>BLSH010434256.1:672215-695572 GCA_018402905.1 Glandirana rugosa
AGAAAGACGGACTTTTGTACTCTTACAGGTATCGTTGGTTTTTCACAGGGAAAATGCACCCCAAAAACTAGTCGATCTTTTGTGGCTATCATTTATTCTTAGTAAACGTCTTAACTCACTATGACTAAAAACCCCTTTAAATAGTAGTCTGTATATTAAATACTAAAGTACAAAGTTTGCAATAGTATGGGCCCTACAGATGATCTGACAACAAACCTGTCTAAATTCACTCAATAAGGATTCTTAATGTCCGGACGTTATGTCAGGACGAGTGATAATAACCGTGGGTACTTCAAATACATGTATAACACCTTCAAGCTATCTGTAGTAATATGTTGGTTAATTTGATACATTTCCTTCAGTAGATATTCCACAATATGTACATAAACTTCATGGGTGCCAATAATAGTGAGCAGGACTGTATTGCAGGCCTGTAATTCTTAGGAATAACTCACTTAAATCTGTCCAAACAACAGTCTAGTAGACATCCCGGGTATGATAACGTTTGAAACATGAAATCATAAATTATATGTCTGATGATAAATTTCCCCAAAAATCAGTATCACTCAATTCTGCAAATGATTCTTATTTACTATCGGTGTTTTCTAGCTGATCAAAAACCCCACGTAAAAGGGACACTTTTTGGTTGCTATGGACATTCTCATGTTTTCAGGCAGAAAGAATGACATATATAATATAAAAGTGCATGCAGGGCTCTGGGCAAACCACTAGGGACATAGGGGATGTGAAATAATTTCATACAGCTATGTAATCTGTAAGATTACAGTGTACTGTATGTATACTGTGTGTTTCAATATTTGAATTTCCCGCCGGTCTCCGTCCCCGTGCGACGCGACACTCGCAGGGAACGGAGCCTGGCACACAGAGGCATCGGGCAGAGGGACAGACACACTGACACCACAGAAGGACATCGCTGGACCCAGGGGACAAGGTGAGTAACGCTGCCTGGATCCAGCGATGCAATCCCGAGTGTGGCTCGGGGTTACCGCTAATGGTACTGAAATTCCACCCCGAGCCACACTCGGGAATACCGCCAGGGGGTTGAAATTAGAGAAACACACACATTTTACATTATATACTACTAAAAAGGGGAGATATGGTGCCCTATATGTGTGCTCAGAGTGTATTGTCGCAGCCACTTTAAGAATGTGAATAATCACACCAATCAATAGTAAAGTGCTAGTGTAAAGGTGATGGCGCAACTTAAATACAATTCATAAAATACATTAAAAATATCTGAAAAATAAATCACCAGTAAAGTGATAAAGTGCATATAAAGTCAATAGTTTCACAATAAGTGTAGTGATTTTATAAAATACAGTAGAATGTGTCCATTGATGTAGTCTTATCCCAACACCAAAATCGTTGCTCAAGATGCTTCTAGTGCTCAAATTTTGCCACCTGTACTTAATGTAACAAATGGCCACTCACCAGACCTTTATGACCCCTTTTTATAGGAAGGTCATACGGCGCTTTTGGAAACACCCGATTGGTTCCGCTGGTAGTGTAAAGATTCCTATGATGATCTCAGAGCCGGGCTATGGTGCAAAAATGATTTCACAAGAGAAATAGATAAAAGTTTCACAGCGTAGTATTTTTTAATTAAAATGATGAATAAGACAAAGAGATGTTACACTCATATTTTAAAGTGCCTATCTCCTGGCACCAGGCCTTTACAACATGTGTGTAGTGGCTGTTCCTCTGGCCCAAAACGTGCTGTACAAGCCTGGATAGGAAAGCCTAATGGATGTTGGTGAACCGGGAAAGGCAGTCCTCTGACTCCTACGTACGTTTCGCCTGTTACAGCGTCTTCAGGGAGTGACGTAATGCTGTTTCCGGAAGTTATTTATAGGGGATAAAACGCAGGCCGATTGGTCAGGCTACTGGAAAGTGAAGGATGGGACAATTTATTTAGATTGTAGATCTTAGATTGTAAGCTCTAAGGAGCAGGGCCCTCTGATTTCTACTGTATTTAAGTGTATTGTATTTGTACTGTCCACACTCAAGTTGTAAAGTGCTGCGTAAACTGTCGGCGCTATATAAATCCTGTATAATAATAAATAATAATCATTTGGCAAGATTGCTGTGCTCATAGAAAAGCCGATCCTCACACGGTGGCCACTGACTTATATGTTGTTAAACCATGACATTTAAAACAATTGTTTAATGTCATGTGTGGCACACTGGGGCCAGAGGAACAGCCGCTACACACATGCTGTAAATGCCTAGTAGCAGGAGATAGGCACTTTAAAAAGTGAGTGTAACATCTCATTTTAATTAAATTAATTACTCATTTTAATTAAAAAATACTACGCTATGAGACTTTTATCTAGGTCTCTTGTGGAGTCATTTTTTGCACCTTATAGCCCGGCTCTGAGATCATAGGAATCTTTACACTAGCAGCGGAACCTATCGGGTGCTTCCAAAAGTGCCTTATGACCTTCCTGTAAAAAGGGGTCATAAAGGTCTGGTGAGTGTCCATTTTTTACATTGAGCACGGGTGGCGAAATTTGAGCACTAGAAGCACCTTGAGCAAGGAGTTTGGTTTGGGATAAGACTACATCAATGGACATATTTTACTGTATTTCATAAAATCACTACACTTATCATTGTGAAACTATTGTCTTTATATGCACTTTATCATTTTACTGGTGATTTCTTTTTCAGATATTTTTAATGTATTTTATGAATTGTATTTAAGTTGCGCCATCACCTTTACACTAGCACTTCACTTTACACTAGGGCTTATTTTCGAGGTAGGGCTTCTATTGCAGCCCTCCCCGAATATCACAGTAGGTCTTATTCTCAGGGTAGGTCTTATTTTCGGAGAAACATGGTAGTAGCTTGTTTTTTTTCTGCAAAAGCACCTGAAACCCATGACAGTCCATATATTTCTCTCCTTTCACCACAAAAGCTGCCATTAATTGCCTACATCATGGACTGTAAAACCTTGACTCCTCCACACTGCCCTATGAACTGATATCAACCCATGTCCCCAACTCTTTACCTTTAACCACCCTCAAGAACTAAAGATCAAATGCTACCAACTTTCCCACAACCACCCCTGTAAACTAGAGTACTGGAAGTACTTACAGTGAGCACAGTACTAGGTATAGGACATCTGCTAGAGGACTAACAGTGGCAGCTGTCTAGGGCAGGTGATGCATCTTTCTGACTGTTCTGGCAAAGAGACATATTCCCATAAATTGACATGTCTTATTATGTTTACATATATTATATTTAAACCAACGTATGATATACATGTTATAAAAAAAAAAAAAAAAAAACACAGTCTGTCTATAGTTGTAAAAAAATAGGCAATCTGCTGGAAGTAGACATGTACTCTCACGTTCATGCTCTGTGCGGTTTAAAAATGAATAAAACATAAAATAAAAAAATAAATAAATAAAAAAGACACTTTTTTTTTTTTTTTTTGCTAGAGTTAATATTAGGGAAAAGGGTACTCACCACATTGAGCCACAAATACATGTGGATAAGTTAAAATTCCATTCCCATATTTAACAGGCATTTTTGAACATTTTTGCTCCCTTCTCAGTAAAACAGAATGCCCAGCAGCTGTTGAGAGCGGTGTCAAGTCAGACTCTGTCCTCCACATACCATAGCATGCTTTAATTGTCAGGAAAGTACCTAAAGATCATGCAGTAACTAATAGTGAAACAGAAAGCAGTTCCTTCCTCCTTTCATCAGCTGTGCCAGATAACTTTAGTGGGAAGTTAGGAGGCTTTTCATGTGTATTACTAGGGACAAATGTTAAGGGCATATTTACTTCTTTGTGGCATGTTAAAGCAGAACTTTAAGTAAAAAAAAAAAAAAAAAGTTGGGGAACCGGTAGGAATTTTAATGCAGAAGAGACATGCCTCTTCTGAAGGAAAAAACTCCTTACCTGCCTGTGTCCACCGCTGTACACTGAACTGTGCATTATTAGTTCAGTGCACAATTTTGGCAATGTCGAGATAACGTCACCTTTGCTTAGCCAATTAAAACAGGCATCGGTACCTGGAAAGCTGCCAGGGCCGATGATGATAGCTGCCGGTGGGGAGTACCAGGGCACTGCAGCGCTGGAATAAAGGTAAGTATCGACCTAGTGCCCAGCACACTCTCAGCACAAACACATATATGTAAGCCCAGGTTTCAAGGCCACCTTCTGGACTCTGCATATATGTGTTACTGTGTGTCGTAATGGGGTTAAGTGAAAGACTGTAAAAAAATATAAAGTATTTATTACAGCCAGGTGCCTAAAAAGAAACTGGAGTCCCCCACCACCCATAAATGCACAAACATTTGTACGTAACACACGTCTATAACACCTATGTACAAAAATGACAATTGCACTACATATGTTATAGATCGCTGCTCACACTGTATTAAGATCAATAATTCTAGGGCCATTATTCATGTTTAACTGATCACCTGTAACAGCTTAGAAGTGTCTCCTATAGACAGTTTTGGGTACTGAAGTTTGTCACCTGTTCATGATCCATGATCATGCACAATTTTAAGACTTGACTTGCTGCGTACATCATTTATATTTTTTAAGGAATGTGATTTAGGAATGCTTCCTTCTATATTGGTATAGGTCTACTTTAACTCACTAGACATTTATTAGCAGTGAGGTTGATTTACTAAAACTGTAGACTGCAAAACCTGGTGCAGCTCTGCATGGTAGCCAATCAGCTTCTAACTTCAGCGTATTCAGTTAAAGTGTTACTAAACCCAGGACCCTGCATTCACTATGTCTGGTCTCCCACAGTACAAAGGACATGGAAATGCAATTATTTTAGTAAATATAAATGGCAAAATACCTTTTCTCGTCAGTATATAGCAGTCTTGTGACTTCTATCAGTGTCTGGTTAAAGATTGTAGGAGGAGTTTTCATTCTCCTCTGACTGTCCTATGAGGCTGCAGAAACCTCTGTCTGGACAGTGCTGCTTGGCCCCTGCGCCAATCACACGCACCCCCCCCCCCCCCCCAAAAAAAAGAAACTCTCTAGCAATACACACCAAACTGTGGATGTGCAGAGTGACTCCAAATTCTCTGTTTTATCAGGAGATGGAATGGGGACAGTAAAAAGGGGAGGATCATAGAAGACCGGATGAAACAGCCTTTTCACACAATGCAAAGTAATAACCATTAAGGTTCCACAGTGAGTATAACAAGCATGCTTTACTGCATATACAGACTGATTTTACTGTTGTGCATTTAGTAATACTTTTGACAAAAAAACCTGGAAGGCAATTAGTTTCTATGCAGAGGCGCACCAGATTTTGCACTCTCCAGTTTCAGGCTCGGTTCACATCTATGTGGGTGCGGGAATTTCAGAAATTTCAGAAATTCCTGCACCCGCAGTAAAAACATGCTTCTGTTAGAAAATGCACGGGGCTGCCATGCATTCAGCATGGCACCCCCAGGAATTTCAAAATTCCCTGCATTTGGAGAAAGGTGCATGCAAATGAATGGGCTGCCGTGCCCGAGCAACTGCAGCCCACACACGCATAGGTGTGAACCAAGCCTTAGGTAAACAATTCCATAGATGCAACATGAGTGAATCACTTATTAACGGCTGGATCAATAGTTCTCTCATTGATATACAGACCTCAAATGAGGACCCACATGATCTCAAAAATACAGTCTGTAAAAAAAGCTTTCATTAACAAAAGTTTCAACAGCCAGTATGCAGGTTTTGAATTACTTCACCATCCATGGGACTAAAGCCTTGTAAACACAATGCACCTGGTGGATTTGATTACGGTATATCTTGTATGCCATATGATCAAAGATGATCCCATACACACAGTTACAGGCATGCTCATTTACAGTATCTACTTTCCAAAGAAAAAATGTGTTCTGCCTAAATTATTTGCACTATAGGCTTGGTTTACACATGCTTTGCCCTCTAAAGAGCTATTTTGCCTCATTACTGCATGATTTAACCCATAAAAAAAACACAACACAGCCCCTACCCACTTTTTTTTTAGCATGTGGCAGTAGAAAAATAGTTAAAGTGGTCCTGTGCCCAGACTATTCACATTAAGGTATTTAAATAAACTGAACAAGCAAAAAAAGCACTTTAACCACTTCAGCCCCGGAAGGATTTCCCATGTTAGGACCAGAGCACTTTTTGCGATTCGGAACTGCGTCGATTTAACTGACAATTGCGCAGTCGTGCGACGTTGTACCCAAACAAAAATTTGCGTCCTTTTTTTCATTTAGGGCGATTTGCAGTACACATCCACACTGCTGCAGTAAATATACTGTGCGCGGTGTGGAAGTGGTTAAAGCAAGTACTTATTTACCACTAACTACAGGCACTGTGGAGAAACCAATCTTTAGACTGCATTCACATTACAGTAGTATGTAAATGTGCACAAAAGTCACAGGATTTTGCATGCATTCACAAAGCGTGAAAAAAAAATGCATGTCACACTTGTAGTGCCGTTCATTGATAATAGCATCCCCAAACATGACAAGTAAGACGTATGGTTTTATGTGCAGAAAAATGTGCATACGGCTAAAAAAAAATAGCAAAACTCAAAAAGGATACTGGAGCTTCTTTGCCATGTTTGTTGCATTTAGGGCAGCCCACTGAATTAATGGTTTGACCTACACATGGCAACGGGCAAAAAACTTCTGTTGCATCCTTTACAAGGGATGACTCATCTGTGGTTTCCCCACTGACAGCTGAATGTAAACTAAACAATTTCTGGCAATAATAAATTGTGAAAAAAAAAAACAAAGTGGGGTCCCCCCCCCCAATCCATACAAGGCCCTTCAGGTCTGGTATGAATTTTAAGGGGAAACCCACGGCAATATGAAAAAAAATAAAAATGGTGTGGAGTCCCCCCCCCCCCCAAAAACCATGCCAGACCCTTATCCAAGCATGCAGGAAGGGGGGGGGGGCGGCGAGCAAGCGCCCCCCCTTCCTGAACCATACCAGGCCACATGCCCTCAACATGAGGGGCGATGCTTGCTGATTAAGACAAGGGCCTCTACCCCACAATCCTACCCTGATGGTTGTGGGGGTGCAGGGGTGGCTTATCGGAATCTGCAAGTTTTTGTAGCTGCTGACTTTTAATAAAACCCAAAAATGTCTAAAGCTCCTCTAACCTTTTTTACTTCTGTTTAATGAGGCCTGTTTAGTGCACAAAAAGTTCTATTTTTTACATTTTTAATTTTTTTAAATGACATAGCTGTGAATAAAACACAAGGCTCAACTAATAGGATTTCAACTCAACATATATTTTTTCTAAAAAAAACAGATGTGTGTGAAAGCGCCATCATGCTGGACCCCAGGCAAATAGCTGGTTATACTGTTTAAATACATATCTCACCTGACAAAAGGTTTGTAATTTTATTCACTCTGTCTTGTGATCCAGTCACCTCTGCCAAACAGCACAGCCAAATATGCATTTAATGCAAAACCAAGGCTTCCCAGAGCACTATAGGCTATGGAATAGGAGTTCAGTAAACAAAAAGCTACTTACTATGGAAATTAGGGGGAAACTAAATAACATGGGGAAAATAGGATTACAGGTTAGTATTAAAGTGTTTGTGCAGTAAATTTCATGTCAAAATGTTGGCACTGCATCCTTCTGTCCCTAAACTGATAAAATGCAAGCTTTATGTATGCAGAACAAATCCAACCTAAATGCCTGGTGATCCTGCTAGTTCCATTCACAATGGAGGGCTTCCCTTTTGCCAGGGCTCGACAAAACCCAGGCGCCAGGTCGCAATTGCGACTGGAAATTGAGTCCTGGCGCCTGGGCTACACCGCAGCAGCTGGGCCAGGCTGGCCAAAATTGAGGCCCTGGCTTTGCGGCCTGCTGGAGCGAGACGCTCCTTTCTGCAAACCGGCGCCCTCTGGTGGACGGTGCTGTGATGAGTGCGGCTCGCTCTCACTGCCCAACCCACTGCCGAAATCATCCTACCAGTTTGACAGTTTGGGTTGCAGGCTTGATCAGTCGCCCCTTACTTACCGCTGTGGACACCACCTTATCAGTGCTGCCCGTCAGTGCCATCTCAGTGCTGCCTGTCCAGTGCCATCTCAGTGCTGCCTGTCCAGTGCCATCTCAGTGCAGCCCATAAGTGTCCAGTAGTGTAGCCTATCAGCACTCATCAGTGCAGCCTGTCAAAGCCATCTCATTGCTGCCTGTCAGTGCCATCTCAGTGCAGCCCATAAGTGTCCATTAGTGTAGCCTATCAGCACTCATCAGTGCAGCCTGTCAGTGCCATCTCATTGCTGCCTGTCAGTGCCATCTCATTGCTGCCTGTCAGTGCCATCTCAGTGCTGCCTGTCAGTGCCATCTCAGTGCTGCCTGTCAGAGCCCACCAGTGCCACCTCATCAGTGTAGCCTATCAGCACACATCAGTGAAGGAGAAAAATAACTTATTTGCAGTATCTTATAACAAACAAAAAAGTTTGAGAATCTGTGGCAAGACTTGACAATTGCTGTTCACAGACTCCATGCAGTCTGACAGAGCTTTTTCATAGAAGAATTGACAAAAAGTCCACTCTCTAGATGTGCAAAGCTGGTAGAGACATCCCCAAAAAGACTTGCAGCTGTAATTGCAGCGAAAGGCGGTTCTACAAAGTATTGACTCAGGGGGGCTAAATACAAATACACACCACACTTTTCACATATTTATTTGTTAAATATTTTGAAAACCATTTATCATTTTCCTTCCATTTTACAATTATATGCCAATTGGTGTTGGTCTATCGCATAAAACCCCAATAAACTACATTTATGTTTTTGGTTGTAACATGGCAAAATTTGGAAAATTTCAAGGGGTATGAATACGTTTTCAAGGCACTGTAAAGGTGTTGAGTCAAATGGCCCACACTGCCACTATACAGGGCTGACCTAGACATTTACAACTGATGTATGGCATAAATATCAGTCAGTCTCCCTGGAATCTCCCTTATGACAACTAAGCAGGGAACGTACAAAGCCATCCAAAACTCTGCCCCCAGCTACATCACTAACTTAGTCTCAAAATACCAACCTAATCATTCTCTTTGTTCCTCCCAAGACCTCCTGCTCTCCAGCTCCCTTGTCACCTCCTCCCATGCTTGCCTCCAGGACTTTTCCAGAGCCTCTCCAATCCTATGGAACTCCTTACCCCAACCTGTCCGATTATCTCCTACTATGTTTTTAGATGATCTTGGAAAGCCCATTTCTTCAGAGAAGCCTATCCTGCCTTCACCTAACAACTGTACTTTGTTTTTCTCCATCAGGTACTCCCCCACAGTTATTACTTTTTGTATCACTTGACCCTCCCTCCTAGATTGTAAGATCTAAAGAGCAGGGCCCTCTGATTCCTCCTGTATTGAATTGTATTGACAGGAATTGTACTGTCTGCCCTCATGTTGTTGTAAAGCACTGCGCAAACTGTTGGTGCTATATAAATCCTGAATAATAATAATAATAATACAGTGTCCTCTTGGTAAATGTGAAATATTGTTTAATAGATATGCTAAACTGGTAGTTCAGATTGCTTTACGCACTTTTTACAGGAATAATACAATAAAAAAATAAACCTTCAGAATTAAGACTTAAAGTGTTACTAAACATTGGACCCTCCATTCACTATAGCTGGTCTCACACAGTACAAAGAACATGGAAATGCAATTATTTTAGTAAATATAAACTGCTTAATACCTTTTCACCTCAGCAGTATATAGCAGTTTTGTGACTTCTATCAGTGTCTGGTTAAAGCTTGTAAGAGAAGTTTTCATTCTCCTCTGACTGTCCTATGAGGCTGAATAACCCCTGACCCTGTGTCTGGACAGTGCTGATTGGCCCTGTGCTGATCACATGCATGCTCTCAAAAAAAAGAAAAAAAAACTCTCAAGCAATAAACACCAAGCTGAGCATGTGCAGAGTGAATCCAAGGCTCTGTACTATCAGGCGATGAACTGGGGACACTAAACGAAGGGGAGGATCAGAGAAGACAGTATCAAACAACCTTTTTACACAATGCAGAGGATTAACCCTTTAGGTTGCACAGGGCATAGTCCCAAATTTATAAAGCTTGTCTGAGAATTCAGTAAAAAGGGGGTGGGGAGCTGAAGTTACACACTCTGCAGAGCTCCGTGAGGAGAGTTTTAAGAGCTGAAAGGAGGGAATGGGCACACCCCCTGCACACAGCACACATATGCAGAACTGAGGCTGTCAATCAACTGGAGGTCCCTCCTCGTCACCATTTTTCTCTTGGTGTCAAGAAAACTTGTCAGAAGTGATTCATGCTGATAGAGGAACGAAGCAGCTGACAGAAATGACACTTACTGCTCTTAATTGAGACAAGTACACACTATAGAGGGATATGCTTTGTTCATATTTTATGTCTGAAGTTTATGACCCCTTTAAATATACAGTTATGATACACTGACATTTTTGAAGGCCTATTACACACTGGGTACGGTATCTCCCCAAAGGCCAGAGACAGAATATTAATGTTAAAACCATTTTTTAAATGTGTCACTTTTTAATGGATTTTGCATATTGTAATTTTATGCTGTTTTGTATGATATTTTTTATTTATTAACCTGACACAGCTTTGTCTTTTACGCTCAATGGTAAATGATAAATTTAGAGATGTATGCCTCAGTCAAACCTGAGCTTAGTGGGAAGGCGCATTCCCGCTTGCTTTCTTTTGCGTGTTTTTCACAAGTTTTCACATATCACACCTGGCGCAAGCCCATACACTTGAACCTTTTTGGCTGTGGAGCATTTTTGTCATAGTGCATTTTGGCGCTTTTGCAGCGTTTTGTCACACAGCAAAACACCTGTCTTCTACTTGCGATTGGGGTGCCTTTAACAATTAATGGCACCCAAATTGGCCCTAGTATGCGTATGTATGAATGTGAGTTAGGAACTTTAGATTGTAAGCTCTTTGAGAGCAGGGACTGATATAAATATACAATATATATGTAAAGTGCTGCATAAATTGACGGTGCTATACAAGTACCTGTAATTAATAAATTGAATATTCTGGCTAGGGCCCTACTTGGTCTTAAAGTTATTGTAAAAGCTAAAGGTTGTTTTTACCTTAAGGCATTTCCTGCATTAGGGTAAAAAAAAACTTCCATGATCAGCTCCTCCCAGCCCCCACCCCAAATACTTAGCCGAGTCCTATGTCAATCTCTCACGGGACTCAGAGGCAGCAGTGGGAGCCCTTGGCTTCTGCTGTGGTCAATCAAATCCAGTGAGGCTGGGCCTAGCTGCACTGTGTGTGTCAGTAGGCGCACACAGCCCAGCTTGGGATTGAGCTCACACAAATGCCTCATAGCAAACAGCATGGGGGGGGGGGGAGGCAAGAGCTCCGGCAGGGGATTCTAGAAGGGTAGGATCAAAGCTGCTCTCTGCAAAACCATTGCACAGAGCAGGCAAGTATAGCTTCTTTATTATATTAAAAAAAAAAGAAAACCTTTACAAAATCACATTAATCCAGCACGGTTACTGTATTTGCAGAACATCTGCACTGGGCTCAGGTGCCACTCAGTCCCCATGTACACAATGTATATGTTATCCAATACATGAACATTCATTTGACCTACTGAGAATGATTTAGGAATATTTCTGAGCTCTTTCTAACGTGTATCCATGTTTGAAATCATATATTTATTATATAATTATATCCAGCCTACTTCTATTAATCAGAAGTATATTGATTTTGTAAACTTCACTTTGCAAAGATCCTCACACATTTACTTCCTAAAATTCTGTGACACATAGTCACTATGTCCTGTGAGTAGACACGGCTATGTCACACATTTCACAAGAGCCTGCCTTCTGAAATACAGATATGCTGAGAGAAGGAGTTTCAGGAGGCAGAGTCAATAATACAGGAATCACTGCTTGCAGGCAGCAGAGTACCGTGGGATATGTAGTCCTCAGATATTATAAGTAAACAGCAGAGGAGACGCTGCAAAGCATACAGGGAATCCAGAAAGGTGTGGAATGAGATGACCTATAGGCTGGCAGTACTCACAACATGAAAGGAGATTGGTAAACTTGTATTGGATTATCAAAATAACTATTGTTTGTATTGCAACTGCAATGCTGATGTTATAAAATATAAATGTATGCTGTCATTATAGAACTATTTTATATAAATTAGTTTCTCCTTTTAAATAGAATACTTGTTTTCACCTTTGTTCATCCCAGTTCTGTGGATTTCCTACAACCTCTTTGCAACTGCTTCCTGTCTACATGCATGCACTCTAGAGATAGCTGCATGACATTTCTCAGGACAGGTTTGCTAATGGTGACAACAGTGGACTATGCCTGCACAATTTGTGTTGAAATGGCCATTTGCAGTCTCCACTGGAAACCATGGTGACAACACAGGACACAACTGAAAGCTAGGGACCAAGCATTGTCACACCAATAGAGAGTTATGATGCACTAATCACACATCTGTAGTATCAATTCAGGTGCTGATATTTAACAGCTTTTGACCACCTCACGCAGGAGCATGGCAGTTGAGCAGGTCTCATGTGCCAGATCAAGTTTCTAGCATGAGATCCGGCACTTTCGGGTAGGATTAGTCACAGCACAAGCCGATCAGCAGGTGCTGACCAATGATTGGCCGCCGGCACCCTCTTATCAGCGAGGAGGAAGGCAGGACAGAGGTCTGCCAAAGTAAACAATACAGAGCTCTGTCCTGTCAGCAGGGATGTGACGGTTTGTGTTTCCCTGCATAGCATGAAGGGAGGTAATACTTCCGGAGGTCAAGTGGTTAAAGCAACTCTGTCAAGTTACAAAATAATTCAAACAAAAGGTCATGTAATAGTAGAGCTTTATATTTACCTTTCCAGCGCCTTGTGTCCCTTACCTTCCCTCTATTCCAGCGATGAAGCCTCTGTACTACACTTTGGTATTTACAATTCTGTAAGTATTGTATACTCATGTCTCTGCCCCACACTGTGGTTCTTCCCTACACTATGCCTATGTCACTGTAGGAAAGACAGAAATATAGGTCGCTGCAGACAGGAGAATAAAAGCTTTTTTTATTGCAGGACCTATCATCTGGATTATTTTTTAACCTCTCAGGATTGCTTTAAACAGACAAGTGAAGACATTCAGTGAGCTTCTAATGCTCTCCAGTAAACATGGCAAGTGTTACATGGTCAGCAAATGCATTCTGTGTACCCTAATCTGGGTTCTGTGTAATCCCCTGCAGAATAAACAAAAAGAGCTCTATAGAGGGTCAGTAGGAGGACATTAGGAATGTATTTCCTGAAGCTCGTGTTGTGTAACTTCCTCTCTCTGCCTTCTGCATCACCAATTACATACAAACTTCCAAAGCAGGAAAGATACATCTTATTACTATCATTTTTTATTACGTCAGACATTCTGTATGCAAAAGGCAGCAAGGAATGAGTTCCAGCATTACCAGTAGGAATCAGGGTCACTAGGAGGGTGAACTGGTGCAGTAAAGCAATGCCTGAACAAACCAGTCAGCAGGCTGGCTATTTTCTCTGTATAACTGATAAGTGGAAGACACACCAAGTGCAAAATGCCCTGTGTTACACAGTCACCTGCCCTTGAGTATCCAATGGGCTCAAGTTCAAATCCCTAAAAAGAAAAAAGCACGATGGAATGTGAGGTCATAAGGGGTGGGGCTCCAGATGACGTCAGAGGGTGGCAACACCCTATGGCAATATAAGTCAATGCAGGGCGCGCATACAGGATACGTCTGGTAGATTTCATTGTGTCAACATGGGAAGAAGGACAGGGGGAGAAGACAGCGGAAAGGACAGCGGCAAAAGAGCAGAAGACAGAAGATCCAGCAGAAGATAGAAGCCCCCGCAAAAGAGCAGAAGAAAGAAGACGCCGGAGAGGGAGAAGAGCCGGGAGGGGTGAAGATGCCGGAGCTGATTTAATAAAATATTTTAAAAAGCTGTGAAGTGTTTTTTACACCTTTTTTTTCAGGTGAATGGGTAGGGGTACAAATGTACCCCATACTCATTCACATAGGGTGGGGGGCTGGGATCTGAGGGCCCCTTTGTTAAAGGGGGCTTCCAGATTCTGATAAGCTCCCCGCCCACAGGGCCCGACAAGCACTGGCAAGGGTTGTCGGGAAGAGACCCTTGTCCTTATCAATATGGGGACAAGGTGCTTTGGGGTGGGGGGTGCAGGGCCCCCTCTGCCCCAAAGCACCCATACTCCCCATGTTGAGGGAATGTGGCCTAGTATGGTCCAGGAGGGGGGCCCTCACTCGTCCCCACCCCATTTCCTGGCCTGCCAGGCTGCGTGCTCTGATAAGGGTCTGGTATGGATTTTGGGGGGACCCGCATGCCATTTTTTTGGCGTGGGGGTTCCCCTTAAAATCCATACCAGACCAAAGGGTCTGGTACCTCTTGGGGGGAACCCCATGCAATTTTTTTTAATTCTGCAGGGGTTTCCCTTCAAGATCCTCTGCACACAAGTTGCACCGCAAGTCAGATCATCATGATCCGACTTCTGGTGGGACTTCTATTCAAATCAATGGGCTCCCATAGGGAACCATTGATTTTGAATAGAGACAGAGCAGGCTTAACGCTGTGCATACAACGTTAAGCCGTGTTTTTGAGCTTTTACCTGCGTCAGTGTCAAAACAGCTCTAGCGCTACAATTTCTGAACGCGCTGGTCCTGCCACTGACGCCACTTACAGCTCAAAAACGTCAGCGTGTGTATGAGGCCATTGAATAACATGAAGAGGCATGTTTAAGCTCAAAAACACGGCTGTAAAAATGATCGTGTGTAGGAGGCCTAATAGTGCTTTAATTTATGCATTATCAGATATTAGCTGATAATAAAAAGGAACTCTGCTGTTCAATGTATAGTGGCAATGCTTCATGCTTCCTTCAGCTCTTTTGAAAGCTCAGTTCAAACCAACAAATCCAACAGTTTAATAGAACCCACAAATCTTTCCCTTTCTTATATAGGAGTGGATATTTTGTAGTTCCCATGACAAGACTCAGGTTACAAGCCAAGGGTGAAGCTTTAGCCTGAAAGGGGTAGAGCCACAGTTATGTGGCTTGAATTGGGGGGGGGGGGGTCCTTTCCAGTAGGGAGGTTATATTGGGAGGGTTCAGGTATTATGCTTTTGTATGCTGTGATTGCAGCTTGACTTTAGCTGGCCATAGATGGGTAGAATTTTGAACGAAAATTCTTAGGAAAAGAATGTTCTAAGGAAGTGTTCATTTTTCTGATCATTAGTGGGCCAAATCGATGTTCATTTTCGACCAAAGTAACAGGAAAATTCGAAGGAGCAGAATGGAAATTTTTTCTTGAATGAACAAATTTCCAAAAGTGTATGTGGTTTTCATTCAGTAAAGTCCAATTATTCCTAAATCAAATGCTAAAATAAAACAAAACCTTTCAAATGACATTCAAATGTTCTGAGAATTTTCATTCAAACTTTCCTAAGACACTTCCTAAGAATTTTCATTCGACATTCTATCCATCTTTCCTTCAGTGTAGTGTAGGCGCTGTATGTTGATGTATTACATGACATTTCTTGATGCAGTTCCCCGATCAGGTCTATTGGAATGTTGATAGCTGATTGGTTCTTTTTATTCCCAAATGTTATGTTGTGATTGGTTGTGGGTTCTATTTATACTGTTGGGTTTGTTTATTTGGATTGAAACATTGTCCTTTAAAAGAAAAAAGGAAAATTATGTAAAAAATTCAAAATATTGCCGATATAAATTTAATAGCTGAGCGGTTATCTGATAATTCATAAATAAAAACAATTTTTTGTATGCAGATACAGTTTTTTTTCTTAATATTTGGCTATTCTCCTTTTATAAATCTCAAGTTCTACTGTCCAACAATAACTTTATTGCATCTTTAAACACAAGGCTTTATGCTGTATCAGTAATCTCTAAATAACACCAAAACTTATATATTGTTAATAAGTTTGACCACCAAAGCTGAAAATTATCATGGATGAATAAAATAAATAAAATAATAAATATACACGCTAGCTAGAGTTTCTTTAGATTTTATATGTTAGAGCACAACTTACAAATAACTGTATAGGCATGTAAGGCCTACCTGAACGCTATTCTGATTACACCAGCCATAAGCCATAACATTATGACCACAAGACTAATATTGAGTAGGTTCCCACTTTGCCGCCAAACAGCCCTGACCTATCGAGGCATCAACTCCACTAGTTCTCCGAAGTTATGCTGTGGTATCTGGGGTCAAGCCGTTTTAGCAGATTCTTCAAGCCTCCTCCAGCTTGCCTTCTTCCCATAATGCATCCCTGTTCCGTCTCTTCACCAGTGGCGCTCATGCACCTAGTCATCCACATGATGGACATTACCCTGTCGATGGTTTGCCAATTTTCCTTCCTTGACCACTTTTGGTAGGTGGTGAGCACTGCAAAAATCCCACAAGAGCTGCAGTTTTGAAGTTGCTCTGACGCTTACCCATTTTTTCTTCTTTGAACACATCAACTTCAGGGACAATATGTTCACTTGCTGCTTATTATATCCAACCCACTTTCAGGTACCATGGTCATGAGATAATCTGTTAATCACGATACCTTTCATTGGTGTATATCGAGTTAGGTAAGCCATGGCATTACAAAGTTATTCATAAATTATGCTCAACTACCAGTTCAAATCCACAGGAGACCTAGTGTAGATTGCTTGATGGACAGTTAACTACTTTTCTGGCCTAAGCAAACCATGCATAGACTGCATAAAACAATAGTTATAAACGCTTCATTGGATCACATCCAATGACAGTTATTTGGGCACTGATGATTGGCACTGTGCTCCTCGAAATCAGATAAATCTTATTTTTTACATTTTGGACATGACTGACAAGAGTAAAGCTGGCTACATATACCATTTTCTTGTTCAATTTCCTTTAGATTTACCCTCAACTATGTAGTACAAGGTCCTGCCTGATTGCATACAAATTGAAAGTGTTTAGAGGTTTGACCTCATATTATATGGTTTTGGTAAATCTAAAGGAAAATTGTACTAGAAAACTGTATAATGTGTAGCCAGCTTAAGTTACAACTTGCAACCTGAAACATTATGAAAGCACAATATCACAGTAAAAATCACATATTTTTTTAGCCTGACCAAAATACTTTTCGATCTGAACCTTTCAAATTAGTGTGTCTTCATTTGAGAAGTTGCAACTATGAAAAGCCAGTAGGTCAGTTTCAACAAAATTTTATTGTGAAAACTCTGATTTCAGAAATGCGTGACAGGCAAGCATTTGCTCAAGGTCATAGCTGACACACAGATGAAACTGTATGCACACAAGCAGAACTTCATAAACCTGCTACATCCCAAACACTAACCTTGTAGAAAATCTGGAATGCTTCAATATGTATGCAAGGCATACAAGGCCTTTGTGATCTACATTGGCAAGGGTTGGCGGAAAAGCACAGCACCACTTGTTGGCTATAATATCAGGAGAAGGTAGCACAAAGAATGCATACTGCATGCATACTGTTAGGTAATGCTTACTGCATGCATAATGATACCCTATATATTCTTGTTTCATTGTGTCTCTGCACTACTTGTTACAGTTTTGTGAAATGTATTCTAGTACCTTAAAAATATTAATGACAAGGCAGGCAGAGAGTGTTTTGACTGTTTGAGTTGCTACAAAATGATAAAATGTCCCAGCAGTGTATAAATAGAACATATGTGGTGAATGGCTAATTGATTCACATTAATAGTTACTAAATAAGAGGACATTGCTATCCAGATATAAAATCCACAATATTTTACGGCAATGGGAAATACACCATGTGGAAGGCACTAGGATTTGAAACAATGCCAGCTGTCAATTTTTTTAACAAAACAATGACTAACATGACTGGCTTCTGTTCTATACCTGGAACATTCCACCAATGTTTATCGAAGATGAAGTTGTGACATTAAAAGCTTGACATTAGCAGGGTGACCTCTGCCCCACATTGACCTTAATGGTAATCCTTTAGTTGATGAATGAGGCCTGTAAAATAGTTGCACTACTGGCTACGCTATGGGCCCTTCCAGCTGGGATTTTTGTATAACTTCTATAAATTAATATTGATATTCGTGTTTAAGCAAAACAAATGTCATGCTCTTAAAACTTGCTGTTGACTGCAAGTTAGCAGATTCCAGCAACAGGGGCACGTAATACGTCTGGTGATGGCAAAGACAAAGGATACTCAACACTAAACCTCTGGGGGTCATTTTAGACTTGACCATCTTCAGCTTCAGAAGCTGCAAGTACTTGAAATGAAATCAGCAAGGATCAGCCTCTTCCAATACTCTATTCAGGACAAGATTCTAAACAGCACACAATGACATACTGCAGAAGACCCCCCCCCCCCTTCCATTCGCCAGAACTGCCACCTTTACAAGGTAAACAGCTGGATGGATCCCTCCAAAACAAGCACACAATCAGAACAGAGAAACCATTTGCTAACCTCTTAGATTTCTGGGGTGGATCTGTTTTGTCCGAGGCATGATCCTCCTCCTCCTGGAGCCTGGTTTTCCTTCTCAAAAATGGAGAGCAGTGCTCGCAGAGAGAAGCCTCCATATACCCGCCAAGTGCATCAGTTAATCCAGCAGCTGAACAAGGGAAGGAAAAAAACAACATGAGGGAAGATAGGACTAAGGAGGGAGCCTGGATGCACTGGCCTGGGACTACACTCCCCTCCCACACCCCCTGAAATATACAGCACTGCATCTGATTAGTAAAAAATTATACCGAATGGAAAGTCATGGAGCAGTGCTAGAAAAAAAATTAAATAAAATAAAATGGAAAGGGGCTCTAAAGAATGCTAGATCAGCCTTTACACATACATAAACACACACACACAGGACACACACCTCCTTCAGGGCATTGCAAAACAAAACAGCATCATCCTGCACATGAAGATCTCGCTGGCTGCTCGCCTCTGGATCATTCATGGTTTTATGAATCACATGCGATGTGCACAGCCCACCAATGTGCCTGCTTTACAAATCGGGATGCCTTGTCGTCCTATTGCAACACTGCAAGCAAGTATACTGGGGAGGGAAAGAGAGAGGGAGGGAGAGAGAGAGAGAAAAAAAGAGAGAGAGAGAGAGGAGGAGGGAAGGGGGTAGGGAGACAAGGGGTGACAGAAGAGAGAGAGATAACACTTGCTAGCCTGTGAATGAAAGCTCCCATGCAGCTACTGAAAAGGCATCATATGTATAAGCACACAGAGAAGAGATCCTTCCAGCAGCACAGGAATTATTGGTGCTAAAGGGGAGGGAGCCAATTAGATCATCATTACCACACTGAAATGTGACTTTCACGGTGCCTGGCTTTTTCATTTATTATGCTGTCCAATTGTTTTTTTTTCCAGTAACCGAACTTTGGTATTAAAACAATGAGTCTTGTTATGACATGATGGATGGTGCGGGAAGGTCTTACAAAAGCATAAAAATATAGACATCAGACAAGAAAAGCAGCAGTAGGCAGACAAGGAGATATCCTACCTATAGCAGAAACAACCAAACATTTAGATGTTGCACTTTACATATCATTGAGCTCAGAGTATTGCATAAGGGGTACACCAGGGGTTAATAACGCCCCTCTCTCTACTGAAGGATGGGAAAGGCAGGGTGCCATGAGTGCAGTCTGGCAGCATGAAAGGGGGGGAAGGTGGGGGCTTTCATAATGCTGGGGATGGCTAAACCAGGACTGCGATCGAGCAGATCTTATGCACTTGACTGTTGGAAAACGACAAGAGGTGATACAGGATGTCTGAATAATGTGCAGCAAAAGGGGGAAGGAACTAGCAGAGAGAAAAAATATGAATGAAACTGGGAGGAGGAGCTTGGGGAAACCCCTATGCAACATAGAGCGCCTTACAGGAACCCAAGAGGATTAGAGCTGTGGGGAGAGACTCTCCGATACATGCTGCAAGCTAGGGCCTCTTGGTCATACAAACACTGGAGCTGTTAACTCTTACAGACAAAACGAAGGAAGCAACAAGCCGCCCTGCTTCCTCTGAGGTTTATAGGCTGATGAAGCCACACACTGAGGATATGTACACTTTAAAGTGATTCTTGTGCTCAGAGGTTTTTTCTAATGTGCAGAAGAGGTGAACAAGGAACCTTTTATTTGGATGCAGCATCTGTCTATTGCAAACAATGTATCCAAACACAAAACAGTGTTATAAAAGACCCCACTTATTTTCTCAAAAAATCATTCAGCATAGATTAATTAGCATAATGCTATCATTCTAGATTGTTTTTAAAGGCAATCACAAGGTTTCGAAACATTTAACGCAGTGCATTAAAAAACACAAGTGCAAACGTGACATGAACAAGAACTAATGAACGGAGTCAAAGATACCAATGCTACAGATCTCTTGCATCCCACCCTGTTATGCATAGCCCCCAAAGGTCCCTTTATCCCTTTCACTGCCAAAGCCATTTTTGCACACATTTAAAAAAAATAATTTTATGACTGAAGGTTACATAAAACCCCCAAACATGATATATTTTCTGAAAGCAGACACCATAGAGAATAAAATAGTGGTAGTTCCAATTTGATTGATAGTAGCACAAAGGTCTAGGATATGCAAAATTTCAGCAAAAACACACTAAAGTGAATTTTAGGGCAAACAAATGCAATAAACTAATTGATTGGTGGTAGTGATCCTATTTAAGGGTCACCGCCCTGCGCTTATGGATGTAAGTATGTGTTTAAGTGACTTATTAGATAAACGAGAACCTAAATGCTGGGTTACCTTAAAGAGGTTGTCAACTTGTGACAACCACTTTAACCTACAGGTAAGCCTATAATAAGGCTTACCTGTAGGTGCCCTGCATATCTCCTAAACCTGCACGGTTCAGGAGATATGCAGTGTTCTAGATGTGCCGACGTCATTTCGGCACATGCGAGGTGAAGAAACGGCCTCCGTGCCGTTCCTACACTGAGATCGTACCGTGACTGGCGGCTCCCGCGCACATGCGCAGGAGTGACGTCACGCGACTCTGGACAGTCACAGAGCCGGAGTCGCGGCCCCGGAAGGAAGAGGGGCTGAAGATAGACGCTGCCAGCACAGGGGACATCGCTGGACGTCACAGGCTTCGTTTGCAGGTATTGGACATATAATGGGCTACTATGTGATGCATAGTAGCCTATTATGCTTCTACTTTGCAAGGGAATATTAAGGAAGTAAACCCCATCAGGGTTTACTTCCTCTTTAAGCAGATGGTTAAATACAGAAAGTGCTGCTCTATTAAAGGTGTTGGTGCCTTTTTTGAAAATAAATTGTGTGTGTGTAAGAGCCCTCTAATATGCGCCACGTGGCCTTAAATAATAATGCGCCACGTGGCACATAACAGAAAAAGCGCTCTCACACACACAATTTAAATGCAATAAACTACTCACAATTTTGGTAAAATATAAAAGACGAGGTTGCAATATATACCAAACATGTCAAACCTTAATATTTGTGTGCGCCTGTGAATTGGCAACAAACTTCAGTGCCCCATATTTTCTACAGGCGATGCTTCAAAAGCCCCCTATAGGTCATCAGTTTAGTGTCACGAGGGAGGTCTTGTGCTAGAATTATTGCTCTCACTCCAGAGTGAGAAACCATATGTAACATGCATCGCAATCAACGGTTTCAGGTGTAGGCGCAACCGACACGTGCATATATGAGGGGGTGGGGGCCTCAAATGCAGGGGGGGGGGATTTTATGTGCTTGCAATACATCCCCTCCCAGCTATGCTGGCCAGGGACACGGAGAGGCTGACCCGGAAGGGACGTGATACACGTCACTTTCCGCACCACAGCAAGAAGGGGAGTGGACGTGTCCACTCTTCTCTCCCCTCTACTCGCCATGTCGGTCCCGGGCCCGCAAATGGGCACGGGGAGCCAGGAATTCATTGCGGGGGTGCTCCGGTACTGGGGGTATGAGAAGTCTGCCTGTCAGTTTTACACACAATCCCAGTGGCTGTTAGATCCATACATCGCAGTGAAAGGGTTAAATGCCCATTTAGACCGTTGTGGACCAATATACAACAGAATGTACATTAACCACTTGACCACCAGAAGGTTTTACCCCCTTCATGACCAGGGCATTTTTTTCTATTCAGCAGTATGCTGCTTTAAAGCGGAGTTCCACCCACAATTGGGACCTCTGCTTTTTGGATCCCCCCTCCGGTGCCACGTTTGCCACCTTTTGGGGGGGGGGGGGAGGGAGAGGATACCCGTCTTTGACAGATATCCTGTCCCCACTTCTGGGAGCCCGGGCGAATTACGTCAGCAGCCCGGCTCCTTTATCCTCCTTCCCCCCGCCGCCAAGCCAGTGAGAAAGCGCAGCGGTGCCTCACGCATGGAGTAGGGGCCCGGCGTGATGTAAACATGAGTGAGTGCCCTATTATTAAAAGCCAGCAGCTACAGTATGTGTACAGTATGTGTAGCTGCTGGCTTTTAATTTTTGCAGCTGTGAGCGGAACACCGCTTTAACTGCCAATTGCTCAGTCATGCAACACTGTACCCAAATTAAATTTTTACAATTTTTTTTCCCCATAAATAGAGCTTGCTTTCGGTGGTATTTGAGCACCACTGTGTTTTTTATTTTTTGAGATATAAAGGAAAAAATTACCAAACATTTTGAAAAAAAAACAAAAACAAACATTTTTTACATTCTGCTATAAAACATATCCAATAAAAATGTAGAAAAAAAAATCTTCATAAAAATTTAGGCCATAATGTATTCTGCTACATGTCATTGGTTATAAAAATCTGAATATGTGTATTTTAATTGGTGTGTGTGAAAGGTATAGCGTCTACAAACTATGATATATATACTGGAATTCACGCAGTTATAGGCACTATACTGTAATGGCAGTGATCAGCGACTTATAGTGTGACTGGGATAGGGTGGTGGACAATCTGACACTAACAGACACAATCTGGGGGGGGTCACTAACTGACACAGATATCGCTAGTGACACGAATACAGTGAACAGGAATACTGTACACTGACACTGTACTAATGACACTGACTGGCAAGAGGTTAACATATAGGGGCAATCGGGGGGAGTTAACTGTGTGCCTAACAATGTGTAATGTGCACTGCTTTTACTTTAATATCTGTTTTTACTCCTTTTGTAAATATAGAACTCTGTGTAATTGGCAACAGCCGATCAGCTGACTTCAGCCAAAATCATTGGCTGAATCAGCTGCCAAACTCGTGCTGTGTCCAAACACAGTACGAGTCAGTAGGGGACACGCGCATGTGTACCCCAAACCCAGAAGCAAGCTGGCGACATACAGGTACGTTGTCCAGCCTGTCTGTGCTGGGGGGG
>BLSH010434256.1:695874-718895 GCA_018402905.1 Glandirana rugosa
TGTACCCCCCCCCCCCCCCGTGGTAAAACTACTGTGGGCATGCGGCACATAGTTAATGAACATACATTAAGAAGTGTTATGTTGCATATTGTGCTCCCCAAAATTTTCAGTCAGGGTGATTTTGTGGGATTGTACCCTTGAGTTCCCCATCAGTCCCAGGGATTACTTCACAATTCTTGGTGGCTATTGCACTTTCATGATTTTACATTCTTCGAAATCTTGTTTAGCAACACTGATTGTCTAAGTGTGGCACAGTGGTGTAGGATAGCACTTTCGCCTGGCAGCAAAAGGGACGCTGGTTCGAATCCCAACCACGACACTACCTGCCTGGAGTTTGTATGTTCTCCCCGTGCCTGCATGGGTTTCCTCTGGGTACTCCGGTTTCCTGCCACACTCCAAAGACATGCTGGTAGGTTAATTGAATCCTGTCTAAAATTGGCCCTAGTATATGTATGAATGTGAGTTAGGGACCTAGATTGTAAGCTCTTTGAGGGTAGGGACTGATGTGAATGTACAATGTATATGTAAAACGCTGCATAAATTGACGGTGCTATATAAGTACCTGAAATAAATAAACCTGCATTTTCTGATGCAGTGCACTGGAGTGCATTACACTTTGCATTATGGTATGAGTCAGTGCAGGTGCATTGGCATTGGTTAATTGCTTTAGTGTGCCATTCAAAGTCAAGGGCACCGCAGTATATACATTGCAGTAATGCGCAACAGAACAAATTAAATAATGTCCCTCCATTAGGTCATATGTACAGGCGCTAAAAAAAACACATGTAGTGCCAAAAGTGTTATACCACACTGAACTTCATCCAGCTTTCAGATTATTAGACTGGTTACTTTTTAAAGCTAGTATACATAATACAGGAAAAGTAGCAACAAAAAAGCACCTGTGAGTTTAAATGATAATGTTTGGTGCTTTAAGGCTTCATGGTGTAGTATGGTAGGGGTGTGTTCTGTGGTTAAATAAATAGGATGGTGCTGGATCCCTGGACAGGTTAGTGTCCTGTTAAAAGTCAGAAGCTACAGGATTTGTAGCTGCTGACATTAATTTTTTTTTCAGAGTGAAGAACCTCTTTAAACTATCTTTAAAGTGGATGTAAACCTGAAAAAAAAAAAAAATTAATAATTCTGCCTGGTAGAGTATAGCATGCCATATCATCCGTGCCCAGTCTTGCCACAAAGTTAATCCAACTGTGAGTAATGAGCTTTTCTTTTTTCAGGAAGAGAAAGTCAGACTAACAGGGAAATACAGTCAATCCGCCCCTTGCTCTGTGAGTGACAAGCAATTTGCTTATCTCCTTCACACAGCAGAGAAAGTTTTACACTCCCCCTCCCTCCCTCCTCAATGTCTCAGTATAGTGGTGGGTGGGGAGGCTTGTGACATCACAACTCCACCCACCAAACTCCAGCAAACAGAGACACCCTCTGATTTCAGAGTTTTACAGAGCTGCTAGTGCTTACAGGAAGGACATTTGAAAGGTAGGGATAGATGCAGGAGGCTTGCATGTATATATACATTAATACTGTGTCTTTAGTTTACACTGGGTGGGTGGTGGGTTTACATCCACTTTAAGCCTTATTTTGCTAGCATTAGTAAAGTACTGTAGATAGGAAAGTATAAAATATTTACTTGTTTACATTTCTTCAGTTGCTTCCTGGTTTCTGGCCTAGGCCAAAATGATGGCATACATCCCAGGAGTCTTCATGGGCATCTTTTCTTTCATATAGAGGGGAGGAAGAGCTTTCTCAGCTAAGCACACCCCTCCCACCTGTGTACCCGAGCTAAGGGCAGGTGGATACTGGCAAGTTAATGCTACGTGAATTATCTGCCCTTGCGCAAGATGGCCACAGCTAGAAATGCTAGGGTTTTTTACATTGAGTTTTTATCAAAATAAAGCATAGAGACATGGATAATTGATAGGGAGATTGCTTTGAATTTTTAAAAAAATTCCACTTTAACCTTACTCTGGGGGCAGACATATTTAATAATTTTATTGTGCAACCATCACAGAGCAATATCTAGAATTCAAATTCCATGCAGATTTTATGAAACTAATAGGTGCATCCCTGAAAAAAAAAACACAACAAAAATACAAAAACTGCTGATTGAGTGGCAGTTTTAAGTAATACAAGTAAGCAATACAAGAAAAAGTAATTTGTTCAGTATCTCAGCTGGGAGCTTAGGAACTGTGATTCTGCCTCACCTTACAGACGTGTATTGAAACACATGTCATGAAAGAAATAGGCTTCTACTGGTGACGTCTTGTTCAGAGAATACAAGTAAACTGGTTGCATTTCTGAAGCATAGCTAGCAGAGATAGACATTAGCTTCACTTTCCTGTTTCCATCAATCATATTCATTTGCATTGTTGGAAGGAGCTACTTCTTAAAGAGGAACTGCAGTCTGCTCACATAATTCGTAGTAAAATCATATTTGCCATTCTGAAGCTTCCCTCCAACCACTTTGCATATTATTTTATATATGCTGTGATTCTGTACTTGCCAAATATGCTGCAGAAATCTCCCTCCACTAAGCCTGGCTGCAGCCATTTCAACAGTGGGCAGCTGAAGCTGCTGCCTGTTCACTTCCTGGATTTACACAGACACGAAGAGGCACACCTGCAGCCCTGCAGCTTTCATTGGCCCTCTTAGGACTCACCCCCCCTCCCTTCCTGACAAACCCTCACAAGAGTGTGAGAGAGAGCTGTGCATGATGCCATAAGCCTAGGCTAATGACCAGAGAGGTACTGGGCTGTATAAGGTATTTACTGGGAGAAAAACACAATGTTTTACTATCCAAAGTTAAAACAACAAGGGCAGAAGATTTAAAGTGGAGTTCCAGCTTATTAAAGTCAGCAGCTACAAAAAAATGTAGCTGCTGACTTTTAATAATCAGACACTCACCTGTCCCAGGCTCCAGCAATGCAGCCGCCCGCAGCATCACACTTCTCCCTCTCCTTTGTATGGCTTCAAAGCCAGGCACGCACTGTGCATGCGCGAGTCACGCTGTGTGATGTGAATGGCCGGCATATCTTCTGGGACCTGTGACGTGTCCCATAAGATTGCCGAGGGGGGTGAACTTCCTACCGGCTCTGCAGCGCCAGAAGAGAAAGTGGACCTGGGACCCTGTGAAAACAACAGGGTCCCTGCCCCCCCCCCCCCCAAAAAAAATTATTAAAATGACATGCCAATTGTGGCATGTCAGGGGGTCACCTTCCCTTAAAGCGGAAGTTCCACTTTTGGGTGGAACGCTGCTTTAATAGATGGAAAGTTGAAAAAAATTACTGAAGGTCTGCTTTAAGTTTAGACTTACAGTAAAAGTAAAAAAAAAAAAAAAAAAGCATTTGGTGCCATTTTATATAATATAATTTTACTGTGCATTCTGTTGCTCTGGGGAACTTTATACTGGATGCCAAGAGCAGCAAAATAACTCATTTTCTCCTACTAGATTTCAGGACAAGTCTGACATATGTTGAAAAATATTGCTGCCTACTTTCATAATCCGTCACTGAAGATTCCAGTGTAGGTATCACCCTCCTGAGAAAAGAGAAAATTTACACAGAGCTGTGCATACACTCAGACATGGTAACTGGCCACTGTGGCATCAACTGTTGGATTGTAAAGTGGCTAGGGGATATTTATGTGTTCCTGTCACCAAGAAGTATCAAGTATTTCTTTTGGCTCCAACAGCAGAATGGGGCAGCAGGGCATTTAAATACACCTTAGGGTCCCTACGGTAACATTAACCTGTTTTGTGCAAAGTATAGGTTCACATAAAGTCAACTTGTACTGCATGTTCTGGACTAAAGTATATGGACCCACCAACCACCTTAGCTGTCCTCAGCAAGTTATTATCTATCCCCGGTTCTCATCTTCATTGTCCTGCCATTATTCGCTCAAACATTGTATGATCAAATCAGATCAATACAATACCCATATATGTCCTTGTATGTAGTTATTGTACAATTTTATTGCATAATGTGACATTTCAAAAAGGGTGGGAAATTACCAGATAACTCATGGGCAAGAATTCCTATATATGTTAATGATCACATCCAAGTTGGTTTCAGAGGCATGATCTGCAGTGTATGCAATGCATGGTTGGAATGACATGGTATTGTTAAAGTGGTTGTTACCCTGAGAAAAAAAAAAAAGGGATTTTATTATAACTTACCGTAAAATCCTTTTTTCTGAGTTCACTGACAGACGCAGCCCTTTATTAGACAAGTGGGGTTTATGCTCATATCTCTAGGAGTAGACTAGGCGAAATAAAACAAAAGCTTAGGTTGGCCCCTCCCAGGGGGCCATCCTCACCTTAGCATATAACCCCCTGCTAGACAATAGCATATCAGTTCGTAATAAGCCGTACAAACTCAACAGAGGGGTGGGTGCTGCGTCTGTCAGTGAACTCAGAGAAAAGGATTTTATGGTAAGTTATAATAAAATCCCTTTTACGCTTACGTTCACTGACAGACGCAGCCCTTCATTAGACAAGTGGGGATGTCCCAAAGCTGTGTCAATCAAGAGGGGCGGGCAACTAGAACAACTTTACCCAACAAAAAAAAGCCCTCTCAGGCGGCGCCACTCGCCCCTACACTGCCGCTTGCAAAACTTTGCGGCCAAAAGCAGCATCCGCCGATGCTGAAACATCAACTTAGTGCACACGTTTACTAAGTTGTACAGAGGCCCAAGTAGCCACTTTGCACACCTGAGACACCGAGGCCTGGTGTCTAAAAGCCCAGGAAGTACTAACTGCCCTGGTGGAATGAGCCGTGACTGGAAAAGGGGGAACCTTGCTCCGAACCTCATATGCATGAGTCACAGTCTTCCTAATCCAACGAGAAATGGTAGCTGACGAGGCCACCATGCCTTTGCGCGAACCTTCCGTCAGCACAAATAAAGAATCAGACTTCCGAAAAGAAGCTGAAGAAAACAAATACACCCACAAGGCCCTCACCACGTCCTAGCGGACGTAATAGCCACCAAGAAAGCAACTTTCTGCGACAACTGTAAGAGAATGTCCCTAATATTCTCATATGGTGGCTTCTGAAGCACAGAAAGCACCAGATTCAAATCCCACAGCGCCAGAGGCGACCGTATCCGAGGAGCCACATGACGTACACCCTGTACAAAAGTACGGATCAACGAATGTGACGCCAAGGGTCATTGAAAAAGAACCATCAGGGCCGAAATCGGACCCTTAAGCGTACTTAACGCCAGGTTCTTGTCCAGTCCCTGCTGCAGAAAAGTCATCACTCTGGACACCGCACAAGAGCGGGGGTTCCAACCCCCTGCCTCACACCAGGCAATATAGGCCTTCCAGGTCCTATGATAAATCTTACGCGAAGAACCCTTACGCGCTTTAATCATAGTAGGGATCACGGAGTCAGAGACACCCCTATCCCTCAACACCTGGGACTCAATAGCCAAGCCGTCAAAGCCAGCGAGGGTAAAGCAGGGTGCAAGATGGGTCCCTGAGACAGTAGGTCTTCGCGAAGTGGAAGACGCCATGGGACATCTGCCACCATCCGCACCACATCGGCGTACCAAGGACGCCGAGGCCAATCCGGAGCTACCAGGATTGTCGGGATTCCCTCTGCTTCTATCCTGCGCAGAAGCTTCAGAGAAGGAAAGACGTACAGTAGCCGATACCGACCCCAGGGTGCTACCAGTGCGGATCTCTTGATCTGCACACAAAGGTCCGTACCTTGTGATCGAATCTGGAGGCCATGAGGTCCACCTCTGGCGTGCGCCACTTGAGGCAAATCTGGCGGAACACTTCTGGATGTAGGGACCATTCCCCCTGATCCATAGTCCGGCGGCTGAGAAAGTCCGCCTGCCAGTTTTCCACGGCTGGAATGTAGATTGTGGAGAGAGCTGGCACGTGAAGTTCTGCCCACCGAAGGATCAGAGCCGCCTCCGCGGCTGCTGCCGAGCTTCTTGTTCCACCCTGATGGTTCACATATGCCACAGCCGTGGCATTGCCCGACTGAACCCGGACAGGGAGGCCTCGCAGCCTTGTCGACCAACGGGATAGACAAAGTCTGATCGCTCTCAGCTCCAGTACATTTATCGGAAGACAAGCTTCCTGAGCTGACCAACGGCCCTGGGCAGAAAGCTGACCCAGGACCCCAGCCCGATAGGCTGGCATCCGTTGTTACTATCGACCAATTGAGGAGGAGGAAACATTTTCCTAATTTTAGGGCTGGAGCCCGAATCCACCAAACCAAGGATCCCCGGGACTGATGATCCAACCTGATCAGTCTGTCTAGGGATAGGGGAGATTTGTCCCATTGCGACAAAATCGCCTTCTGCAGGAGCCGAGTGTGACTCTGGGCGTAAGGTATTGCTTCGAAAGCCAACACCATGAGCCCCAACACTCGCATACAGAACCGTAATGAGGACCACTGGCGTGATAACAGGGTTCGCACTGCTGCCTGAAGTGTCAGGAGCTTGTTTGGCGGTAAAAAAACCCTTGCCTGCACCGTGTCCAGAATCAGACCCAGGTATTCCAGATGGCAGGATGGAGTCAACGACGACTTCTGCAGGTTGATCAGCCAACCGAAATCTTTTAATGTGGACACCGTGATTATCACGTTCTCCTCCAGAGCTGCGGCCGACTCTGCTCTCAGGAGTAAATCGTCGAGGTATGCTACCACCGCGATACCTCTCTGTCTCAACAGCGCCAGCATCGGGGCCACCACCTTGGTGAACACTAGGGGAGCCGAAGCCAGACAGAAGGGGAGAGCCACAAACTGGTAATGCAGATCCCCCACTGCGAAACACAGGAAACGCTGTTGCCTGTGACAAACTGGAACGTGGAGATACGCGTCCTTGATATCCAGGGATGCCATGAATTCCCCTTGGTGCAGGGCGGCCACGACCGAGCGGATGGACTCCATCCTGAATCTTTTTGTCTTTACAAAGCAGTTTAGTGCCTTCAGGTCCAGAACTGGCCTGACACCGCCCTTTTTGGGCACCGCAAAGAGGTTTGAGTAAAACCCGTGAAATCTTTCCACCGTGGGTACCGGTACAATCACCCCGTTTGGCAAGCGACCAACGGCGCCAAGAAGCGCCTCCCGACGTGCCTGAGGGAGTCTTAAGTTCGAAGGGAAGAACCTTTCTGGGGATAGAGAGATGAATTCTATCCTGTACCCGGAGGACACCACCTCCAACACCCACCGATCGGTGACGTGGGCAGTCTATCGGTCTGCGAACTCCAGTAACTGGCCCCCCACCCGAGAATCGGACAGGGGCAACCCATCATGCGGAGGTTGACTGATCCTTCGTTTTTTCAGACTTACGTTGCCAGGGCCTTTTACTGGGCCCAGCGGAAGCCTTACTGGACTTGAAGCCCTTACCCGCTGAGCCGGGCGCACGAAAAAACTTCTTCTGGCCTGAAGAAACAGGGCCCTGCCTACGGCGAAAATCCCGCCGTTTTGGCTCTGGAAGGAAAGTACTCTTCCCTCCCGTGAAATCCTTAATGATTTCATCCAACTGTGGGCCAAACAGACGCCCTCCCTGAAAGGGAAGATCCGTAAGAGCTTTTTTTGACGCCTGATCGCCTGACCAAGAGCGGAGCCACAGCACCCGCCTGATAACAATTGCAAAAACAGACATTTTTGACAGTATGGGAAGTAGGTCCAATGCAGTATCGCATAGGTAGAGGAGACCCTCTTCCAAGTGTTGTGCCCGTTGCACCTCAGCCTGCGCACACTCCCAAGTCAAACCTGGTGTGTAATGTGGTAGCGCACTTGAAAAGAGATTGCGCTACCAAAGCAGCCGCCAGAGCTGGCCACATGGCTGACCCAGCCAACAAGAACAGTGCCTTAGACACTGCCTCTGTGCGGCGATCGGCCGCCTCTTCAAAAAAGAGGAGACCCCCTCCAAGGGAATGGTCGTTGCCTTATTCAGACAGGCCACAGGTGGGTCCACTGCTGGGGAAGCCCATCTCTTGGTAAAACTATCCTCAAAGGGGTAGCGAACAGCAAAGCTTTTGGGTAAAGTAAAGGAATTTTGCGGCCGTAGCAATTGCTTGAACACTGCTTGTTCAAAAACCTGATCATAAGGGTAGGCCCTGGGGGACCTAGGGGGCTTAAGCGACCCACAAATATATGCGGACTCATGCGACTCCCCTGCTTGGTCAAGCTGCATGGACTTGCGAATATCAGTGATCAGGGCAGCCACTATCGCTTTGCCGCGCGAAGATGAAGCCCCCTGATCATCTTCACCGTCTGAGGGTATCAGTTCACCCTCTGATAGCTCCACAGGGGTTCCCGTGACCACCGAGGCGCTCTCTGGTTCCGAATCCTCCCCCGAAGAATGACGGGGGGGCTGGCGTTTTTTGGGGCTCCCTGGAGTCGGGTGCCCCGCCCGGGGAAAGAATTCACCAAATATTGCCCTCAGCTGTTCCAAGGACACTAGGGGCCCCGGTGTGGATTGTTGCTCCGCAGGTACCCCTGCCATAGCACTGCCGGCCTCTGACATCCCAGACTTCCGGCACCCCCACTGTGTGACCACCACCTCTACCCCACCAATCAGCCAGGGACACCCGGAACGGGAGATTACAACCTCAGATGCGCCCCCCCCTGGCCGGCTACCTCAGAAGCTGCCCAGGTGCCCCTCTCCGTGCCCCTAGGACGGAAGAGGGGTCCACTCACCGATCCGACGGGCGCAGCGGGTAGCCACCCGGAGCAGACTTTCCTCCCCACGGAGAGGGATGGTGCTGGCCAGGCCACTGGACAGGAACAAACCAGTCACTGGGCACAAGTGGGATCAGCCACTGGCAGCCCGCACGGAACAGGCCCTATGCGGCGTGTCCCCGCCAAGGCTAAGGGTAGCTCGCACAGACGTTGGCCAGACTGGGGAAAACTTTTGGATTCTAGATATCCTCTATACCACCAGCCGGCTTCTTGATAGCAGTCTTCATCAGAAAAAACCTCAGAGAAGAACGCAGATCCCATAGGGAACCAGGTCTAACTCCTTCACTAGGCAATAAAAACTGATATGCTATTGTCTAGCAGGGGGTTATATGCTAAGGTGAGGATGGCCCCCTGGGAGGGGCCAACCTATGCTTTTGTTTTATTTTGCCTAGTCTACTCCTAGTGATATGAGCATAAACCCCACTTGTCTAATGAAGGGCTGCATCTGTCAGTGAACGTAAGAGTAATATAGATTCTGTTTCCCAATAGCAGGTTAAACAGCACAGTGCTTGTGCTGTCTAACCTGCCCCTCTGATCCTGTCAGCCAGTTACAGCTGGAGGAGCCAATCGACCAGCTCAGTGATCTCGTGACTCCAGGCGGACGTCAGAGGGAGAGCTCCTCCTGCTGTAGCCCTGGATGGTATCAGAGGGGCAGTGAATCAAGTGACCGGCCTGAAGATACTTCACAAAAAGGTATTTAGAGGCTACGATTTTAACAAACACTTATACAGTGCAGGATGAAAACTAAAAATAGGGGGGCTGGCAGAAAATCAAAATGTAGGGTTACAAACCAACCACTTCAATACCAGGCACATAACACCCCCCCCCCCCCCCCGTCCCGTCCGCTCAGACCAATTTTCAGCTTACAGTGCTGTTGCATTTTGAATGACAAATGCGCGGTCATGCGACTACTGTACCCAAACAAAATGTTTATCCTTTTTCCCCACAAATAGAGTTTTCTTTTGGTGATATTTTAAAAGAACAAAAAATTTTGAAAAAAAAAAGTTTCTCTATTTCTGTCACAAAACTTTGTAAATAAATACATTTTCTCCATCACTGACAGGCACTGATGAGGCTACACTGACGGGCACTGTTTGGCACTGACGATGAAGCACTTATATGCAGCACTGATAGGCAGCACTGATAAGCAGCACTGATGGGCACTGATAGGTGGCACTGATAAGCGGCGATCCTAGGGGGGGGCACGCTGATAAACAATCAGCACAGACCCCCCCCCCCCCCCTCAGGAGAGCAGCTGACGCGAGTAGAGGAAAAGCTGATAAACGGCTCTTCCTGTTTACACTGCGACCAGCCGTGATTGGTCACAGCTGATCACATAGTAAAGTGCTTCTGATGGAAGCCCTTTACCGAGATCGGTAATGCGGTGCGTCAGACTGACACACCGCACCACTGATGGCCGATCTCGGGTTATCCTGGCGGACATCATATGACGTCCATTCAGGATAACTGAACCACCGCCCGGCCGTCATTCTGCTATAGGCTGGGCGGGAAGTGGTTAAGGAATGGCTTCACTTTGTTACAATATTTTTTTAGTAGCTAGCAATTACTTAAGAAGAGGAACATTGTAGTTTAAACTACAGTGTATTCAAAGGAGAAGTACAGCTAAAGCTAGTTTGGCTGTAATTCTCAAGTGGATCACAGGAGTGGAGTTCGTTCTACGCTCCTGTGACCCATTTTCAGCCGACATTACAAAACCGGTCCAGGCTCGGGCAAGATCACGACAATGAAGTTTGGGATCCGTACACATACCTGGACTGGCACCCAGCTCAGCCTCTCAGCGAGCCGCTGAGAGGCTGAGCTGGCAGCTCCTGCCCCCTCCACAGCCCAGCACTCCAGTGAGCAATACTGCACCACTGTGGGTATCAGGCGAAGGAATAGTGCCCCATCATTGGTGCCAGTTGGAAGTATAGTGTCCAATTGTTGGTATCAGCAACAGGAATTATGCCCCATTGTTGGCATCAGTGGGAGGAATAATGCCCCAAGGGCCAGATAAAGGCATGCAAAGGGCCACATCCGGCTTCCGGGCCACAGTTTTGAGAACACTGTTCTAAAATATCAATCACTATCAATCACTAGCAACTTGAGTAGCATGACTGAGCAAATGTACTTAAACCCCCATGTAGCTTTATTAACCAATGTTGTTATAAATCTATTTGGAAGTGAATGAAGTGTTACACTGTATTCAAAACATACGTATTATAGAGTTAAATATTGAATTAAAAAATGTAAGGACTGGTTTGCTAAACTATTGCATTACACTTAAATAAACCAATGCAAAGTCATTTTCATCCATACCAGCATAACAATTTCCCTTTGTTCTTATTTGTGTCTGTGTTTCTGCAGAATAAAAAGAATACAGTCCAGAAACTGCACAACCTTTTTCATCAATTGTTTCAGCAGGAGATGGTAGGAAGAAGTTGTATCCTATGTGAAAAAAATATGCTCTGTAGACTAACATATCTTTTTCTCAGCTGTAATGATGTTTTTCAAGGACAATGAGAGGAGACTGCCTCATTCCCACCTCTCTGCACAGTGTTGAGAATGGGAGGGACAGTATGTAGCACCAGGCATTAACACACTGTCTTCTGCTATGCCTGGCCTTTTGTTCCAGATTTGGCAGATCACTAAAGATTCCTACAAATCCTTTCTTCTTATGAATCCTAAATGCATTAACCTGAATATGGCAATCCTTGTCATTATGCTTATGAGGAAGATTAACACTTTGCTCATACACCTTAGTGTAAAAGCAAGTCTTACTGATACCGTCATTCAAATATACACTTTACATGTATCAGTATGACACATTAGCATTACAAAATCACATTGCTATTTTGAGTAAAATAGTACTTCTTGCTTAATAATTGGATACAAAAACTGCTGCTCCTAAAAACGCACAGCCTAGGCAGATTCAATCACATGGCCTCTGGATACCAATCATTGGAGACTGCAGAGTCTATGGATTTCCCCTAAATATACTCTGTTCTGTAGACTAGCTGAGAGATGATCGGAAACACAGGGCACAAAGTTGGCAGAATCTGAGTATATATAGAGTAAATACGGCTGCACTGTGTACATAGAAAACTACATGATCTACACAGATACAAGGTTTGTGATGGCGAAAAAAAAAAAAAATACAAAGCAATACAACTCCTCTTTAAAGTGCCCAAAGACCTTCAAAGGGCTGTGGGATATGAACACATGATACTTTCAAGGACCAGGATCAGAAAGGTGCGTTGCAACTGAATGTAGAGCAGTAAGGAGAGTTAAAGTGGTTGTTGCCAAAAAAAAAAAAAAATATTTGATCCTGTTCCTTTAAAGCATGAACAACAAGCACATTGCTTGTGCTGTGTAATTTGGCATTTTCTATCATCTAAAATACCTGGTTGATCCTGCCTAGTGCTGCCCTGCCCTCTGTAAACGGACCACATTTATCATGGCTGCTGAGCCCTAATATTCATGGTCAGTTTACGTGCCTCTGTCATCCCACTGTCTCTCCTTGCTCCCCTGCCTGTCAGCTAGTGCCAGTGCCCACCCCTTCCCTCCTGCTGCTATAATAACTTTGTTATTTTCCTACAATTCCTTGTGTAGAGAACGTTATGTGCCCTAGTGTATTTGCCTTATTAAAAATATGCCACTTTATACCTTATTTCAGAGTGCCTCTCGGCACTCAAGTGACCACCCACCGCTCTCCTCCTGGCTGACATCAGCGGTGGTTTCTCAGCCCCTCCCACTGTAGGGGTCAGATTGGGGGAGAAGAGGCGTGCAGTCACATGAGTGCCGAGGGGCTCCCTGAAATAAGGTATAAAGCTCCATTTTTTAATATAGAACATACAATGGGGCACATAACGTTATCTAACACAGAGGATTGTAGAAAAAAAAAAAACAGCCACTTTAAGTCTCATACACACAATGTGATTATCGGACGAATGATCATCCGTTTTTCTTTTTTTATTTGCATGCTAGTCTCACATCGAAAATGAAGAGGTTACTAAAGTTACGAAAATTCTCCTATGACATCATACAACTTTGGAAGTGATGTAATGTGTTGTAATGTATTCTTTCATTTCTGAGCATGCGTGGTCTTGGTCTTCTAGCTTTTTTCGATTAAATACTGTACTGATCAAATGAAAATTGGACGTTCTGGTATCGTACGAGAAAAAATGTTTTTCCCTTCAGATAATTTTGCATGAACTGTCGTGATCAGCTTGCGAAAGATAATGATCAGTTTATCGTATGATCGATTTGAAATCGGTATAGTTCATCCGATTTTCTGATCGTGTGTACTAATTATTAGGATGGAGTGGCTCTGGAAAATGCCGCCAAAACGGTTTACCTTGGGAGGACACAACAGTGATTAAGATAGGTAATCTAACGTACCTGATTACCTTCATCACCTTTTATGTTTAGACACCTTACACAAAAAGGAAAAAAGTCCCATTTTCAAGACATCATCCCATTTACTTCCAAGGTGAACACAGAATTTAATGCATAGAGTATAGCATACTGAGGGGAACAAGAATTCCACTACTGTGTAGAATGGGGTCTTACTGCTGAGAGACAACCAAGGATCCTCCAGAGATGGGCAGGTACCTGTATCTTTTCAAACTAGGATCTCCAGTACTGAAACCCACGATGATAGTTCCTTGCAGGAGTATGTAGCACATGCATCAAACTTTCCTTTCCTTTCCCTCCATAAAAAAATGACAAACTGAGTATAGCTCAGTTTTTACAAGTTGAGAAACATTTATTTTTCACAAGCACTCTTCATCGTCTTCCAGATAGGTTACGTAAAGCATTGTTATTGTAAGTACTATTTGCATCATGACCATCACTTGTGGTTCCTGGTAGAGTTATGCTTCATTCTGTGTACTTTAAGCTTCCATGTAGATGGGGATGCGACTTGGAGGCGATTTCTATTGAATCCTATGGGCACAAGTCGGATAGAAGTCGCCTAGAAGTAGTACAGGAACCTTTTCAGAAGTCGCCTTGAAGTCGGAGTGACTTCAGTCGTGTATATTAAGACGGCTCCCATTCATTTCAATGGGATTTCAAATGTCAAGCGACTTGGGGCAAATTGAGGCAACTCAAGTCGGATCGCAAGTCGCCCCTGTGTGAATGGGCACTAAAAAAGGAAACTCCTCAAAATAGCTTAACCAGGTGGAAGGACTTCTGATCTAAGCCCTCCATATAAATGTAAAATGCTGAAAGGGGTGATTTAAGGATCAACTTGATTCAAAATAAAAAAAAAAAATAAAAAAAAAACACAATTCACCCATGATCATTTGACATAAAAAATTTCTAATAGTTATAAATTTAAAAATACCCACAGCTAGTTTAAACCAGGCATGTTTCCATGTATTTGGCAACATTTTTAACAGCGTAAAAGCATGGGAAAATAAAAACTACTGTTCTGCAAAATCCTGCATCTGGCTTTTTTGTGCAAAGTCATGCCTGGTCCCATTCAAAACTTCAGTGCCTAGCATGTCAATGTATACTATGATGTGAATGCACCGCTATGATGATACAGGTTGTTGTTCTTGTCAAAAATATCTTTACGGAGGGATGCACACACAGTCCAATCATCAGAAACAAAACTTAAAATGTTTCCCAATAACACGCAAACAAACAAAAAGATTCCTATGGGAACAGACCCACAGGAAACACTGAATGGATTTATGTGCTAAGCATTTTAGGCAAGTCATCCCAACAATGATAGTAGGATTTCTGGCTTGCCATAAAATCCTTTTCTTGGAGTATGTTACGGGACACAGGAGAAGTATTAAGGTACACAGGGTTATGCAGGTGCCTATAGGAGATTGAACGCTGGTAAAAAATAGCTGTAAGGCCAGCCCTGTATAACCCCTCCAACTCCCAGCATGCCTTTTTTTTTATAGCAAGCAATAGTAGCAGTGGATCATAAGAAAAAGAAGAGATAGAGCTATGTCCCATTATGTACTCCAGGAAAAGGATTTTCAGGTCATGGGAGAAGTATTCAGGGACTTCCAAAAAACAGTAGAACTGAGGGTGGGCAATACAGAAAATAAAGGTAAACAGGTCCGCAAGAACAAACAAGTTAACAAAGAAGGCTCAACAGCTAACAGAGCCACCTGCAGAACCTTACAACTGAGCCTGGCATCAGGGGACTGAACATGCACCTGGTAAAACTCAATGAAAGTGAGAACAGAAGATCAGGTGACAGCCTTGAAAATCTGAGAAACAGAAGTCTGAAATGAAAAGCCCAAGAAGCACTAAATGAACTAGTGGAGTGTGCTTTGACTGTGAAAAAGGAAAACTTGCCCTTGAGATCCTAAGCTTGAATGAAGGGCTGTCAAGTCCACCTGGCAATAGTGGAATGAGAAGCAGGATGTCCCATACTGAGAACTTCAGGATCAACAGAGTCAGACTGCCGGAAAGGGGCTGTAGATGAAAGATACACTCAAACTGCACGTAATGTACTACTGAAAGCAACCTTCTGAGTAAAGGAAGACAAAGGAATATTCCTAATACAGTAGTCTCAAGGGGTGGTTTCTAAAGAACTGACAGTACCAGGTTGAGATTAGACAGAGACAATGGGGAATATACAGGAGGAACAATGTGAGTGACCCTGTACAAAGACTTTCTTAAAGAAGTGAGGCAAGCGGTCTGTGAAAAAGAATCACTAAGACTGAGACATGACTCCTGAGGGTACTCAAGGCCAAATGTTGATCCAGACCAGACTGGAAAAAGACAGAATTCATACCATGGAGAACCTTGATTTGCATGAGGAGAAAGTATGCTTTCCAGATGCGATGGTAGACATTGCAAGAAGTAAATTTCCTAGCCTTCAAGAGCTCTGGGACTGGGGTGTCTAAATCTGGTAAGCCAGTGTCCTTTAGAACTTGTACTTTAACAGCCAGTAGTTGACTGTTCCCTCAGAAGCAGGTGGTTCAGATATCCCATTATGAGGATGCACTGAAAGCGCACTAGGCAAGAACAGGGCTAGCACCTTGGTCAAGAAAGACCCGAGGAGCAGTGGAAAGACCAAAGGGAAGGGCAACAAAACACAGGTAGCATTGATGGTCCAGGAGGATGGGGACATGCAAAAAGGCATCCTTGATGTCCACCAAGGCCAGAAAGTCTCCCAGATGGAGGGAAGCAATGACCAACCAGGTGAATTCCATACAGAATTTCTCCACTCTTCAGGAAGGTAATCAGTTTTTGGTCTGGTGTGAAACTGGCCATATACAACTTCCTCAAATAAGGCCATCATCAGGCCCCCAGCCAGGCAGATTCCATACAGAATTCTTCAACAAGAGGAAGGTGTTGAGAACCTTTGGATCCAGTGTGGCGCACATGCCCCCTTTGGCTTTGGGGCAGTGAAAAGTTTTGAATAGTACCTTGAAACCATTCATTTTCCCAGACAATGGTTATGCCGAAGAGCTGCATCAAAGCATCCTTAGAGTCCACAAATCTTTGCAGAAACATTTACAAGTTTGACATCATGAAGGCAGAGACAGTAAATACAGGTTGTAGCTTTTGGATACCACATTCTGGAACCAAACCTCTGAACCATTTTAGGAATAGAGGGCCACAAAGCAGTCCTGGGAGAAACTAGGCTCAGTTTCAGAGCTTCCCAGGAGGGTTCACTTTTATTTTCTGGGGCACTTTGCTTCTCAGTGACCCTCTTGATTAAACTGCTTGGAAATTTGCCAAAAAGTCATTCCTCAATCAATGGGCACATGCAAGAGACATTTCCTGCGCTGAAGCTCGTCAGATCAACATTTGAGCCAAAGGGTCCTCTACTTATGCAATAAAAGGAAGCAACATGATCTGAGATAATCAACATGGCTGAAATTTACCCCAGTAGCAGAAAAATTTTCTCCTGATAAAAGGGGAAGGGTTAAAGAGGAATTAAAACTAGGTAGCAACTTGAGCAGTAATTCTATCGATGTCAGGGCCCCTGGGGGATGCTCTGCAAACTCCACAGAGCTATTAGAGTACAAACAACCAAAAGAAGGCTGTGCAGACTTAGTGGAGGCACAAGGGCAGTGAGCATGCCCCATGGTGCAGAATTAAAAAAATAAAAAGTGTTGCAGCACCCTCTTCTGCCACCAGACTGCAATAGAAAGTATCACAGCCAGCACTCCTGAGATTAACTCCTTAGGGGACTTAGCAGCTCGAGGCTCACATAAGGGCTGAAGTCCTAACTTACTGCAGTGGCGGCCCTAAGACTTCCTTTGGTTCCCACCAGTCAGACAGAAGGATCCAGGGGACATGCCCCACCCAGCAGTCTTTGCCCTCTAAGTTGGCATACTCCTCAAGTTGTCTTCAGGGACATGACAGCCTCAGATAGGTGGACTGTGGTTTTGACCTGTAAAGCACCATGCAGTTAGCTTAGCATGTTACACCAAGGGTGTCTAAGTAAATGCTTAAGGCCTGGGGCAGAGTCCAATGCCCAGAAAGCACATTATAACCAGAAGAATCTGGGTACAGCCTCCAGGGCTAAGCCGAGGATTAGTCAGTCCGGAAGCTGCAAAAATGAGGCAACTATAGAAACTTGCTAGAAAAAAAAAGTAAAAGGTTTTATCCTCTCAGAGGAGAGGATACGTCCATTCTTTTGTCTGTCATTTCAGCTCTCAATGTTAAATCCCACAAAGGCAGCTATATACGATTACATATGCGATTTATACTTAATATACGATTAAGAAAAGAGCCATAATCACTGCATCCTAATATGTAGTATTACCAAAAGTGTTGCAATTTCTTATTACTATTCTGCCAACTCCACTGCCTCAAAATGCCCTGAAATATTTACAGTATTTCTCTTAGGGAAACCACTGTCCATAATCCCACATCAGCTGGTCACATGACCAAATCCTGAAACTGGGGTTTATAGGCATGTCTACAATTAAAAATTAAAGCAGTATTACCCAAAACAAAATGTAATATTATTGCACCTTACAAATTCTTAGATGCAGTGACTGCATTCGTTTTCTTCACATTGGCTTCTAGACAGGAAGGCTGGTCATACATTATACAATTTTCTTGCACAAGTTTCCTTTAGATTTACCAAAACCATGTAATATGAGATCAAACCTACACTTTTTAATGCAAACAGGCAGACCCTTGCACTACAAAGTTGAAGGTAATTATAAAGGAAACTGAATAACAAAAATGTAATCAATCATTCATCATTATTAATTGAATAATAAAATGTCACGCCAGCCTTAGGGCCGGTTCACACCACAACTTCTGCTTTCCAGGATGCGTTTCTGTATGTGTGTTTCGATGTGTTACAGGGCATTTTTTGTGTGTGCTTTTTCCCCCTCTTCTTTTTCTTCATTTCAATTGAGGACAATTGAAGACATGTGTGTTCTGGTGTGGTTTTCCACGTTTCGTACAGAAAAAATGCAACACGTTCTACTTTTGTTGACTGCACTGGAACACACTGCACTGGTTTGAACTAGAGCCATTGGAATCCATGTTAAAACACTGCCCATGCATTTTTGATGCAGAATAAAAACACAATGGATAGCATCTGGTGTGAACCAGCCCTCTATTTGCTATTTTCCACTTCATTTAACAGACCAAGCTATCTAGTAGAAGTGGCAGTTAGGCGGTTGAGACAAACCATTAAACACTGACAGGTGTGTCTACAATGGTCAGATTTTATTCATTTATGTAAAACATTTATCCCAAAATAAAACCTGTTTCTGTAACTGCTTTAACAGTGTTAGCTAGAGTTTGACTTTAATTTGATAGTCAAGTCCATCTAAATCTGGGTTTATGTCCACTTTTGGATACTTCCCTTCAGCAGCTTATGCATCTGGTCAGCTGACTATCATAGATAAAGTAGCGATCCTTCTAACACTAGGTAGATATGTAGGCAGAAAGGTGGGAGGTTACCCTTTATTAGAGTAAAAGGTGACTTGGGACAAAAAATGCTTCAGCATGTTATTGGCACCGGTGAATATATCATTCTGCTCTGCTTTTAACTGGTGACACTGATATACGAGTTTTGAAGAAACTCCGGCAAATACACATATAGCCAGCGAGAATACTGCTGACACTATGTTACAGGAGGTACACGTAGGAGGCTAGCTGTATGACTGATGACTTTACAAAAATAAAAAGTATGAAACCCTGCACAACTAAATTAACCACACAGCAGAAAAACAATAACAAACTAAGTGGACTTGTCAAGGGCACTAGGAGGTTTCAATTTGCAGAAAACAAACTACTATAGTGTCTGACATAATTAAAAATTGCAATGTAGCTGGTTGAGAAATTAAGATCCCTAATAAACCTTGTTGTTTGGACTGTTTATGTCAAAAATCCCTTTTAGATAAATGCTGCTTAATATAAATGTTTCATGTGCACTTATGGCCATCGCCATTTACTATCCAACCCACCTTAAAGTGGATGTAAACCAGAAAAAAACATTTAATTAATAATTCTGCCTAGTAGAGTATAGCATGTCATGTCATCTGTGCCCAGTCTTGCCACGAAGAGTTAATCCAGCTCTGAGCAATCTCCTTATCTTTTTTTAGTAAGAGAAAGACCATCTAACAGAAATAGGAGAGGTTTCATCCTGTGCTGTGTGAGTGACAAGTAATTTCCTTATCCAGCTCTCAGTGTAGAGATGGGTGGGGAGTCTTGTGACATCACAATTCCACCCACCGAGCTCCAGCAAAGAGAGCCACCGACTGATTCTAGAGTTTTGCAAGGCTGCTACTGCTGAAGTGGGTGACATTTGCAAGGTAGGGATACATGCAGGAGGCTTGCATGTATATATACACATTAATATTGTGCCATTCGTTTATACTGGGTGAGTGGTGGGTTTACATCCACTTTAAGCCCACAAATAACCCATGCTTTTAAGGTTAGTCCTCTTAAAAAAAACTTTTATTCAGGACTTGTAACATGAGTTCTGGGACATTATCCCAACCAAATATTAGGCCAGAAAACAAGTCACTTTTTATTGCCAGCTATCATTTTCTGGGTGCAAATTTTCCCTCAAACATGACTGAGATAGACATTTTCCATAATGCCAAAGTACATCCAACTCAAAGTGACACTAAAGGATAATTTTATACTCCAAAAATTAGCCATATACAGCAGCCCTCAAAATTTCCACTCGCCTGCTCGTATTTGGCAAGTGGAAATTGGTGGAGGGCGAGTGTGGAGCAGGGGCGGACTGAGCCGACAGCTTCTTGGCTGATCACTTCTGATAGAAGCAGTGTGGCCATCAGAGTGGTCCCTGCCCCCCGGGCCGCTCTGATGTCCTATAAAAAAGGCCGCACCGCTTCTGCCAGAAGCGATCAGCCAGGAAGCTGTCAGAAGGATCATGCAGCTGGATCACACAGATCTCTCGTTGATATGCGGCTTGTATATCAATAGCCAGCTGCTGACAATGTCCTGCCTCCTGGACCGGCATTGGACCAGTGTGCTGTCTATTAGAGTAGCCAGTCCAGGAGGCTGGACTTTGCTTGTCAGCGGCTGGCTATTGATATACAAGCTGCGTATCAACGGGAGATCGCCGATCTGTGTCATCTGGCCAGCAGATCGTCATGATTTTTTCCTGATGCATTGCTGGGCACTGATGAGGCTGCACTTATGGGCAATGATAGGCTGCACTGATGGGCAATGATAGACTGCACTGATGGGCAATGATAGACTGCACTGATGGGCAATGATAGGCTGCACTGATGGGCAATGGTACGCTGCACTGAAAATACTGTTCACAAATTTGTCTAAATCTGTGTTAGTGAGCACTTCTCCTTTGCCAAGATAATCCATCCACCTCACAGGTGTGGCATATCAAAATGCTGATTAGACAGCATGATTATTGCACAAGTGTGCCTTAGGCTGGCCACAATAAAAGGCCACTCTAAAATGTGCAGATTTATCACACAGCCTAATGCCACAGATGTCTCAAGTTTTAAGGGAGCGTGCAATTGGCATGCTGACTGTAGGAATTTCCACCAGAGCTGTTGCCCTTGAATTGAATGTTCAATTCTCTACCATAAGCCGTCTCCAAAGGCGTTTTAGAGAATTTGGCAGTACATCCAACCGGCCTCACAACTGCAGACCATGTGTAACCACACCAGCCCAGGACCTCCACATCCAGCATCTTCACCTCAAAAATAGTCTGAGACCAGCCAACTGCTGCAACAATTGGTTTGCATAACCAAAGAGTTTCTGCACAAACTGTCAGAAACCATCTCAGGGAAGCTCATCTGCATGCTTGTTGTCCTCATCGGGGTCTCGACCTGACTGCAGTTCGTTGTTGTAACCGACTTGAGTGGGCAAATGCTAACATTTGATGGCGTCTGGCACTTTGGAGAGGTGGTCTCTTCACGGATGAATCCTGGTTGTCACTGTACAGGGCAGATAACAGACAGCATGTATGAAGTTGTGTAGGTGAGAGATTTGCTGATGTCAACGTTGTGGATCGAGTGGCCCATGGTGGTGGTGGGGTTATGGTATAGGCAGGCGTATGCTATGGACTACAAACATAGGTGCATTTTATTGATGGCCTTTTGAATGCCATCACCTCATGTTGCAGCATGATAATGCATGGCCCCATGTTGCAAGGATCTGTACACAATTCCTGAAAGCTGAAAACATCCCAGTTTTTGCATGGCCAGCATACTCACCGAACATGTCATCCATTGAGCATGTTGGAGATGCTCTGGATTGGTGTATACAACAGCGTGTTCCAGTTCTTGTAAATATCCAGCAACTTTGCACAGCCATTGAAGAGGAATGGACCAACATTCCACAGGCCACAATCAACAACCTGATCAACTCTATGTGAAGGAGATGTGCTGCACTGCGCGAGGCAAATGGTGGTCACTCTAGATACTGATTGGTTTTCGGCCCCCCCCCCCCCCCCCAATACAGTAAAACTGCACATTTTAGAGTGGCCTTTTATTTTGGCCAGCCTAAGGCACACCTGTGCAATAGTCATCCTGTCTAATCAGCATCTTGATATGCCACACCTGTGAGGTGGATGGATTATCTCTGCAAAAGGAGAAGTGCTTAGTAACACAGATTTAGACAGATTTGTGAACAATATTTGAGAGAAATAGGCCTTTTGTGTACATAGAAAAAAATAGATTTTTTGACTTACCGTAAAATGCCTTTCTCTGAGTTCGTCGACAGGCACAGCAACTCTTAGGACTAAGTGGGGTTATACTGCCCTCTTCAGGAGTTTACTAGGCAGAACAGGTAGTTCTAACAGCAAAAAGAACAGCAACAGACACAGCTCCTCCCAGAGGGCAGTCCCCACTCGCAGATAACCCCACACCCAGCTCTGCTAGCTCAGTTTGTAACAAGCAGTGCAACATCAGAGGGGTGGGTGCTGTGCCTGTCGGCAAACTCAGAGAATCCCTTTCTCTGAGACTTACCTTTTACGGCAAGTCAAAAAAAATCCTGTTTTCTCTTTCGTTCGTTGACAGGCACAGCGACTCTTAGGACTAAGTGGAAAGTCCAAAAGCAGTGTCAAAAATGAGGGGTGGGTAACAGAACAACAACAGAACTACACCCAACTGAACCCTTGGTGAGGAACCACATGTCTCACACAAAGTTGATGCTAGAACATCAACTTTGTAAAACTTTGAGAAGGTGTGCACAGAGGTCCAAGTAGCCGCCTTGCACACCTGAGACACAGATGCCTGGGGGCGTGGCCTGGCGCGGCTTGAGAGCGGACGTGGAACAGAGGAGCTCCGCTCACCACCATCCTTCATCCCTCTCCATCCGATCCTCTGGAGAAGACATCGCAGGTAAAATACCTGCCAGTCACCCACACAAAGCACGGGCTATCCAACAAGCCCTCTCTGGGTTGAAGAATCGCGGATTACCGGCCGCGGCCTATGCCGCGAAGCGAATCCCCGGCCTAAATTTCCGGCCGCGGAGGCGCGATCCGGTCCGCCGGCGGCGCTTAGCCCAGATTCACTCCCAGAAGAAAGGCAGACAATCCACCTTTGATCCGGACAAGCCCCCACTCAGACTGTCACACCAAATCATTATAAAAGAAGGGGATTTGCCTCCCAAAGTAACCTCCTGCACACAGGCTGTACAGACGCCGCCATCTTTAACCATTTAAAGCACAGGATTTCACTCACTCCAGCCCACAGTACAGTGCTCTAGCCATCCCCTTCACCTCACAGGAACAGCACAAACACTATAATCTTCAATATAAAAGCACTAAGGAGTGACTGTGCCAAGCAACTATATAGTCTGGGAACTTTGAGTTTCTCACACAAAGCCACATAATTCTCTGAGGCCCCCAGTACTCAAATA
>BLSH010434256.1:738745-773962 GCA_018402905.1 Glandirana rugosa
GATTTTAGGGTCCCATACTACCCTATACGTCACAGTTACTCGCCACTACTTGTGATGGTCCTTCACTACAGCGACGAATATTCTAGGGAGGAGGGTCTCGGACCCCTAAACTCTCCTTCGACACGTTTTTTACTGTAGTGACGAAAAAGTTTGTCACTCAAAACGTGTTTGAAATGTAAATAAAATTTTTACTGTAATTGTCAAAACAAATGGATACGTTCGTACCGATAACACGGTTAAAATTGGGGTAGGGTCTCAAGAAGAATTTTAAAGTGTAGCATGTTGTTAGGTACATAGGAGAATGCGACCCAGTCAATAGAACAATGCTGGGTCAACCAGAAAGTGATGTGAAATTTTAAGAAGAACTCTGGGATGGGGTTAAAATTGGCACAATAGCCATGCTTGCATAGGTAAACAAAACTGTTAATGTCATTTTTAAAATAAATGTAAAGTTTGTGCAAAACTCACTGTTTGAAAAAGCAGTGATGTCATTTTTTGCACAGCTTCCTCTCAAATCCCCAGGCTCTGGGAGGAGGGATCTTATAAGCAGCGACATCACTTCCTGGTAGTGTTCATCACCGCTCATTGACACTGCATATCCCATCATACCCTGGGATTTTAGGTCTTCAGTGGGCGGAACTATCGGTGTGTGGGCTGAGGATCTGTAGTGTTCTACAAATATTCTGTCATAGGAGACGGGACAGACCAGGAGTCTCCAGACCCAACAACGTAACTATGAGGCACAGTGGGTGGATCAGACAGGGCAGTCTGAGACTCCCAGGTTTGCCCACTGAAGCGAGCAGCAACATAGTTAAATAACACTTGCTTTCAAAGGACTACAAGGGGGAATGTACAAGATTGGTGGCTGGGGGGAAATAGGGCATATCAACCACTGGTCTTGTAAACAGGATATGAGGGGGATAGAGAGCCTTTCATGCAAGAAAGAATGCTGGATTTCTCACTGACAACAGGACTATACACAATACCAATTTATTGACTGGTATGGAAACACATGTACTTATATATAATTTAAAAAAATCCTGGAGTTCTGCTTTAACATTTTTAAAGTTTTCACCAGAACACAAATTAAGAGGTTGCTAGTTCTGGTCACAACTGTCTAACCTCAAATTTTCCTAATGTAGGGCATTTGCCTTATTTCTCAAGAATCTTTAGGAAAAGGAAAGGAAAATCGCAGAAATTACAAAATATAAAATGGACAAGGATTTTTAAATCGAGGGTCGACTGATTATTGGTGCAGCTGATATTCACTTTTTTGAAGCATCGGTATCTGTCAGAAACGTACCCAATATTACTGATATTCCTTCAAGGGGTTTTACCGGGGTGATGCCTGCAGCTGCAGGCATCACCCCGGTACTGTTCTTTAGAGCGGACGGTTGGCTTTCTTGTAATAACAACCCATATGGCTCAGCAGCCACTCGGCTGTTATTACAAGCAGCGGGAGGAGACGTCCTGCCGCCTTACGCAGCTCGCTGGGGCTCTCCCGTCCCACCAGGAGACCCGAGCGACCAGCCGGCACATAAGCTGGCTGGCCGAAGACCGGAACAAAGCCAATGCTTCATTCAGGTCTCGGATCTATTAACCCGGAAGCAATGTCATGACATCACTTTCAGATTACTGGCATCCTAAAGGCACCAGTTTTAAAAAATATATAGAAAAGATATATAAAAATAGAAAGTATTCAAAAAACGCCGATCTTGGCATACTAGTGTAGAGGAGGGGTTTGCGGTCTTATAGACCCCAGATCCCTCCATAAAGAGTCCCTATCACTGCCTATTACTGTCACAAGGGATGTTTATATTCCTTCTGACAGAAATAAAAGTGAAAAAAAAAAAAAATTTAAAAAAAAGGACAGTGTAAAAATAAAAAAAGTTTAAATCTACAGAATATCGGCAACCTATATCGGCTATCGGCCTGAGAGGCGGTTGGAAAATTTGTATCGGTATCAGCCCTTAAAAAAACAATATCAGTCGATCTCTATTTTTGAAATGTTCTCTACTCGCTTCAAAGTAAAAAAAAAAAAAAACGATTTTACACGGACAAAGCAATTTAAAGCTAAGAACTCTAGTAGTGAGGTCTGCTTTTTAAAGTTTTTGGCTTTTTCTACACCTGCCAAGGATTCTCATTTCAATTGCTACAAGAGGGGCCTAGTTGGCTATCAACTCACAGAAGTCCCAGTGAGCAGTCACTTCTAGACAATTCTACTCACAACAGGCCAAAATATGATTTCCAGAGCAGATTAATATCTGATCCACTAACGGAATTTCATCAGTACATATGGTGGAGCAGCTGGATTATAACAAAGGAGCAGTTGATCTCTTTGTAAGTATTGATCTGATCCTTCAAGTATTTTAAATGTGTCTATGATTGTGGCTATTACACAAGTTATAAAAAGAGGTTATTGATATTGTAAGTCCTGTAGAGTTACAGCACGGAAGAAAGTGTTAATAATTTTGGGCTCCTGTCAGCATCTTGAGAATGCCTGCATTTCAATAAAAGGAACTGCTTTCTTCAGAGCAGGGCAGGTGGTGATTTTGGCCATGTGTGGGTGCACTCTATTTATAGAGCATGCAGTCCGTGACCAGTGCTCAGTCAGTAGGCTGTGTGAGAGGAAAGATAATAAGGAAGATAATAGCTGCAAATGATTGAAACATTTTGCAAATAAGAGAAAAATAAAGAGCCTGGGATTGCTCAAAATAAAAAGAACATTACAAAAAATGCTGAAAAAAGAAGATGGTTACAAAAGTCTAATTTAAAAAATGAACTAAAGGAGGTTCTTTTTTGTTTACAATTTTGCAATGTTTTCTTATGGTTTAAAACAAAAACGTGGTAGAACTGCTAAGATATCAAAGAAAAGGTAAACTTGTTACAAGTTTCTACATTTCTATACTGCACTGATGATTTATTACTAAGTAAATGCCCCCAGATTATACTTCTATAACTTCACACACTCTGTGGGACTCCAGTTTTGTAAGCAATAAAGAGAAACCAAGAACAAAGGGGAGGGACCAATGCCCAGTACTGTACTCCCAAGATTTTGGAATTTACCAGTAAGTCAAAATTTCTATTATCTTAAACATACAGTACAGGACACATGACTAGTAGTCACAGACCATCAGACATCCCCAAGCAAAAAACAGAGCAGTTGGCAATGGTATCGAAAAAACGATAAACATGCCCACAATGAACAAGCGTTAGTAGACCTGAAACAATCAGAGGACAGCTTAAAGCACCTTGTGGCCGAAGCTCACAATAGCAGAGGTATGGAGATCCAGCAGGTAAAACTTTGGGAAGGCATGAACAGAAGACTGTGTCGGCTTGGAAAACTTGCCAAATGGATGGTTAACGCAAAAGGAAGAAACAGGAAACACAGACAGATCTGGTGGAATAAGCCCTTGTAAGGAAGTGAGGAACACTTTCTTTGAAGGCATAACCCCTGGACATGAGCAGCCTGAGTCACCTAGCTATAGTGAAAGAGGCAGCAGTATGTCCAGTCTTGGAAGCTTAGGGGGAAGACAAAATGGGAATTCATTTTTCTGAAAAAAGATGTTGCCACTAGGTAAACTCTAACTGCTCTGACCACATCTAGGCAATGGAGTGAAATCTCCAGAGGGACAGAGCGAAATGAGGATAATATCTTCACTGAGGGAAATATAAGAGACCACCTTAAGAAGGAAGGTGTGGGTTACAGGACTCTATGCAAGATAAGAAAAGGTTCTTTACACAAAGTGTCACACCTGACAGAGCTAATGTGCACCAGTTTACTGGTCAGAGCCTCTAAAAGGATATCCCAGATCCAGATTCCCGAGGAGCTCAAAGTGGGGGATTAACATGAGCAACACCTAGTATAAAGGTCTTGACAAAAGTTTAGTGTACCAAGAGTCATATTCTGGTCCAGACCAGGATGCTAGAAATAGAACATTCTCAGTGTTGAGGGGTCTGCTTTTGCACTAGCCAAAACACACCTTCCAAATGCAATAATGGATCTTATGAGAAGTAGATTTTCTGACTTTGACCAAGCTAGGAATGACCAAATCAGAAATACTCCTATCCTTTGGGAACTGGGTTTCTAAAATTATGTCATTAAAACAAGCAACTGAGGAACAGAGGGCTCTATGATATGTCTGGCATGTTTGGAAAAGGCCAAGACCTGTCCGCCAGGAGTGAATATGTCTGTATATCAAGTTCCTCTGGGTCAATTTGGGGAGATAAATATTACCAGAATTAGTTTTCTCTCTATCTTACAGAGCAGTCAAGGGAAAAGTTTCACTGGAGGAAATGCATACATTCGTATGAAGAGAGAACAAGGAATCAGCAGGGAAATCCACCGTGAAGGCCAGAAGAGCCCTGGATCTGACCAAAAATCTGTTTATTGTTAAACCTGGATGCCATGATATGCACATCTAGTGTTCTCCATCTCTGACAAAGCATCAGGAAGGAGGCCACCATGAGGCCCAGAACTCTCTTGACCGCTTAATCTGAGAGTCCAACAGTTGGACAGGGGAAGGGAGAAGGAACATTTTGGCCTGGGCCATGACTAGAATCAGGCCTAGATACACCAGGGGATGGGAAGGCTGGAGAGCAGACTTATTGAAGTTCATCACCCATCCAAAAGTTTGAAGAAGCTGGATTGACTTTTGAATGTTGTAAGACAAGAGCATATCTGAAGAATCTATTAGCAGGAGGTCTTCTAGGAATCCTGTGACATGGATGCCCTGGGATCTTAGCAGAGCAAAACGCAGAGCAAGCACCTTTGTGAAGACTAGGTGCAAAAGAGAGCCTGAAAGGCAGGGCAACAAATTAAAAGTGGTTGACTTTTACAACAAAGTGTAGGTGTGCGAGAATGACGGGAATGTGAAGATAGTCATCTTGAATATCCACTGATGCCAGAAATTCCTGATCTGAGGGAAGTGATGGCAGCTCTTGCGGACTCCACATGGAATTTGGGGAGATGCCGGTATCTGTTCTGGAATTTTAGGTCTAAAAGTGGCAAATTTGGGACAATTAATAGGTTTGAGTAAAACCCTTTTAACCTTTCCTCTGCAGGAACTGGAATTATCACTCCCTGTGCCTGAAGTTGATTCAGGATTGTCCCCAATTATGAATCAACTTCAGGCACAGTTTTGAGGTGAAGCTTGTAGTTTGAAGGGCAAGAATTGGAGAGTGCAGGGATAGAGATTTAATTTTGTAGCCCTTGGAAACAAAAGATTGGACCCAGAGGTCCAGGACATCTCTGATCCAGACTGACATGAATACCAACAGACAAACCCCCACTTCAGAGAATGAGGGTACCCCACCCCTTCAAGTGTTTTGGGGCCCATAACTTAGAACAGGGTGCCTGGGAGAAGCGAGAGAACCCCTTTCACGAGAAGAGGTAATAGCCATAGTAGGAAGCTTCAATTGTTTTTGGTTGTACTTTCCCCCAATGACTTCCTTAAAAAAATTATCAAGGGATTTAAACAATCATTTACCATCGAAAGCCATTCTTAAAAGATGTTTTTTTTACAAGAAAGTTCAGCAGACCAAGCTTTTAGTCAGATAATTCTGTGCATGTGCACAGAGCGTAGGATTACCAGGAGACCTGGTAAAGTACATTCTCCAAGATATCAACACAAAATCGCAGTGCCAAACACATGAGCTGCAGTTGTTCCAGGAGGACAGGATCCTCACACTAAATTGTGTTCTCTATTCATTTGTTCAGTTCAGTTAGCAGCGGTGTGACAAATGGGCATAGTCCCAATGGGCAGCACAAACGAGAGCAAATGATGCCTACAATAGGGTTTTAAAGCGTCTATCGCTAAAGGAGGAATCATCCTCAACAATAGCAGTAAGATGCATATTGAGAACAGAAATGTGAAGATCCACTACTGGGGCTGACCATTTTTTCATAAATTCCTTCTCCACAGACTATAGCTCAGCAAAGAGTTTTGAATACCTTGTCAGGATTTTGCCAAACCACAAATAGTGTGTGCAGAAGAAAGACTTCACCAACTGTTTAGTGCCCATAAAAGTCTGTTTTGACTGACAACGTTTCTGTGCTTTTTTGATAAAGGCTAGCTAGCACACACCGCATCAAAAGTGTGCACACAGTAGAAAGCATATGCCATGAAGCTATGGCTTGTGTCTCAAAATATAGAAGGCAGAAATTCTTCTGCAGGAACCTCTTTTGTGTCACCCTTACTTTCGTTGATATCTTCCTCAAAGAGGTTAGGAGGATCAGTGTGATATTCTTCAATTTATTCAGGTGGAGGAAAAGCCTAGTCCTTGGAGACCGAAGGCTACAGAAGGGCAGAGAGTTTCCTAAAGCAATAAGACACTAGAGCAGGGGTCTCAAATTTGTGGCCCTCCAGCTGTTGCAAATCTACAAGTCCCATCATGCCTCTGCCTGTGGGAGTCATGCTTGTAACTGTCAACCTTACTATGCCTCATGGGACTTGTAGTTTTGCAACAGCTGGAGGGCCGCCAGTTTCAGACCCATGCACTAGAGGGTATTTGCATGTTTGGGAAGGGAGCTACTACAACCCAGGCACTGACTGATGTCTGGGTCTGTTTCTCTGGAGAAGCAGGTAACAAGGAGCAGATGTGCTTCTTGAGTTCTCAGTGGAAATAGCAGACAGAAGTGCGTCAGTCAGAAGGCAACTACATCACTACTTAGGCTACTTTCACACTGAAGCGTTTTACAGATGCTATTTAGCTAAAAATAGCGTCTGTAAAGCGCCTCAAAAATCCCCCCCCCCCCAATCCACCCCAATGTGAAAGCCCTGAGTGCTTTCACACTGGGGCGGTGCGCTTGCAGGACATTACAAAAAGTCCTGCAAGCAGCATCTTTGGGGCGGTGAGGGGAGCGGTAATATACCACTCCTCTACCGCCCCTGCCATTGAAATTAATGTTATGTACTAAAAAATCTGCGCTTGTGGATAAATATATTGTGACATTACATGCAATGATCCCTAAAAAGACGAATCCATTCAGGAATCAATGCATCTCTGAGAGGCTGCTGCTACACAAGTGTATAAACTCATAAACAATGTGAAAAACATAAAACACAGCGCCACCTTCTGAAAATAATACCAAGTAACAAAATAAGTGAGTGTGATTCACACTTCAATTAATTGAATGATATAATAAATCAATAATATTCAGCAAACTATTCAAATAGTCCATAAATGAGATAAAGTGTTCCGTGCTCAATCAAGTGCCAACAATACAACGTGGTGCTCAGTGACAATCCCCCGTCGTGACCCCACTCACCAAAACAAATGGATCCCCAGCTTTTCAGTCTGGGGATCAAACAAGCCAAGTCCTGGTACAGGTCAGATGGATGTGTGGGTGATGGTAACAAGACCCTTGCTTGGATCAGGACTCGATTCCAGAGACTTATGATCCTCATATGGTTGGGTAAAAAAAGAAAAGAATGGCTTCCATAGTGAAATACCGTTAAAAAGATTTATTGGGCGCAAAAACAAAGATCGCACTTACAAAAAGTCGATTAAAATCTTGCATGGATATGCTCATGTGGGTATTAGCATGGCGTGGTCTCCAACTTGCGGCGTGCGTTCCACCACCGGCAGGATGTGACGTCAGCAGATACGGGGAGCCGGAAATGACGTGAATAGTTTGCTGAATATTATTGATTTATTATATCATTCAATTAATTGAAGTGTGAATCACACTCACTTATTTTGTTACTTGGTATTATTTTCAGAAGGTGGCGCTGTGTTTTATGTTTTTCACATTGAAATTAATGGCCTCAGTAGCGCTGACTGCCGGCACTTTTAACCCCTTTTTAACCCCTTGTGGGGGGTTAAAAGCGCGGTGCTCCTGCCCGCATAGCGGATCCCTATCACTGGTAAAACTCCGCTAAAACTACCGCTTCAGTGTGAAAGTAGCCTTAAGTGGGAAAAACCAACCAAATCCAAAAGATAAACATCACCTATGGCCAATATAGTAGGGTCATTTACAGACGGGGATAAGGCCCTCTGTGTAAAAACAGGACACTTTCACAATTAATGGGAAACCCTGTTTTCCTTATTCACGCTTGGCGTATATATTGGTGGTGGGAAAATTACCCATTTACATTAGTGATAAGAGGAAAGAATGCCCAGTTACATTGGTGGTCAATGGAAAGAATACTGTTCAATGATAATCATTACACTAATAATAAGCATTTATTTCTGAAGAAGACATTCCCCCTGACACAACACATTATTGTGGCTCCACCCCTTAACTGACAACATCATGCACAGTCAGATCAGTTCAGTCAGAGAGGTTTGCATTAGTGGTATTCTCTCACTGAAGCCTGCTTTTTTGCTACTGTTTCTGAGTATGTTTATTAAGCGTTTTTTCTTTTTTTAATAAATCTAAATGGAGAACATTTTGATTGGGTCCGTTTTCTCTCTGTCTGCACTTGAGGGGGAAAGTTATTTTACTTCCTTTGCATCGGCTGGGGTAGTTAGAGGACGGTTTAAGAGTGAAGTACAGTATTTAGATCAGGCAGTGGATGGTGTTGTTTATTTTGAGCTTGTATGACCTCCAATATTCTAGAGGTCCCAACCTTTGGTGAACATCTATATTGCACACAGAGGTTGATTTATTAAACTGGAGAGTGCAAAATCTGGTGCAGCTGTGCATGATAGCCAATTAGCTTCTAGCTTGTTCAATTAAGCTTTGACAAAAAAAAAACTGGAAGCTGTTTTAATAAATCAACCCCAGTGTAGAGGTGAGGGTGGAGGTCTATTTAGTATAAGTTCCGGAGCATGGAAGATCGAGTGAGGACTGTGATTCATATGGCATGTTATTTTAGGAGATCGTGTATGGACACTAATACACATTTGGATTGATTCCTTGTATGGACCCTTTCGGGATGTGAACTGAATCAGATTTTTGATCATTTAGGCTTCATACACACGGGCGTATCTAAAAAAATAAACAAAACGTCGGGTCCGACGTCAAGGAAAAAAAGTCAACGTTTTTTGGCGTTATGCATTGGCGTTTTTGAGCGTTAGTGAGCGTCGGCGTCAATAGGCGGTTTTTAAAAAAAATCATCCCTCTGCTATTTTTCAACCTAAAAACGTTGGCGTCAAAGACGCCGGAAAACACCGGTACAATATTAGGTGGCGTTTGTTGGCGTTTTGTGGCGTCGGCGTCAAAAAACGTCAAAACGTTACAGCCTCAGAACGCAATGGCCATGGGTTCTACTTTCTGCTCACAGCTCAAAAACGCCAACGTTTTTATGGGGCCATTGACTAACATGGAGAGCTGCAAAAAACGCCAGAAAACGCCGGCGTCAAAAAACGTCCGTGTGTATGAGGCCTTATGGTGTCAGAATTAATTTGTGTCTTTATTAGTGCACAGCATTCATTTCCATATTGTAACATTTTTGTTATATTGCTTTTATATTTTGCTCACCACTGTAGATGAGCTCTGATTAGTTTTCAATGATAAATCGCTAGCCCCAAGTCTTCAGATCTGTGGTGACACACTGGTGCCAGAACTACACAAGCACTGTCAGGCAGAAGATAAATCCACTACTGAACCCCAAGCAGCCTCTGGAGGAACCCTGGTTGAGGCTGCCCTATGTAGAGTCATAGAGGTCACCTTCAACACAGGTCCAATTTTTGTAGATTTGTGATTACAATTATCACCTGCTGCTGAAATTGTGTATTGCAACAAAACCATTATAAAGATAATGGGATGAGCCCCACAGCCTGCCAAGTTGATGCTCTTGCTTTTTACGCAAGGTTATAGAACCAACATATAATACCAACCAAATTGATCTCTTCGCTCCTCCCAAGACCTCCTGCTCTCTAGCTCCCTTGTCACCTCATCCCATGCTCGCCTCCAGGACTTCTCCAGAGCCTCTCCCATCCTCTGGAATGCTGTACCCCAATCTGTCCGACTTTCTCCAAGTTTGTCCACCTTCAGACGATCCCTGAAAACCTATCTCTTCAGAGAACCTATCTGGCTCCCACCTAACAACTATACATTTATCTTCTCTATTAGCACATCCCCCACAGTTATTACCTCTTGTATCTCTTGACCTTCCCTTTTAGATTGTAAGCTCTAACGAGCAGGGCCCTCTGATTCCTACTGTATTTAAGTGTATTGTATTTGTACTGTCTACCCTCAAGTTGTAAAGCGCTGCGTAAATTGTTGGCGCTATATAAATCCTGTATAAATAATAATAATAAAGAAGCCTTCCTAGAATGATGGTCACTATCAAATACAGAAATTCCATCATCCTTAGAAATATTCTTTAAGGAACCAGTTCCAAGTCAGAAAATACTTTTGTTACTTTATACTGGAAGTACTCTTGAAGATGTGTTTACAAGACATTCACATATTTTAATAATCAGCATCAATCACCCTACTTTGAAAGTAAAAAAAAAATGTAAATAGGTTACCTGTTTTGTGGTGTGGGGAAATAGTCAGACTCTGCCCATGCCACATTGTTTATTTCAGATTAGCATAAAGAATACCAAACTGAAAAGACTGTCAAGACTTCCTGGTCTGCTGGTTATAAAGTGTGAGATGTCAGCAATCTCCCTCCTTGATAGCATGAGCTGTGCACTTATCTCTGTTGCCTGAGGTCTGACATGAAACCTGGAAGTAAGATTCCACTAAGAAGACCAAGAATAATCTAATTTGTCATCTCTACAGTACAATTTATACAATATGGACCAGACAATGACGCCAACACATCTGGCATGTTATATTAAAGTGGCTCTAAACTGCAAAGTTATGTCTGTCTCAAGAGATAACACAGCCTGGGGGTGGTATCATTAGAAAATTTGCATCAGGGCTGTAAGAATTAGATCCCACAACCCTCCTGCTCTGCTTGTGAAGCTGAAGCAGCGTGTGCAAGAATGCTGATGTCATTAGAGTCTGAGGGCTCATACGCACAGGACATTTTAAAAAACGCCAGTTTTTTTACATTGAGCCACATTTTTACATTAGTGTTATTGTGCGTTCTTCCACGTTTTTTCATTAAACATACTCCCTATAATGTAATAATGCCTAAAATGTCAAACGCGGCTTGATGCCTTTAGACGCGTTTGTTGGCGTTTTTCATTTTTACAGCTCGTTTTTACTGCTCCTGGAAGCACAGGCTGTCGTGTTTTTTTTTTTTTCTGTCCCTAAACACTTATGCCTCCAAACGCCTCTGCCAGTTCATGTGTGCATGGACACATAGGCTAACATGGAGGGGCTTTTAGAAGCAGTTAAAAAGAAACGTCAAATGCCCCTAACAGCAGCTGTAAAAATGTCCTGACTTAATGTGTAAGTCCACTTTTGCAGTCAAATTTGAGAAACCCCCAATATATTATATATATATATATATATATATATATATATATATATATATATATATATTTGTTGTGTTCCCATGCGTACAGCATGTATATTAAAAAAAAATTAAAAATTGTATTTCTTACCTTTCTAGATGTTTCCTTGGAGTGGGTTTATGCATTGGGATTTATAGGGAACGTCTTTTGTTCAGAATAGCTTCTAAAGTGCAATTAGGAGATAGACTTAGGCTACTTTCACACTGGGGCGGGCGGGCTGTAGTGGTAAATCGGCGCTAGTTTCAACGGCGATTTGCCGCTGTTATAGCAGCGCTATGGCGCCGCTACGGAGGCAGGAGCACGGTACTTTTAACTCCCCACAAGGGGTTCAAAAAGGGTTAAAAGTGCCAGCGTGCTGCGCTTCCGAGACGGTGTGCAGCCACTTCAGAAGCGCTTGCCATGGATTTCAATGGCAGGGGCAGATGGAGGAGCGCTGTAAACACCGCTCACTGCACCGTCCCAAAGATGCTGTTTGCAGGACTTAGTGTAATGACCTGCAAGCATACCGCCCCAGTGTAAAAGCACTCAGGTTTTCACACTGGGGTGGGTTTCAGGCGCTATAAGGGCACCTGAAAAACACCCCAGTGTGAAGGTTACCTAAGGGAAAGTTTTTAAGAGCATTTAAGTAGAACTAAAGGCAAAACTTTTTCTTTCATTTTGGATTGAGTAAGGGAGGGTTGTAACCCGTCAGTTTTTTTTCCATCTGTGTCCCATTGGGGGAATTTACCTTTACTTTCTATCCCATAGACCAGTGGTTCTCAACTCCGGTCCTCGGGACCCACAAACCGGCCAGGTTTTAAGTATTACCTTGGGGAGATGCAGACTAGAATACTGCAATCACTGAGCAGTAAATGATATCACCTGTGATGTATTTCAGTTATCCTGCAAACCTGGCCTGTTAGTGGGTCCCGAGGACCGGAGTTGAGAACCACTGCCATAGACAAAACAGGAACTGAGAGGAAAACCCACCGAAGTTAAGGAAAACCCAGGTTGTCAGCAGAACAAACAGAAAAAAACAAACAATTTCTTACTCCAAAAAAATGTAATTTTAAGAACGTTTGTTCGATTTTCTAATTGTTAGGGGGGGGGGGAGGGTCAAATTGACGTTCACTTTCCATCACAGTGGGGGGAAAATTTGAAGGAGCAGAATAGAAAACTTCTTGGTCAAAGGAATTTTCAGACAGTGTATGTGGTTTTCGTTCAGAAATGATATTTTTAAAACTGAATGTTAAAAGCAAGTGAAGTTTTCAAACAACAGTCTTTCATTCAGCGAATGTACAAATATTTTTCGTATGAATATTCTCGTCCAAAAATCGATACGCGTATGGCCAGCATAAGCCTTGATTCACACCAATGCAGTTTGCTTTTGATCCGTTTCGGCAGAGCTTTTTGCTGTACGTTTTGCATTTTTGCACACAGTTTGCTGCGATTTGCATTTTTTTATGCTTTTTTTGGCCAATTTGTTGTTGGGCAGATTAACCACTTCAGCCCCGGAAGGATTTCCAGCTTTAGGACCGGAGCCCTTTTTGCGATTCGGCGCTGCGTCGCTTTAACTGAAAATTGCGCGGTCGTGCGACGTTGTACCCAAACGAAATTTGCGTCCTTTTTTTCTCACAAACAGAGCTTTCTTTTGGTGGTATTTGATCACCTCTGCGTCATTTCTGATCGCCGCTATAAACAAAAGAAGAGCGACAATTTTGCAAACAAACCCAAATTCCTTACTTTTTGCTAGAATACAAATCAAAAAAAAAATATAAAAAAACATTTTTCACCGTTTTTGGCCGATTTATATTCTTCCTCATATTTGCGATAAAAAAAATCGCAATCGGCTTTTATTGATTGGTTTGCGCAAAAGTGGTCGCGTTTACTGATGAGAATTCATTTTTGGGTTTTTTTTTTTACTAGTAATGGCGCCGATCTGCGATTTTTAGCGGTACTGCGATATCGAGGCGTACATGTCGGACTATTTTGACACTTTTTTGGGACCATTGGCATTTATACAGCGATCAGTGCTATAAAAATGCACTGATTACTGTGTAAATGTCATTGGCAGTGAAGGGGTTAACCTGCAGGGGGCGCTCTAATGGTTAACTATGTTCCCTGGGCGTGTTCTAACTGTAGGGGGACTGCACTATCTGGGGAAGGGAAGTGGTCACAGCCTTCGTATACAGGAAGGCTGTGATCACAGCCCTTCCCCCCTTCACACAGAGCGGAGGTCCGTGTTTACATACACGGACCTCCGTTCCTCCGCTCGGGGGGGCCATCGCGGGTAGCCGGCGGCAATCGAAGCCGCCACACCCGCTCCCTGGCCCTCCCCGAACACAGTGAGCGTGCGCGAGCTCACTAAGCTCGATCCCACAGCCGCCGTCGTATGACGGCGTTTTGCGGGAACGAGCCACTTTGCCGCCGTCAATTGCCGACCAGCGGTCGGCAAGCGGTTAAAGAACGCAAAATTGCTGCAAAAACTCACTACATGCTTTTCTGCAGCTTCTCCATTGAAGTATATTGAACCAAAAAAAGCACTGTTTTACGTTGAAAAAAGTCCTTGACCCTTTCCAAATATGCAGCGACTGAAAAAAGCATAGATGTGAACGTGTCCCATAGGAAACCATGTTAAATGAACTGTAGTGTGTTTCTGCAAAAAGCACCAAAAACACATAGGTGTGAACCAGGACTAAGACGTTTAGTAGCAGCAGCATGCTTTTTTTTGTATCACCTGTCATAATTGGGTTAAAAAAAAAAACGAAAACTAGCCCTTTATAGTACAAAAAGAGCAGATTATCGCTACTATAAGGTGTTCATTTATACTGTGAAACAGTGAAAGTAATTATATATATATATATGACTTGTATCATATATATAATAAAAAATACACCCAGAAGTAGGATATATGGATATTTTAACTAGGAGCCAGACATGAAGCTATATGAAGGGTAGAGGGGGAGATAGAAATCTTTTATAGTAAAGTAATGATGTTAAATAATATCCCCCCCACAACATTACATAGAAGGGAAAAGCTAGGTAGAATTTTTAAGCAAGTAAAAAGGTAAGCAGCAATTTTTTAATCATTTGGGGAAATTTTAAAATATTTCACATATATGTAAAAAATCTGCATTTTATTGCTAGAAAATTACTTTTAGAACCTGCAAACATCATATATTTTTTGAAAGCAAAGGCCACGGAGAATAAAATGTTGGTTGTTGTATTTTTTTTTTTTATGTCACAGGATATTTGTGCATCCATTTATGAAATGAAAATCAAAAATACACTAAGGCTACTTTCACACTGAGCAGCAGCCGCGGTCGCAGTAAAACCCCGCTAGTTTTAGTGGAGTTTTACCAGCAATAGGGCTCCACTATGCGGGCGGGAGCGCCACGCTTTTAACCCCCCACAAGGGGTTAGAAAGGGGTTAAAAGTGCCGGCGCTCATCAGCTACCGAGGCGGTGTGCAGCCCCTTCAGAAGCGCTTGCCATTCATTTCAATGGCAGGGTCGGTAGAGGAGCGGTATATTACCGCTCCCCTCACAGCCCCAAAGATGCTGCTTGCAGGACTTTTTGTAACGTCCTGCAAGCGCACCGCCCCAGTGTGAAAGCAGTCAGGGCTTTCACATTGGGGTGGATTGTGCGGGACTTTTGAGGTGTTTTACAGACACTATTTTTAGCTAAATAGCATCTGTAAAACACTTCAGTGTGAAAGTAGCCTTAAAGTGGTTCTAAAGGCAGAAAGTTTTTTTATCTTAATGCATTCTATGTGTTCAGCAGACCCCCCTCATACTTACCTGAGCCCCATCTCAATCCAGCCTTGATAGCCTCAGCTGTACGGGACTCTCCCTCCTCACTGGCTGAGACAGCAGTGGAAGTGTCAATCACAGCCAGTGAGCCAATGAGGAGAGAGGGGGTGGGACCAAGCTGTGGCTCCGTGTCTGAATAGACACACAGCAGTGGCTCGGGTGCCCCCATAGCAAGCTGCTTGCTGTGGAGTCACTCGACAGGAGGGAGGGGCCAGGAGCGCCGACGAGGGACCCGGGAAGAGAAGGATCGGGGCTGCTCTGTGCAAAATCACTTCACAGAGCAGGTAAATATAACATGTTTATTATTTTTAAATAAAAAAACAAGACAAACAAGACTTTAACCACTTCCCAACCAACCAGCATCATTATACTGGGGCAGGTAGGCTCTCCTGCGCAAATCACCGTAGCTGTACAGCGCCTCGCACATGCGCGATTGCCAGCGGGCACGTGACCGATACACAAGCATGCCCACGGGCCAGGCAGACTCAATCGCCTTGTACAGAGGCAGAACCGGGATCTGACTATGTAAATAAGGTGGATCCCCGTTCTGACAGGGGACAGGTCAGAGATCTACTGTTCCCAGTCATCAGGAACAGCGATCTCTCATGTCCCTGGCAGCCCATTCCCCCTATAGTTAGAACACACCCAGGGAACACAGTTAACCCCATTCCCTGCCAGTGTCATTTTTACATTGATCACTGCATTTTTATAGCACTGATCAATGTAATAATGTCACTGGTCCCCAAAAAGTGTCTTTTGGGGTCAGATTTGTCCGCCGCAATGTCGCAGTCCCGCCAAAAATCGCAGATCACCACCACTACTAGTAAAAAAAATTAAAAAATAAAAGTCCCTAAATCTATCCCATAGTTTGTAGACGAGATAACTTTTGCGCAAACCAATCAATATACGCCTATTGTGATTTTTTTTTTACCAAGAATATGTAGAAGAATATATATTAGCTTAAACTGATGAAGAAATTTTTTTTTTTTTATATTCTTTTTATTTGGATATGTATTATAGCAGAAAGTAATCCAATACCACCAAAAGAAAGGTCTATTTGTGGGGGGAAAAAAGGGCGTCAATTTTGTTTGGGTATAACATTGCACGACCGCGCAATTGTCAGTTAAAGTGATGCAGTGCCGTATGGCATAAAATGGCCTGGTCATTAAGGAGGCAAATCCTTCCAGGGGCTGAAGTGGTTAATATCACTTTTTAGTGCATACAAGCACATAATAATACCCAAATTGTTGATAAAATATAAAAAAAAAATTATAAAAAAAAAAAAAAAAAAAAAAAAAATATATAGATGCCAAACATGTCAAGATTTAAATTTTCGCACTCTTGTGAAGTAGTGACAAACCACGGTACCTAAAAATCTTCTCAGGGGAGCTTTAAAAGCCTTTACAATTTGCCAGTTTAGAGTTAAACATCTCATATGAAATGTGAAGAAAGCACATCCTTATATGGTGCTGTTTAGTTTCTCTGCTATCTGCATTAGTCATTTCTGACTTTCCCCTACTCCAAGTTCACTGGGCAGGGAGCTCTAACACACAGCCTGTGATTGATATCTTCAGCTCTGCATTGTACCTGTGTGCGTCTCCCTTACCTCCAATCCAATACCCCCGCACCCACCCACCGACACCCCTCACCCACCCACTGACACCCCTGTATCCTAATTGTGATGCATCACAGAATCAAATCGAATCATTGACCTGATAACCGTAATCGAATCGAATCGTGAGGCCAGTGAAGATGCGCACCCCTGTTAGTTAGTATTAGCTAGTTATTTCAGATTTTCACATTTTTCGAGTTTTCGGATTTTTATTCTTATTTTCGGATTTTCAAACTTCCGAATGTTCGAATCTTTAAATTTCCAACTTACGAAAATTTGTATATTTCCAAATTAATGAGTTTGTCAAAATTTGTTAAAAAGCGAATTCGGAACGAAACAAATTGCACATGTCTACCCAACCACAGCACTAACTGTACAGAGTTTGCTTGTTCTCTCTGTGCCTGCATAGATTTCCTCTGGGTACTCCAGTTTCCTCTCACACTCTAAAGACATGCAGGTAGGTTAATTGGCTCCTGTCTAAATTGCCCCTAATAAATAAATATATATAAATATATATATATATATATATTATGAATGTGAGTTAGGGACCTTACATTGTAGGTTCCTTGAGGGTAGGGATGGATGTGAACAGAAAATATACAGTATCTCACAAAAGTGAGTAGACCCCTCACATTTTTGTAGATATTTTATTCTATCTTTTCATGTGACAACACTGAAGAAATGACACTTTGCTACAATGTAAAGTAGTGAGTGTACAGCTTGTATAACAGTGTAAATTTGCTGTCCCCTCAAAATAACTCAACACACAGCCATTAATGTCTAAACCGCTGGCAACAAAAGTGAGTACACCCCTAAGTGAAAATGTCCAAACTGGGCCCAAAGTGTCAATATTTTGTGTGGACACCATTATTTTCCAGCACTGCCTTAACCCTCTTGGGCATCGAATTCACCAGAGCTTCACAGGTTTCCACTGGAGTCCTCTTCCACTCCTTCATGAAGACATCACGGAGCTGGTGGATGTTAGAGACCTTGAGCTCCTCCACCTTCCATTTGAGAATGCCCCACAGATGCTCAATAGGGTTTAGGTCTGGAGAGATGCATGGCCAGTCAATCACCTTTACCCTCAGCTTCTTTAGCAAGGCAGTGGTCATTTTGGAGGTGTGTTTGGGGTTATCATGTTGGAATACTGCCCTGCGGCACCGTCTCCGAAGGAAGGGGATCATGCTCTGCTTCAGTATGTCACAGTACATGTTGCCATTCATGGTTCCCTCAATGAACTGTAGCTGCCCAGTGCCGGCACCACTCTTGCAGCCCCAGACCACGACACTCCCACCACCATAGGCAAGACACACTTGTGTTTGTACTGCTCACCTGGTTGCTGTCACACACACTTGACACCATCCGAACCAAATAAGTTTATCTTGATCTCATCAGACTACAGGACATGGTTCCAGTAATCCATGTCCTTAGTCTGCATGTCTTCAGCAAACTGTTTGCAGGCTTTCTTGTGCATCATCTTTAGAAGGCTTCCTTCTGGGACGACAGACATGCAGACCAATTTGATGCAGTGTGCGGCATATGGTCTGAGCACAGACAGGCTGATCCCCCACCCTTTCAACCTCTGCAGCAATGCTGGCAGCACTCATACATCTATTTCCCAAAGACAACCTCTGGATATGATGCTGAGCACGTGCACTCAACTTCTTTGGTTGACCATGGCGAGGCCTGTTCTGAGTGGAAACTATCCTGTTAAACCCCTGTATGGTCTTGGCCACCACGCTGAAGCTCAGTTTCAGGGTCTTGGCAATGTTTTTATAGCCTAGGCCATCTTTATGTGGAGCAACAATTATTTTTTTCAGATCCTCAAAGTTCTTTGCCAAGGGGTGTCATGTTGAACTTCCAGTGACCAGTATGACAGAGTGAGAGTGATAACACCAAACTTAACACACCTGCTCCCCATTCACACCTGAGACCTTGTAACACTAACGAGTCACATGACACCGGGGAGGGAAAATGGCTAATTGGACCCAATTTGGACATTTTCACTTAGGGGTGTACTCACTTTTGTTGCCAGCAGTTTAGAGATTAATGGCTGTGTGCTGAGTTATTTTGAGGGGACAGCAAATTTACACTGTTATACAAGCTGTACACTCACTACTTTACATTGTAGCAAAGTGTTATTTCTTCAGTGTTGTCACATGAAAAGATATAATAAAATGTTTACAAAAATGTGAGGGGTGTACTCACTTTTGTGAGATACCATATATCTAAAGCACTGCGTAAATTGTTGGCGCTATATAAGTAGCTTTAATAATAAGTGATGCACCGAAATTTCGCCAGATAATGGCTGTCAAAAACACTTTTACCTTACTTTTGTGGCATTTTTTATAGGTCATGCAATTCAAACAATGCATCTAAAACACAACACTGGTGCATTTGTGATGCATTCTTGCTGCATTTTCAATGGGGAGATGCGTTTTTGTTGCAGTTTGTCAACACTGTTGCAGGATTTTTAACACTGCTTCAAAAGCTGCTGATAATGACCAACTAGAAAATCATATTAATTTAAATGCCCTTGAACACAAAATCACTGCCCTGACTATCCACGCAGCAGTGTCAGCACGATTTCTAAAGCACAAATACATCAGCACCACACTGTACCTTGGGAACAGAGCGAGTGCACAATCAGCTCATGTAGAGTCCCATTGGTAATCCACTGAGAGTGATCTTTGTGGAAAAAGTTATCCACTAGGCTCTCCTTGGTAACCCGTAGAGATTACTATACAATGGGGAAGTGAAAGCACACAAGTAAGTGTGCCAAAATATGCATGTATGCCTTGCACATTATGGCAAATATGCTGTGACCTAACACCACCTAAGTTCCGCTTTATTAGTAACATTTTAGGTGTGCAGCTATGCCTACCTGATGCTAGATTAGACATCATTTGTACTCTTTGTAAATATACAATTCTAGACATTTTTTATTTTATTTTTTTTTTAAAAGGGGTAAAAAAAGCTAACAAGTGACCCAGCTGGATTATTGAATGTTCTCCACACAATTAATCCTGCTATACATGAGTTATTCCATCACAGAATCTTATTACTAAAGGAATCAGTGTGAAGAATCACACCTCATCTGAGACGGGTTCCTCACATGTAGCACAGAAAGCATCTTCCGGGACTTCACGGGTTAAAGAGCGAGACCAAAAAAAGCTCTGTGGTTGGACTAAGTCTCTTAGCTACCCAAGCCTACCTACACACCACACATCATTACAGATAATTCAAGAAAGTATTATACAAAGCACGCTGCCATTAAAAGGTCTTCCCTGTAACGGTATGATTGGCTAAAGAATAACAGTTTGGGTTACAAGTTGGATGTCTGCCTGGCTTTTTATGGAGATGAGAAGAGAATGTTCTTAGGTGGTACACTGTAGCGAGTCCTATACTGCGGTGCAAGGTACATTGCCTGATTATCAGTATTTCACCCAGGGCCACCATTAGAAATCATATGGACCCATATAGCCTCCCTGCTGGGCCCAAGTCCTCCTGCAAATCTGATGGGGGATAAAGGTATTCAACCCATCCAACAGATTAAATACCTGCAGTGGCCCGCAAGCAGTGAAGAGTTGGTGTTAACAAATGTTATGTTGTTATGTATTTGATAAGTTATGTAGTTCTATAATTCTATAAAACATGCTAGTCTGTAGATGTAGCAGCTATACGAGCTTTCATTTTTCTGGCTAAGTACATTTAAAAAAGTGCAGAAAACACCTGTTGATCTTGCCAGAAGTAATTGATCAGTGCCAGTCCCTGAATTTCTTTTATTATATATTTACTTTAATGGCTCATATGGAAATTTTAATAAAATGAATGAATGAATGAAAACACACAGAAACCTTCAATGTAAGTTGTCAAGGAGATCCTGTCCTATTTTAAAGCAGAACTCCAAGGAAAAAAAAATCCATGTCCTTGTTGCTGATCTCCTACCTTCACCAACTATTCCATCCATCTTCTGCTGAGCTCTGTAGTTCCTCTGTAGTAGGCTGCTGAACTTGTTGAAAAAAACGTTATTCCCCAGTGACATCCTGTTTGTAAGACCGCTGGTTGCTCTTCATTCTGTACTCCCAACCATCGGTCTGGCATGCCCACAAGTAGTTTCCAAAAGCCATCAGGGGTTTCTACTTCCGCTGGCTCAGTGTACTGGGCGAAGGGGGTCTCACAGCCCCCCCCCTGGTCTATGCCGCCCATTGAGGTGGTGTCCTCCTGCCTCCTTCCTCCTCCTCTCTGCCAGTGTATCCGCCGCCCGCCATCACTGAACTATCCCCCACATGACAGAGCGGAGATGATGTCGGGCGGAGACAGCTCTGGTATGCGTGGAATGTGCTGTGTGGAATGTGAGACCACTCACTAAGCTCCCTGCCTGCATTGGAACAGTGCGCTCTGCGCTGTATATCGCAATGCAGGCAGGAAACAGCGAGCGGTCTCACATTCCACACACAGCACATTCCACACATGCTGATGTCGGGCTGTCTCCGCCCAACACCATCTTCGCTCTGTCATGTGGGGGATCTGTGATTGATACCCGCTCTGCACTGATGGTCACTGGTTTACACCGCACTGATAATCAGCACTGGTGAGACGGCGCTGATAAGCGGCACTGGTGAGACCGCACTGATGGGCACTGGTAAGCACTGGTGAGACCGCACTGATGGGCACCAGTGAGACCGCACTGATAAGCGGCACTGGTGAGACCACACTGATAAGCAGCACTGGTTGATACTGGAGAGACTGCACTGATAAGCGGCACTGGTGAGATGGCACTGATGGGCAGCACTGGTGAGCCGGCACTGATAAGCGACACTGGTGAGACCGCACTGATAAGCTGCAGTGGTGAGACGGCATTGATGGGCACTGATAAGCGGCACTGGTGAGATGGCACTGATGAGCACTGACATGCAGCCCTGGTGGGCACTGATAAGCTGCACTGGTGAGATCGCACTGATAAGCGGCACTGGTAGGACGGCACTGATAAGCTGCACTGATGAGGCATGACTGCTGGGCACTGATAGGCTGCACTGATGAGGCATGACTGCTGTTTACTGACACCGTAGACTTCTATATATCTGAAGGAGGGGTTTCCACCATCCCTGCAAAGTTTGATTTGTAGGTCTTATTTTCAGGGTGATGTGTATTATATGTGATCTTACATATCACAGAGGCTGGTATTGTGGTAATATTGAAGTTTATTGAGATTTGCTTACATTAGAGGGTTCCACCATTATTGTTTTATTGATTAAGAAGTTAGCGCTGCACTTTTTTGTTTTTGCTCATGCCGACATATACTTGTGTCACATGCTGATGTAAAACATCATGCACCGGCTCTGTCTGTGGTACGGCTAGGGATGTTCTCATACACCATAAAAGCACTGATTGCTGTTATAAAGATCTTAAATCTGCAGGAGGAGGAGGAGGAGGAATATTTCTAATAGTGAATTATAGCAGAGTACAGTGTGTATAATATATCATTATGGGATGTGTCTACAGTTCAATAATGATTTCAGAAAATAAGGGCAATATGTTTATCTCCTTGTGCCTGGCGGTGAGAGAACAGGCATGCTGAGTAATGGGCCTGGCTGCAGAATGCGGGGTGTGATTCATGTTGAAGTGGGCTTGTTCACATTTACATGTAAAGGCTAGTGTACCCTCCCACATGCACTGAAATGTGCAAAGCCAGATGGGAAATGTAGTGTGAGAATCGTGTAAACCAGGGATCTTCAAACTACGGCCCTCCAGCTGTTGCGGAACTACACATCCCATGAGGCATTATAAAACTCTGCCATTCACAGACTTGATTCGGCATGATGGGAATTGTAGTTCCTGAACAACTGGAGGGCCATAGTTTGAAGACACCTGGTGCAAACAGAGAGAAAAGGATATGATGCAATCACTGTTCTAACAGAGCCTGCCTGGCAAAATACATGGTGCATCTTTTGAATCAGAGAGAGCACTTCCTGTAAATTAAATTGGACAGATCTCTTCAAAGGAATTTCACAAATGTAATAACTGTTTAGTGTAGGGGGGGGGGGTGTACTAATGGAGGATTTTTGCCGAAGCCAGAGTCCTACTTTAAGGTGGTTATAAAGGCTCAATGTTCTTTTACCATAATGCATTCTATGCATGAAGGTAAAAAAAAAAAAAACTTCTGTTTGCAGCAGCCCCCCCCGCCCCCTAATACTTACCTGAGCCTGAACTTCCTCCAGCGATGTGCACGGGAGCCTCGGCTCTCCCAGGTCTCTCCCTCCTCATTGGCTGAGACAGCAGTGGGAGCCATTGGTTCCAGCTACTGTCAATCACAGCCAGTGAGTCAATGAGAAGGGGAGGGGGGGGCAACACAAAGAGCACAAAGCAGCTTGCTATGGGGGTACTCAGTAGGGGGGAGGGACCAGGAGCGCTGGCAGGGCACCCTAGAAGAGGAGGATCAGAGCTGCTCTGTGCAAAATCACTGTACAGAGCAGGTAAGTGTAATATATTTGCTATTTTAAAAAAATATATATTTTTTTTTTGCTAGAAAATTATCTAGAATCCCCAAACATTATATATTTTCTTTTTCAGACACACTAGAGAATAAAATGGCGGTCATTGCAATACTTTCTTTCACGCGGTATTTGCACAGCCATCTTACAAACACAATTTCTTTGGAAAAAATACATTTTTTTAAATAAAAAAAAATAAGAAAACAGTAAAGTTAGCCCAATTTTTTTATATTGTGAAAGATAATGTTACGCCGAGTAAACTGATACCCAACATGTCATGCTTCAAAATTGCGCTCGCTCGAGGAATGGTGACAAACTTTGACACTTAAAAATCTCCATAGGCCAATGTTTAAAAATTTCTACAGGTTACCAGTTTTGAGTTACAGAGGAGGTCTAGTACTAGAACGATTGCTCTATTAACTATTATCGCTTCTGCACGAGAGCTCGGAGGGACAGGGCGCTTCAATTTTTTTTTTCTAACTTATTTTACGTTTTTACACTCTCTTTATAAAAAAAAAAAATGGATCACCTTTATTCCTTTTACAAGGAATGCAAACCAGGGCTTGACAAATTTGCTTTCAATCTAGGAGCCAGCTAAAAAAGTTAGGAGCCAATTTTTTTTAGTGTAGTGTGGTTTCAGTTTCCGGGGTAAGGCAAGTAATTTGTGCCCCCTAACCCTAACTTACTCACAGCAGAGCAACCAGTCACATTACATCAGGGTAATAGGCTTGCTAGAAAGAGTGACACCAAAAAAAACGGTTATGGGGGAAACTCTTTATCATGCCTAATGCATCGTGACTGTGGCATGTAAAAGGCCCTCATCTGCTGCCCAATGGAGCTTAAGGGTGGCCGTTGGTGGGTGGCAAAAACAGGTCTCTACTGCACATTTTTACCACCCAACTGCACATCTAAATGAAACCTTGGTGACACTTTAAATAAAATACAAAAAAAAAAAGGATGAAAGAAGTATTCCAGTGCTGCTGATCTTCTGTTGCCTCTTTGCAGCCACTTCCTGCCTACATGTGTGTACCCCACAGTGACTTTTCTGGTGGGTTTCCGGTCACCATGAAATACTGGAGCCCAGCTGCACATAAAGAGTAGCAATTGTTGATGGTACACAAGGCTTTATCAGAATTTTGATACTTAACACAAAGATCATGATTCTCTCACGATTCTCGCGGTATAACATCATCTTTCACATTATACAAAAAGATAAAAAATAAAAATGGACTAACTTTACTTTTTTTTTACTATTGCTTTTAAAGACCGCTGTGCAAATACCTTGTGACATAAAATATTGCAACAACCGCCATTTTATTCTCTAGGGTCCCTGCAAAAATAAATAAATAAATATATACATATATATATATATATATATATATATATACATACATACATATATACACACACATACACACGTGTGGGGGTTCTAAGTAATTTTCTAGCACAAAATACTGGATTTTTACTTGTAAGCAAGAAATTTCAGAAAAGGTTTGGTCTTTAAGTGGTTAAATTGCCCTCATTTAGGCTCCATGCACACTGGATGCTATCTGGGCTCTCTGGGTGTCGGGCAGCAGACGCTGCTTAGAAAAAGTTCTTTTGCAGCATTTTGTAAGCGGCGTTCATCTGCGTTTTTTTTTTTACTTCATTAGCTTCCATTGACTACAAAAAATGCCCGATGCCGATAAACGGCCGTTTACGAGTGTTTATGAGTGTTTAGCGTTTTTTGTGGTCAGAAGAACAAGTTTTGAACGCCAATTCAGGGCGTTCAGATAACAGCCCAAAAACGCCACTGCTGTTAAACTACAATTAAACATCCATGTGTGCTTGGATACATAGAATAAGATAAAGGGTTTTAAGGGCTGTTAAAAAAAAACACCCAAACTACCAAAAACAGTCATTTATCAGCTACAGTGTGCATGAGCCCTAACAGACCGGAGTTCATTCCTCTGATAAAAGAACCAAAAGATACTTTGTTTATAAGTTATAAGAAAAACAAAAATCTGGGCAGCCTGCCAAGTTTACAGCTGTCAGAATAAGCAGAGAAAGGCTCTTCAGTGAATCGATAGTGAGGGGAGAGACGGATCGGCTTGCCGCTCACCAGGATGCAGTTTCTGGTCACCATGGCGTCCAGGGATTGTCGAGCCCTGATGTAAACATCCCTTGTAATAGAGAAAAAGCATGACAGGTCCTCTTTAATGTGAGATCTAGGGTAAAAAAGACCTCAGATCTCACATTTACACTTAAATGCAATAAAAAAAAAAATTGTGCATTTAAGACCGTTGGGCGGAAGTAACGTTTGATGTCGCTTCCGTCATCCAATGGTATGGAGTCGAGTGGGCGCCATTATTCCCTCACTCGACTTCCTGCCTCTCAGGGGAGATGATCAGATCGTCGGCTACCCATGGCTCCGGTAAGCGACGGAGACGACCAGGACATGGCGGGAGGTGAGTGGGTGCCTCTCCAGCCACCGATAAAAGTGATCTTATGCCGAATCCGCCACAGAGACCACTTTTATCCTAAAGCGGACCACCCGCCGTTGGGGAAAATACCAGGGATATGGCAGATATCCGCTGCCATAACAACAGTATTCAATGTCAAAGTACCGATGTATGGCGACGGCGGGTGGTCCAGAAGTGGTTTAATATCACTTTCATTTTTCAGATTCTGTAAAATATTTTCAATTGGTAATTACCAGGTGTACCTACAGGGGTAGCAATTGCGACCCGGCCCCATGCACCAGGGAGTCCTTGCGGCACCCCCTGTACACCTGAATAGGAGAAAAGTCTGGGCGGTTGCATATAGAGGAACCAATTTCTACATTTTCCTATTGCAGTCGCTAAATTCCTACCTTCTCCTCCTCTCCTTTCCACAGGTATTCAGCGGCTGCAGGAGGAAAAATTAAGGCTTTGGCGCCGCTATTTGGGTGGCAGCGGGGAGCTTTTAACCCCTAAGAAGGGGTTAAAAGCGCCAGCGCTTCATAAGCGATGTTCAGCCGCTGCCCATTCATTTCAATGGGTAGGGGCAGTGGATGATCGGTGTATACACCGCTCCTGCACTGCCCCAAAGATGATGCTTGCAGGACGTCTTTTTTTCTGTCCTGCAAGCGCACCACCCCAGTGTGAAAGCACTCAGGCGGATTGAGGGGAGTTTTTCAGGTGCTTTACAGGCGCTATTTTTAGCGCTAAAGCGCCTGAAAAATGTCCCCCAGTGTGAAAGGGGTCTAAGAGATCGGTTCCCTATATGCATCCGCCCCCACAGCTCCTTCTACCCAGCTTCTTTCTGTTGCCCCGTGCTCTTTCCCAGCCCCCCCTGTGCTCTCTCCTGGCTCCTCCTACCCTATCCTGCCGGCTGCTAAAAGGAATGTGTCAGGATGGAGAGCGGGGGAAGGGGCCAGTAAATGTGTCATTTACCAGCCCCTTTTTTGCCTGAATTAACAGAGTCAGTGATCCGTACTGACTTTGTCCATTCAAAACTGAAACATAGTAAACGGTCTTCGGCTGAATGTGGCTCCCATATGCCTGTTGGGGGCTATCTTTGCCTTGTGTTGCTCGGTGCTTTCTGTACTGGCGGCGAAAATGTCTGCCAACGCCGGGACACACAGGAAACAAAGCAGCCTAGTATTCCGCTGCAGCGTGCTGCGATAAAATTCAGACATACTGCATTTTATCACAGCGCACCAGCCTGAATCGCACTGCACTGTTGGCAGTGCAGCGCATCACACTGTCGGACATTGCAATGAATTAACTGTACGTTTTGTACACTTCAAATAAAGCTCATGTAAAAACAAACTTAAAAAAGGGAGCAGTGCAATGCACTGAATTGCACACCACACTGCCCCATAGCACAACTGGCAATGCAGAGTGGCCGCAGTGGTGAATCACTAGCTGCTCTGCGATTTGATGGCTGCATAGTGTGAATTCGTCCTAAGAGTTCGTATGCTAAAGAAAATGTTCGAGAACACATAAAATATATACTGTACTTGACTAAAGCATAAGCTGAGTTCTTATCGTAGATACTAATTGGAAATCTGTCTTGTGGTAGTGCGACAAATGACTTGCGACAGATTTATGTACATGGTAAGCTGTACATGAAATTTTGGCAGAATTGTCTCACAATACTTATACATACGACACATGAAAGAGGTCTTTATTCCTGCACTTTCCTTATCACTGATATGATGGTATTTCTTTATCGATTTGTTGCAAAATTAGCAAAGAACAGTAAACGTGTTGCAAAATAGAATTACATTACTTGGTCACAAATGTCAGTACTAGTAAAAAGTGAAGTTCTGCATATATTTCATGCATTTGGTCAGGGCCGGCTCTACCACTAGGCGGAGTAGGCGGCCGCCTAGGGCGCCACTGCCACCCAGGGCGCCCATCCGCTGTTGATCCATCACTGCTCCGCATCGATCACTCATGTCACTGGAGAGCTGTGGCTGGCAGCACACCAGGGTGGTAAAATGAGGCGAATCCAGGGGCACAGGTGCGGGCCTGTGGACCACAGCTAAATAAATGGGTAGAAAGGCTCTGCAGAAATCTCCACCTCCATCGTATACATGGACAGGGCAAAGGGGGTTGGAGTCAGGGGTGGAGCCAAAAGGGGAGGCGGCAAAATGAGGTTTCGCCTAGGGTGTCAAAAATCCTTGCACCAGCCCTGCATTTGGTGCAAGGCTTCTGACACATTCACACCTGAAATGTGTCCCAAATGCCTTATTAAATTGTCCTCAACTTGCTACCATTAAAACTCACTACTTCAGCTCTGATTTTCATCTTAGCATTTCTATTCTATTTTACAACATTGCTCTTTAAATCAGTGTGGCAGATGGCCTCCTTATTTCCTGAATTATCCTGAAACTAAACCTGTGAAAATTGTGAGAGGGTATGCACCATCCTCTCTGATTTGCACAAAAGCAAGATGTTAAGAAGCCATATGGCTGAATGCTAAAATATCACGCAAAACTTTGAAGCTGACTGAAATGGAGGGCAATCTGTATCATGGGAGCTGTGCTCAAAAATAGAATTAAGAGGGCAAAGGACTAGTGATCTGTATCTCCTAGGATCCCTGAAGCTGAATCTTTTCTCCATTACGGACTTGCTATGCCTTGTTTTGCACTGTGGCTCTGTGTGGGGGTGGCTATCTTGGTAGTGGATCAGGGCTTTGATTCCCCTTGTCAGAGTTGCACCCCATGAAGATTAGTGAGGTGATTAACAAGAGACAGCAGGAGAGGTAGAAGCACAGATCCGCAGAATGAATGAAGCACAAGCAAGGAGATTCTTGCACTGTAGCATTCTGTTCAGCAAGAACAGTGAGCAGAACCATAGTGATATAATCCAATGCCCGGGGCCGGTCTTACCATGGGTCCCAGTGGGTCCATTGGACCCAGGCAGCACTTTGAGAGGGGCAGCAAATTGAACCATGGCCGCCTCTCCTTCTCTTCTATTTACCCATCAAATTGACAACCAAGATTTTCTTTCCAGCAGTCTTGTGTGTCATGATGGCAACTGCCCCCTGGGCCACTCCGCCTGCCCCTATACTGCCCTAGCCTGCCCTTATACTGCTCTAGCCCACCTTTATACTACCCTAACCCGACCTTTGGAATTGAACATAATGGTATGTCATATCATTTTGCATATAGATAAGGTGCTGTTGCATGTAAATATGACTTTCTGATAAATTTAATTTAAGTTTTAATTATCATGATATAAAATAATGGATGTGGGGGCCTTTTGGTGGGTGTGATTTTTTATTGGGGGGGGGGGGGGAGGGCAGCGTTTCATTCTTGGACCCAGGCAGCACAATGTCTTGGGCCAGCCCTGCCAATACTGCTCCAAATCTGGTGAGACCAATTGCAGTCAGAAGCAGCAGCACCTTAGATGATCTCAAACTGCTGATATACAACTATTTAGCTACAGAACAGTATTACCTACAGTAGGTACAACCACATGTCAGGAACTGCACTACTATCTCCAAGGAGATAAAGCTCCCCATAGGTGTTGGTGAAGAGCTTACAATGCCATAATGATATCCAACAAAGTCTAAGTCAAGGGACTTACCCACAGCAAACCCCCCCCCCCCTCCCCCATTTCCCAAAAGAAGCAGGCAACATAAGTACAGCCCTGAGGCAGGAATCCTCTCACAATGGAGGGAAAGTGCAACCCCACAGACCCTAAGAGAGGGTTCATATCAGGGTCTATTAGATCCACATGTACCTCTTGCATGTCTCACCTCAAGTCCAGACTCTCAGATACCAAGAGAGAGACTAGGAAAGACTGAAGGTCAACAAGAGCAGAATTGTGAAAAAGGTAAGCCCCTATTATCCCATTAGCCCCTAAAAGGATGGGAGGGGGGGGGGAACCATACCCATAAGGGAAGATTCCAATAACCCAGAGGGTGCGTAGTGCTTCAGTTACCAACAATACACATCTGTAGGACTCCAACTCGTGGAAATTTGCAGGAGCTGGGCCCTTTAAAAGAATTTTGGTTATCAGGGTCCAAAAAAACAACAATTTTCACAGGACACAACAGCATTCTAAAAAGGAAATGCCTAGACAAAGGAGCCTGCTGAGGGAGGGAAAAGTGTGAACGGATCTCTACAGAGGATGATTGTTATCTAAGAATACAGAATTTTCCCTGAGACGGAGAAGGAATAGCCTTGAAGGGCATAACTTATAAGGGCAAGCTCCTAATGAGAAAGGAAAGGGGGTCCCAGAGTGCAGGGAACCTGGGGAGGCCTGGGTAAAGGCACAGCTACTTATAGTATCTTGGGAAACATTCAAATGGGCAGCTAAAATAAATGCTTTCCCAGGTAATAAGCCTGAGAGCTAAAGGTGTAGTCATGAACATCCAAAAGCCAAATACCAATACCAGGGGATTATTCTGGTTATTTGAACAACAACCCCCCCCCCCCCCACACACACACACACACACACACACACACACACACACACGTGTAGAAGTAGGGGTGCACCTTCATGCCAAAGGCTTTCCAGAGTCATCATCAGGTCTCCAACTTCTACACCTATGTACACACTCAGAAGATCTGCAAGCTGTAAGCACTGCTAAGAGAGAAGAGGTAGAGGGACAGTGCTTCTCTGACCTTCCCATAAATTACTTTTTCTAGTAGTGGTACATTTGTGGCCACCCAAGGCACTGGTAATGATAGTGTCAAAAGCTGGTTCAAATTGACATTCCTCAAAGGGAAGACAATCCAACTTTTCCTTGGACATCTCAGCGTCCTATGCACGTAGTCAGTATGCCCTGTGCATTTGCACCAACATCAGTCCTAAGCGGGACACAAGTTCAGAGACCCATTATAAACTCTTGCAGCTTCAGCACAAGACTCCAGACATCTGCTTCAACTGTTCTAGAACAAGGAAAATACCCCAGTGAAGGAAGAATTCGCTCGAAGGAGTATAATCAATTCTGACACTATTTGAGAGATCAGAATTACTGCCAACACGTTAAGGAGGGCCAAACCAGTAGTTGAGGAAATCCTCAAACCGCAGGTATAGCAGAAAGGTCTATGTAGTTGTAAGAGCTCTAAAAGCTATAAAGGGCTGATGTAGATAGCCGCTATGTAAATACAAGCTCAAGCAGCAGTGTGAGTCTTGAATGAAGTCACCTAAAATAAAAACTATCAGCAGTGCATCTAGAATCTTGATTAAAGTCATTCAAAAAAAGAAAAGAAAAAAAAGGCTAGTAAAACGATAGTCAGGTCTTTTCCAGCAGAGCGGAGGAGAAAGTGTTCAAACCTTCTGGGACACTAGCCAAAAATTGAGGCATAACAGAGGTGGAACTATATGGTATTTGGCCTTCCTGCTTTTTTATGTTTACTAGTGGTAAAACCTCCCATCAACTAACTGTTTCAGATTTCCTCAATGGACAATAAAGTAAAATAGTTTAAAGTGCAACTCTTGGGAAGAAAAAAAAAAACTTGCAGTGGGATACCCCCATGCTGCAAGGGTTAACTGCTCATTAAGTCTACAGGATTTCGAAAGAGGCTGCATTATTTACCCGATTCCCCACTTCAGCTGGCTCAAATGCTGTCCCAGGGCTATTGACCCTGTATTTATTGTATGCGATGGAGGCAGAAATGTAACTGTGGCCTGGAGCAGCTTACAGATGAGGCTTCAGTAGACCAGTCATAGGGACTGGGGGACATAGACGCGTGCATGGGGTTGTGCTGGGTGTGCCTGGGCACACCCTAATCACCAGAGTTGCCAACCATGCAGTGTCTGTAAAAAGCCAGAAGCTACAGTTGCTCCGCATCTCTGCTGCCTTCTTAGCCAATGGAAACGACACAATACCTGCCCTCTTTCAGTGTGCCTTATTTGACTTTACAATAGGAGGTGCCGGCAGCTGGAGCAGGTGGCAGAGGGAGGAGTAAACACAGCCTGCAGTGTGGAATGGACTTCTGTAGTCAGTATACATACATACGCATGCATGTGTGTTTGAGCAATGGGGTGCATACCCTAATGCAAAGGACTGCGCACACCTATGCTGGGGGAGCTTGGTGGCGCAGAAAGAAGGAAAGTAATACAGCCTCTGCAACCTCCTAGACCCTAGACTTAAAGCAGAGTTCCACTCGTTTTTCAAGTTTATTAAAAGTCAACAGCTACAAAAAGTGTAGCTGCTGACCTTTAATAAACACTAACTTACCTGTCTCCTGGTCCAGCGACGGCTGTGCCCGAAGCCTCGCTCATCTCCCCCCTCCTCCTTGTGGCGCCGGCATTGCAGGTGTGGGCACCGGCCGTGGCTTCACGGCCGGGCACGCACTGCGCATGCGCGAGTCGTGCTGCGCGTTGCCAGTGGCCAGGCAATCTTCTGGGACCTGTGACGTGTCCCAGAAGATTGCCAGGAGGGAGGGGCCCCCTAGGAAGAGAGGAGTCGCCGCCTAGGCGGCCCTGAAGAGGAAAGAGGAAGAGAGACAGGAAGTCCCTCTGAAAATAGGGTATCCACTCCCCCCCCCAAAAAAATTACATGCCAAAATGTGGCATGTAAGGGGGCGAGAAGTGCTTAAAGCGGAAGTTCCACTTTTGGGTGGAACTCCGCTTTAAAGTGTTACTGAACCTAAAACCATTTTTTACCTTAATGCATTGTTTGCATTAAGGTAAAAAACATTTTCAATTTCCCTGTGCCCCCCTTCCCCTGTATGAAGAATAAGAGAGGGGAGAATAGATCAGCGCTATGCATGACTGCATCTATTCTCCCCTTACTTTCTCTTCACACAGCATTCGAGAAGCAGCAGGAGCTCCCAGCAGGGGTCCGGTGCGTCCCCGTTCACTGATTCAGGTCTGATTTCAGCCTGAATTTTGAGCTGAATTCAGACCTAAAAAACGGACTAAAAGATGCACAGGACCCCTGTGCAAATTCGCACTGGAGATGTGTGAAGCGGTTCCATTGAGAGCCGGTCACAATCTCCTACTAATGCGAATTAGATGCGGTGAACCCAGCCTAAGGCTCCATGCACACTGGGCTTAAAAAAATGCCAGTTCCCTTGGCAGAACAAAAACGCTCATATAACGTGTGTTTTGTATAAAGTTTAGACAAATTTACGAGTGTAAACTCCAATCAGAAAAGCAAACCAGAAGGATTTTTCCTGCCTCTAAACATTGAGCTTAAAATATGCCAGTAATTGTCCTAAAATACATGGACACATAGTATAGCATTGAGCTAAACACAAAACTCCTGTAAAAGCAGCAATTTTTAAGCCAGTGTGCATGGAGCCTTACTATATAAAATAGTGATTTAAAAATTAGCCAATATCCTATAAGAGAAATGATAGGATTAAAGCACACATTTATGCTGCATTTGCTTTGCAGAAGATATACCTTCCATAAATAGATGCAGCAATTATGTTTGTTGCAAACTGAAAAAAAATGCCTTCAAGGTTGTCAATATTAGTGACCTTATTCTTGCGCGACACTTGTCTGCGGCACTGTGTTTGTGCTGGGGGGAGGTGGGAAAGGTCTGCATTTACAGTCTGACACTATGAAAGCTTTTGGCAGGGTTTCAGTCATGTGATTCTCTAGTGGAGGGGCTGTTAGGGTGATCCATCTGCCCAGCCCACAGTCGATGACTGACGTCATTGGGCATCCCCCTCCCTTCTGTGCACTCCCAGCATCTCCTCCTCTAACCTGACACTCAATGCAATGAGGGGCCAGTTTAGGGGGATTTCAAGGGTCAGAAAACGTGTTCTTTTAGGTCTAATTTTTTTTTTCTTTAAAATGTCAGAGCACTCATGGTTCACAATGGCAGAGTGAGTTGGATCTACGATAGCTGATTTCAGAGGCAATGATTTGCTTTCTAGACCAAAATAGAATGCAAGTTGACAAGATGTCAGTTTAGAAACAGGTGTACATTTTTTCATTGGCTGATCTGATTACCTGTAACTTTTTTTTAACCTTATAATGTATGCAATTTATCAAATATTTATATCTGTTGAATATGCAGCAAGTTGTATGATTTCATTGCTTAAATATAGGTCAAATAAAGGTATCCCAACCTCATGTGGCTCAACTGCCTTTGTTTACCACCTCGCAACCAAAAGTGTAAACAAAGCCTGGTTTCTATTCAGAGTTGCACCAGATTTTGCACTCTCCAGCTTTGGTAAATAACCCCCTTAGTGTCAGCATTTAGATCTGTATATCAAATTTATTTTTTTTTGGGGGGGGGGGGGTGGTTTGTATGGATCTGAATGCAGCTCAATGATAGCCAATGTGTACATGGCGCTACCTTTTCACATTCCAGGGTGTGCACCTAAGCGTGTGTAAATGCACATGTGTAAATTCAATTTAGAAGCTGGAATAAATGAGTATTCCAGCCACTAGATTGAATTTACATGTGTGTGCTTCTAAATGCTGTCCGTGCGTAACCGATAATACTTAACACACCATGTTATTGTCAGTGCCAGTGTGTTTAAGTCGAATTTAAAAAATGCATTTTTATTCATGGGCCCTATTGCGAGTGCAAACAATAAATAATGCACACATACAGTATGTGGTTTCCCCATGAATGATGTCAGGAGTAGGAATTTTTTATTGGGTTGTTTTTTTTGGTAATGGCAAGAAATGTACAGCTACAGCTTTAAAAATATTGTTTTTACCGTTTTGGGCAAGTTTTCCTTTGATAATAATAAAAAAAAAAAAAATCAGGAGAAAGATATTAACATTTATCACCAATTGAATCATTAAAGTGGTTGTAAAAGCTCAAGATTTATTTTTTTTTACCTGCATTTTATGCATGCAAGTAAAAAACCTATGTGCAGCAGCAACCCCAGCCCCCCATCTCAATCCAGTGATGTGCATGAGAGCCTAGGCTCTCCCTCATTGGCTGGGACAGCAGTGGTAGCTATTGGCTCCCACTACTGTCAATCACGGGGGAGGGCATACAGTGCACTGTAGGGATGGCACTGTGCCCATATGTGATGCCTGCCAGTGCCATCCCTAACAGTGCTATATGCACCAGTGCCACATATCAGTGCCCACCTATCAGTGCCCAGCAGTGCCACCTATCAGTGCCCAGTGCCACCTATCAGTGCCACCTATCAGTGCCCATCAGTGCTGCACATATGTGCCTCATCATCGGTGCCACCTTATCAGTGCCAATCTGTACTGCCTCATCAGTGCCCGTCATCAGTGTAGCCACATCAGTGCCCGTCAGTGAAGAAGAAAATGTACTTATACAAAATTTTGTGACAGAAACAAAGAAAAAAACTTTTTTTTTTCAAAATTTTCGGTCTTTTTTTATTTGTAGCACAAAAAATTAAAAACACAGAGGTAATCAAGTACCACTAAAAAGAAAGCTCTATTTGTGGGAACAAAATGATAAAAATTTTGTTTGGGTACAGCGCCGCACGACCACTCAATTGTCATTCAAAATGCGACAGCGCTGAAAGCTGAAATTTGGTCTGGGCGGGAAGGGTGGTAAGTGCCTGGTATTGCAGTGGTTAAGCC
>BLSH010434256.1:776835-788046 GCA_018402905.1 Glandirana rugosa
CTACATCGTTCCCTTCGTATATTTCACCCATATCTTTTCTTAGTGCGGGGGAAAATTTTATTAGTGTAAAACAACGAAACGACGGACTTTACTTCTGTGTCAAAAACAAAATAGATTGACATCAATGAGTCACGTTGAAAATTGTAGGTTCACTTTCAATATTGTGTTTGTACAGTCTTTTTTTAAGTTTTTGTCTTAGTGACTCAACCTTTTTCCTAGTGGGGGAGGATTTTACTGAACATGTCAGTCCAGGTATTTATAACCCTGTACACATCTTGTTCATTTCAAATCCATTGTAGTGTATAGAGCCAAAAAGATTAGAATTGTGTCGATGTCCCAATATTTATGGACCTGACTGTACAAGTCATTTTAGGAGGGGGTGATCCTTTTTCCAACTCAGTGATTCTGTTTTTGAATTTTTTTCTGACATGTTTGTGTTATAACTTTCACTTGGATGTTAAAAGTTGCACTGAGTAACTACAGTTAGATAAAACAAAAACTGTGTCTTCATTTCAGGCAGCAAAGCAACAAAATGTGATTATTTTAAAAGGGGGCGTGATTCTTTTCTATACCCACTTTATATGCTTCCCTTGCTACATCAGCTAGTGAATGCTGGCTCATACATATTCATTTAAAAGAATGAATATTCATAACCACAAAAGTTCTAGCTCCAGATTAAACTTATATTAGCACATGCGCATTAAAAGAAGTATGATTTCTCCTCACTAAGGACCACAATTAGAATTTTGATCGTTCAGATAAGAAACAAGAAAAAAAAAATGTCCTTCTTCAACTTTTATTTTTTCACGGATAAAATAATCATCGATTTGTCCCCCATTACTCACAAGGCCTCCCACATATACGTAAAGGATAAGTTCCTCTTTGGGAACATATTACATGTTCCATCTGTTTTTAGAGTGGAACATGTAACATGTTCCCAATGCTGTAGCCGCTGCTCGATCCCACCCACCCCCGACAGCAGTATAGGGAGAAGTTCCCTGTACTAGCTGTCACTTTTTGAAATCAGTGCAACTGTGTGGGGCTCCACCCACACGACTGCATCATTCATTCACACAGGTGTGTGTGTGAATGAAATAGAAAAAGCCCCAGCATCCCTTGCAGTTGCTGGCTTGTAGTTCTCAAGGAACTACCGCAGTGCTGTGGAGCGCCATAGTAGTTCATTGATTCTTCCTGTCAGACTTGCATGGTGCAGTGCTTTACAGGCTCCATAAATAAATAAAAAATGTGTATGTATTATTTTTTTCTAAAAAGTGAACTTATCCTTTAAGCATACACCTGGGTGAAGGACTGTTTGACAGCCAGGCAGGTGCATGCCCTGGAACGCACACCTGCGCCACTGTCAAACTGAACCAATAGACATAAGTAGGACTGCCTGAGGACACTTGTGCATTGTGCACAAACGCTTGCATGGATGTACACTTAAGTATATCGATGTAAGACCCCTTTCACACTGAGGCGCTTGAGAACTGCCCACAAAACGCAGGGCGCTTTTGCAACGTTTTTGTAGCACTTTTAATTTGCTTTTAAGCAGTTAGCGGTGGGCTTTTTTTGAAGGTCACATGAATACAAAAAAAAATTGAGGCACTTTCCGTGTGCTTTCCAGGCGCTTTCCATTCATTTCAACGGAGAGGGGTGTTTTTGAGGCGCTCCAAACATGCTGCTTGCATGAGTTTTTTCACTGCCCCACGAAGCCCCAGTGTGAGAGCATTAATTGATTTTAATGGAAATAGGTTTTTGTGAGCTTTTCAGGCAGTGTTAAAGGGGTCTAAGTGAGGCCTTAAAAATTGAATGAACAATTTGAAAATGAACATTTTTGTTAATTCTATCAATGTATGGCCAGCTTTAGTGTGCTACCTCCTGTCTGGCTGTGTGGAAATCACAAGACTGGCTATACAGAACAACAACATATATGTATTTTAACTGTGTGTTAGCTGCGTGTGTGACGTTTTACTTGAAATGAGTCATCTAGCCTAATTAAAAAGCAGCAGTCACTGAAATGTTTAAAAAAAACAAAAACAAACTTTACCTTAATTGTATCCAATCAACTTTGAACCTTCTACTATTTAAGACCCCTTTCACACTGGGGCGGTTAAAAATAGTGCCTGTAAAGGGCCTGAAAACTGCCTCCCAATGCTGCCCGAGTGCTTTCACACTGGGGTGGTGTGCTTAGCAGGACGGGAAAAAAAGTCCTGAAAGCAGCATCTTTAGGGCGGGTTGGGAGCGCTGTATACAGCACTCCTAAACCGCCCCGCCCATTGGAATGAATGAAAAGTGCTTCGGAAGCGCCTCAACATGCATTTTTAACCCCTTTTTAACCCCCTTTTTGGGGGTTAAAAACGGCCCACTAGTGGCCGAAAAGCGACGCTTAAACAGCGGCACTTTACCTCTAATGGACCTGCCACCCCAGTGTGAAAGGGATCTAACAGATAAAAGGCTTAATTTACTAAGTTATAATGCTAGTTTGATTTACTGTTTATTTCTCAGAACTGAGAATTTCAAATGCATAATTTTAACTTGGTAAACTGCACACAAAGTTTCTATATCCTTCACAAAGCACCTTATATCCATATATTTTAACATTAATAGAGCCCTCTGTACCATCCACATTTGTCCTGCCAGAGAGGTGGGGAGCAGCCTGAGCAGGTCAATGTCTCTTCTACCTTTAGGCTGGATTCACACCATTGCAGTGCGAATTCCAGCCTGTTTGCTGCTGAGAAGGGGCGGGCTCCTGTCCGTTCTCGCAGCACAACGGCTGCTCAAGGGCGGGGGAGAGTGGAGGTGCAGTGAGGAGGGGAAAGATCCCCGTAAAATCACTGTTCAATGTGGAGCACATCTGCGGGTCAGATGTGCTCCCATTGAACAGAATGGCCTGGGAATTCGCACTGCATTGCACACGTTTTCTGTGCAATGCGGACTGTGCGTGCACCACACCTATGTGAACCTGACACATTGAAAACAATGCGTTTTCAAGTGTCATGCGAATTGGATGCGGTGAACCCAGCCTTAGACTTACCACGGTTACCAAGGAAACCCTCGTACACACGCTTAGCTTTTCGAACGTCAGAACATCCGGTTTTTGTTGGATGCATATCTCATGTCGAAAGTGAAGAGGTTACTAACCATGCGAAAATTTTCGTATGACCGAATTCAACGCCAGAAGTGACGTAATGTGTTGAATAGCTTTGTATGTATTTTTTTAGTTTCTGAGCATGCGTAGTTGTGATCGTGCAATTTTATTTCTTACAAAAACCGTACTAATTGATACGAAAATTTTACGTTGACTTGACGTATGAAAAAAAATTTCTAGTCTGCACATTCAGCTTTTGTTGTCTGAAAAATCAAAATCGGCTGTCGAAAGGAGTATACTAACAGTAAGAATTTTGGATGATCGGCCACCATACGAAATTTCCCATCGTATGTACAGGACTGAAAAGACCTCAGTTCACCCAGGTTTGCGAATAGAGAAGTCTGGCTGATTTTATACATGAGAGGTACAAAGGCAATATAAGCAAGATCAAAAATGTACTAAACTTGCTTATATAAATGCTCTGAATAACAATTAAGACTTATTAAGTGGTCTAATTACAAGAAATTTTACAGTGCAAATTGAACTGCACATGCTACTGTAATTAGGAATGATGTACATGTTATCTGGTGTTTTTGCCAGTTGCTAGGAAATCTCGAGGATGGGCAGCTGGTTTGCAGGAGCTTTTCCCTCCAAGATTATAACCTGCATGATGAACACTATTCCTCATAATAAGACAACTTCCAACCAGATGCTGGAAAAATTTAAACCACCAGACTTAGGTTAGACTTTTGCTAATGAAGAAAACACATCAATGCCGCCTTTCCGTTAGGCACAGGAAACCACTGCCAAAGCAACACCTGGGCCAACACAAACTCCAATATTTAGAGCTATTTTTATCCATGTTAAAGTGATTGTAAATGTTTTTGTTTTTTCAAATAAACATGTTATACTGCACAGAACAGCCCAGATCCTCCTCTTCTGGGGTCCCCCACCAGCACTCCTGGCTCCTCTCCCTCTTCGAGAGGAGTGAGAGAGAAAGAGCAGCGCCACCGCTCTCGTGCACATTGCTGGATCAAGTTCGGGCCCAGGTAATATTTGTGGGGAACTTGACGATAGAAGTTTTTTTACCTTAATTCAGAGAATGCAATCATCTAAAAAAACACCAGCCTTTATAACCACTTTAACTAGTCCATCTAACACTACCCTCTGCCCAGATTGACAATGCTGCTGTCCAAGGTTGGATGATTTTTTGTATAGTGTACGGGCCAGCATTAGGCCCCTTTCACATGGATCTGAGCCCACTCCAATCAGCAGGGAATCTGTGAGCACGTCACGTGAAGGCAGCCGTAATAACTAGTATTGTGCTTGCGCGCTCATTGTGTTCTGGGGGGCCAGGGAGCGGGTAGGGTGGACTCGATCTCCGCCGGCTACCCGCGATGGCCCCCCTGCAGTGAGATAATGGAGGTCCATGTATGTAAACACTGATCTCCGTTCTGACAGGGGAGGAAGGGCTGTGATCACAGGCTTCCTGTATATGGGAGCCGTGATCACTCCCCTCCCCCTGACAGCTCAGCCCCCATACAGTTAGTAACACACTGAGGGAACACAGTTAACCCTTAGAGCGCCCCCTCCAGGTTAACTCCTTCACTGCCAATGGCATTTACATAGTAATCAGTGCATTTTCATAGCACTGATCGCTGTATAAATGCCAATGGTCCCAAAAAAAGTGTCAAAATGGTCCAACATGTCCGCCGCAATATCGCAGTACCGCTAAAAATCGCAGATTGCCGCCATCACTAGTAAAATATAAAAAATAAATAAAAACCCCAGCAATTAATTCTCATCATTCGTAAACCTTTGCGCAAACCAATCAAACACTGATTGTGATTTTTTTTTTACCAAAAATATGAGGAAGAATATAAAATCGGCCAAGACCGATGAATAAATTAGTCTTTTTTATTTTTTTTTTTTGGATTTGTATTTTAGCAAACAGTAAGAAATATTGTTTTTTTTTTTTTGTAAAATTTTCGCTCTTTTTTTGTTTATACCGGTGATCAGAAATTATGCAGAGGGGATCAAATCCCACCAAAAGAAAGCTCTATTTGAGGTAAAAAAAAAATTTGTGTGGGTACGTCGCATGAACGCGCAATTGTCAGTTAAAGCGATGCAGTGCCGAATCGCAAAAAGTGCTCTGGTCCTAAAGGGGGAAATCCTTCCGGGGCTGAAGTGGTTAAGTAAAATGTGACACAGGTAGACCCATTATGAAAGGTTATGGGGGGAGAATATTCTCAGTTTTGAATTTATATGGCAGAAGAAACTGACAAAGTGAGACTGATTTACCATACAAGTTAAGAATCTTCACTAAAAAAAGTGTAGATATTCACTTCAATTACCCAATCAATATGAAAAGTTTCAGCACGTTTGTGTATTAAGGATGGGCTTGGTGCGTGTTCACAAGTGCACGTGCCCGAGCCCGCCGGGAAGTGAGCCCTGCACTGCGCTAATCAGAGGCAATGAGAAATTACCCCGATTACTGCAGCCACACATCAGGGAAACGTCTCACTGCCTGTGATTAGCACAGTGCAGGGTTCACTTCCTGGCGGGCTCGGGCACGTGAACTTGCGAACACACCCAAGCCCATCCTTATTGTTTATTGAAACTGATCAGGAATTTGCCTTTAACATGATTGGATAAATGCTCTGAATATTCACACAACTATTTTGGTGATTGGTTACAGCTGATCACGTAGTAAAGAGCTTCCGATTGAAGCTCTTTAACTTGATCGGTAATGCGGTGGGTCAGACTGACTCACCGCACCACCAATCGCCGCGAAGCGCGATCGCGGGTTATCCGGCAGGACGTCAATAGACTTCCAGTCAGGATAATGAATCCCCCGCCCGGCCATCATTTGTCTATAGGCCGGGCGGGAAGTGGTTAAGTAGAAACAAAGTATCTTTTTGTTCCTTTATCAAAGGAATGAACTCCGATCTGTAGATTGTCAGTTTAACCACTTAAAGACTAAACCTTTTCTGACATTTGTGGCTTACAAGTAAAAGTCCAGTATTTTCTGCCAGAAAATTACTTAGAACCCACAAACATTATATTTTTTTTTAGTAGAGACCCTAAAGAATAAAATGGCAGTTGTTGCAATATTTTATGTCACACTGTATTTGCGCAGCGGTCTTTCAAATGCAATTTTTTGGAAAAAATACACTTTAACCACTTGCCGACCGCCGATCGGCATCTGACGGCGGCAAAGTGGCTCGTTCCCGCAAATCGCCGTCATACGACGGCGGCTGCGGGAACGTGTATAGTGAGCACGCGCGCGCCACCGGAGGCGCGCCCGCGCGCTCACTGTGTCCAGGGGGGGCCAGGGAGCGGGTGAGGCGGCTTCGATTGCCGCCGGCCACCCGCGATGCCCCCCCCGGAGCGAATGAGCGGAGGTCCGTGTATGTAAACACGGACCTCCGCTCTGTGTGAGGGGGAAGGGCTGTGATCACAGCCTTCCTTTACGTGAAAGCTGTGATCGCTTCCCTTCCCCAGATAGACAGTCCCCCATACAGTTAGAACACGCCCAGGGAACATAGTTAACCCTTAGCGCGCCCCCTGCAGGTTAACCCCTTCACTGCCAATGGCATTTACACAGTAATCAGTGCATTTTTATAGCACTGATCGCTGTATAAATGCCAATGGTCCCAAAAAAGTGTCAAAACGTTCCGACATGTCCGCTGCAATATCGCAGTACCGCAAAAAAATCGCAGATCGCCGCCATTTTTAGTAAAAAATAAAAAAAAATTAAAAACCCCAAAAATGAATTCTCATCATCCGTAAACGCGACCACTTTTGCGCAAACCAATCAATAAACGCCGATTGCGATTTTTTTTTATCGCAAATATGAGGAAGAATATAAATCAGCCAAAAACGGTGAAAAAAAATGTTTTTTTATATTTTTTTTTGGATTTGTATTTTAGGAAAAAGTAAGAAATTTGGGTTTTTTTGCAAAATTGTCGCTCTTCTTTTGTTTATAGCGGCGATCAGAAATGACGCAGCGGTGATCAAATACCACCAAAAGAAAGCTCTGTTTGTGGGAAAAAAAGGACGCAAATTTCGTTTGGGTACAACGTCGCACGACCGCGCAATTGTCAGTTAAAGCGACGCAGCGCCGAATCGCAAAAAGGGCTCCGGTCCTAAAGCTGGAAATCCTTCCGGGGCTGAAGTGGTTAATGAATAAAAAAAAAACGAAACTGTAAAGTTAGCCCATTTTTTTTTTTTTTTATATATATGTGAGAAAGATGATGTTACACCGCGAGAATCGTGATCTTTATTCTAAGCAACAAAATGATGATAAAGCCCTGTGTACCATCAACAATTACCACTCTTTATGTGCAGCTGGGCTAATGATGATAAAAATTTCATATGGGTACAGTGTTGCATGGCTGCGCAATTGTCATTCAAAGTGCCTATAGTGCTGAAAGCTGAAAATTGGCCTGGGCAGGAAGGGGGTAATAGTTCACAGTAAGTAAGTGGTTAAATTGTTGATCTACACAAAAAGGCATTTAAATGTGAAGGTTTAGTTCTACTTAAAGTAGAACTACAGTAAGTCCCCTACATACGAACCTTCAAGTTGTGAACTTTCAAAGATGCATGTGTTTGCACAGTTTTTTTTTTTTATTCAACCCAGCGGGCTGAATGAAAAATAAAACTGACAGATCGCCATACCAACACAAGCAATGTTGGTGTAGTGATCTCCCCTGCTGTGCTATTGTGTTCTGACAGTGGGACTCCCCCCCACCAGAACACATTGTCTGCAAGCACTGTCTGCCTTTGTCTGCAAGCACTGAACTTTTTTTGGACTTACGAACAAGCACCCGGAACAGAACTCGTTCCTAAGTATAGGACTTGCTGTATAGGCAAAACTCTTTTTTTTCACACAAATAGAGCATTCTTTTGGTGGTATTTGATCACCACTGGGTTTTAATGTTTATTATATAAATGAAAAAGACCAAAACGTTTGAAAAAAAAAGCCAAATATTTTAACCTTTCTGCTAAAAAAAGATATCCAATAAAAAAAATAAAAAAAAAGCAAGTCTTCATAAATTTTGGCCAAGATGTATTCTACTACATGCCTTTGGCAAAAAAAATCCCAATAAGTGTATATTGATTGGTTTGCATGAAAGTTATAATGTCTATAAACTATGGGATAGATGCTGATTTTTTTTTTTTTTTTTAAATATATATATATACACACTAGTAATGGTGGTCAACAGCAACTTATAAGACTGCCATATTGCGGCGGACAATCCGACACTGAGGCTGGGTGGGAACTGACTGACATGACCAGTGACAGCAATCACTGCTAATACTATACACTGTCACTGTACTAATGACACCGGCTGGGAAGGGGTTAACATGTCAGCTAATCAAGGGGTGAAACATGTGCCATTACAAGTGTTAACTTGTGTAATGTGTGCTGATTTTTAATAATATCTCTCTGTGTCTTATCCAGTGGCAGCTGGTGTTCGATAATTCGGGGGGGGGGGGGCGCGAAAAAGATGGACGGCCCCCTTACCTGCCTGGGATGACTCCAATCTGCCCTCCCTCCCCTGTCCGAGAGCCATCCATGGTCACAATGGTGGCTGGTGGGTCGGTCTTCTCCTCCGACCGTGCTCTCCTCTCTCCCTCTCATAAGCGTCCAATAGGATTGCCTGGCATTTTGGCCAATCGGGAAATGGGTGTCATGACCCGCTTCCTGATTGGCAGGGAGTAGATTCAGTGTGAAAACAGCGAATGTTCATTCGCTATTGTCACACAACTGGGTGGGCTCAGAGCGCAGTGCTCTGCGCCTCGAGGCCACCCTTTTTGGAAGCCTATTAGAGTCTCTGGCTCTAATCATGTGCTTCATAAAAAAAAAAAAAAAAAACAAAACAAAAAAACACCCCCTCCCCATTGGAATGCATGCATCCAGTGCCCTTTATGTAGATCAGGGTACCAGACGCATGGATGGGGGGGGGCAAAGCCCATGTGCCCCTAATGGATGGGCTGCCACTGGTCTTATCCCTGCTTTGCAGAGATAAGATACAAGAGATTGTTCCCTCTGTACAGAGCCCTGTGTTGATTGTCAACACAGGGCTCTGTGCTGTGTTTGGACACAGCCAATCAGCAGGTCGTAGCCATTAAAGCGTCTGTATTCCCATCCTTACCTACAGGTAAGCCTATAATAAGACTTACCTGTAGGTAAAATTAGTATCTCCTAAACTTGTACGGTTTATGCCCTTGACGTCAGCGGCGCATGTGCAGTGAAGGTCCGGCTGACCGTGCCGGAACGAAGGGCTCCCAGACGCATGTGCGGGAGTGACGTCATTGTGGCTCCAGCCACTCACAGCGCCGGAGCCGCGAACCTGGAGGAAACGATGAGGCAAAATGTCATCTCCCTCCGCACTGACTGGGTCTGACTAGCATCCAGCACATTATACTTTTTTTTTATGGCGGTGGGTTTACTACCGCTTTAATCATTGGCCCGAAGCTGCTGACAAACTCCTGTGTCCTACACCCGGAAACAGGCAGCGATGTACCAGTACGTTGCTGTGCCTGTAGGGGCAGTACATTCCTGGCAGGCGGTCCGCAAGTGTTTAAAAAAAAAAAAAAAATACTTCTTATAAGCCCCCTTTGTTGAAAAGCAATAAACTTGCTGGCTCAATCACCAGATGAACATAAAGGAAAGAAAGCCTAAAAAAGGAAAACAAATGCAACCATCATAACTAAGAATTAATGAGCTGCTGAAATATAATAAATGTTTCCTTTTGGGTTTAAAGTGACATTAAATTCTGGTTTCAAAGAAACAATAGTATTCAAGCAGGGCCGATGCTTTCACTAGGCAAGTTAGGCAGCCGCCTAGGGCGCACTGCCACCTAGGGCACAGCCAGGGCTCTGCAGCTGTGATCACACACCAAGGAGGAGGAGGAGGAGATTAAGGCTGCTTTCACACTGGAGCGTTTTACAGACACTATTTAGCTAAAAATAGCGCCTGTAAAGCACCTCAAATGTCCCCCCCAATCCACCCCAATGTGAAAGCCCTGAGTGCTTTCACACTGGGGCGGTGCGCTAGCAGGACGTTAGAAAAAGTCCTGCAAGCAGCATCTTTGGGGCAGTGAGGGGAGCGGTAATATACAGCTCTTCTACCGCCCCTGCCATTGAAATGTATGGCAAGCGCTGCCGAAGCGGCTGCACACCGCCTCGGTAGATCTGAGCGCTGGCACTTTTAACCCCGTTTTAACCCCTTGTGGGGGGTTAAAAGCACGGCGCTCCCGCCCGCATAGCGGAGCCCTATCGCTGGTAAAACTCCGCTAAAACTAGCTGGGTTTTACCGCGGCCGCGGGTACCGCTCCAGTCTGAAAGTAGCCTTACAGTCAATTAATCGGCCTCCTCTGTCCCCGGGTTCTGAGTGGTGCTGGTGTCCAGCCGCCCTGTCAGCTCTCTGCCCGCTTCCCTCCCTGGGCGATGTGCAGTCACTACACAAGCAGTGCGAGTGGAATTGTGCACAGAGACAGCCGGGATGGATCCACCCAGGCCCAGCCTGGACTTGTAAGCTCTAAGAAGCAGGGCCCTCCTATTCCTACTGTATTCAAGTGTATTGTATTTGTACTGTCTACCCTCAAGTTGTAAAGCTCTGCATAAACTTTTGGCGCTATATAAATCCTGTATAATAATAATATATAACACACGGCAGGCATCTGCCTGGGTCGGGCCGCTGTGCCACTTGTCCTGCAGGAGCCCAAACTAAGCTGCTCCTGCAGCTCACCTCGCTCACCCAGCATCTCTCCCGCCGGAGCCCGGGTGGCGGAACCCAAAGATCAGTTGATCTGTCATGGGGGAGGAGCTGGAGGAGGTCTCCCCTGTGTGAGCTGTGACTCACACAGCCTGTAGGAGACCCCATCTCCTGATCAGCGGGCAGGTGACACTGGCTGCGGCTGCCTGACTTGTAGAGGGAGCTGGAAGTGCCAGTGAGAATATCCCTCAAGGTAAGAACTCCAGTATCCTGTCCATCTGGCTTCCCCCACCCTCCTGTCCACCTGGCTGCACCCTCCCCCTCCTGTCCACCTGGCTGCACCCTCCCCCTCCTGTCCACCTGGCTGCACCCCCCCTCCTGTCCACCTGGCTGCACC
>BLSH010434256.1:800331-815632 GCA_018402905.1 Glandirana rugosa
AGTCAGCGCATTGATTATTAGTGCAGACCCATCGAGGATGCCCACTGGAGACCACCAGGGATGCCCTCTAGAGCCCACCAGGGATGCCAATCAGTGGCACTCTGTCCCCATCAGTGATGCCTACCAGTACCCATTATGGATGCCACTTTGTGCCCATCAGTGATGCCTACTTGTGCCTCCTGATCAATGCTGCCTATCAGTGCCATCTATCAGTGCCCATCAGTGCTGCCTATGAGTGCCACCTATCAGTGCCCATCAGTGCTGCATATCAGTGCCACCTACCAGTGCTGCATATAAGTACCTCATCATCAGTGCCAATCAGTACTGCCTCATCAGTACCCGTCAGTGCAGCCTCATCAGTGAAGGAGAAAACGTACTTTTTTTACAAAGTTTTGTAAATAACGAAGAAAAACTTTTTTTTTCAAAATTTCAGTCTTTTTTTATTTGTAGTGCAAAAAATAAAAACCCCAGTGGTTATCAAATATCACCAAAAAAAAGCTCTATTTGTGGGAAAAAAATGAAAAATATTTTGTATAGGTATGACCGCGCAATTGTCATACAAAATTCGGCAGCACTGAAGGCTGAAAATTGGACTGGGCAGGAAGGGAGGTGAAAGTGCCCTGTATTGAAGTGGGTAAAGCAGAGCTAAACTCCGAAATACTAATTTTAGCTCCAGTGATCATCTGATGCTTGTGAGGTCCTTCACTGGCGCTGGCATCCTCTCTCCGTCTTCTTCTGGGTGCCGGTCTATAGCCATCTTGATAGGCCGCACAGGATGACATAATTTCACACATGCACAGGAGTTCAGTCATCCCAGTACACTGACACAGTGCCAGAATGTGCGTGTTTTTAAACCTGCTGTTTAGGTCTTGTTCACACTAGTTTTGCTAGTGATCCATGTTCAGCTCTTCAGGGAGCATCTGACAGGTGGTGAGGTGCTTTGACTCTGTGAAACCCAAACTAGCGTGCCACAACCACATGCAACGTGGTCCAGTGTACATTGCACATAGTTGCAGAGCAGGCCAAATCACTTAAATGGGTCGCATTCAGGTGGTATAGTTCCTGCTGCTTCTGCAAAGCCATGGCAGGTGTATACCCTCGAATGCTGCCTTTGTAGTTAAAGGGGGTAGCATTTGGAGGGCAGTAAAAATGCAGCTCCCCCAACTGCTGGTGAGAAGGAGCTTTTAAAGTGGAGTTCCACCCTGTTAAAAGTCAGCAGCTACAAAAAGTGTAGCTGCTGACTTTTAACAATCGGCCACTCACCTGTCCCTCGCTCCAGTGATGCAGCCGCCCGAGGGCTCGCTTGTCTCCCCCTCCCCTCGGTGGCGCTGGCATCACAGGTGTGGGCACCAGGCTTTGGCTTCAAAGCCAGACGCTCACTGCGCATGCGCGAGTCGCATTGCAGCTTGTGAATGGCTCGGCGCATCTTCTGGGACCTCTGACGTGTCCCAGAACATCGCCGGGTGGGAGGGAAGGTGAACTTCCTTCCGGCTCCTCGGCGCCAGGGGAGGAAGTGGACCTGGGACCCTGTGAAAACAGGGTCCATGGCCCCCCCCCCCCAAAAAAAATGGCATGTCAGGGGGTCACCTCCCCTTAAAGCGGAAGTTCCACTTTTGGGCAGAACTTTGCTTTAAGCTAGCCATACATGAATAGATTTCTCATGTTCATCCTGCTGGCTGAACAAGAGAAATCTCATAGTTTCCTTCTTCCATGCTAAACAGCACGTATCTCCCTTGCAGGCTATTGTATTCTGACAGCTGACACCTGTGGCTATTAGAATACTTGAACAGTGACCGTATCTGATTGGATGCAGTCACTGCACAGCTTACAATTTTCACTCAGACTCCTTCAAAACTGAATTGAAATAACTTTTGTTGAAGACCCATTCACACTATGCGTTGTGTTAGCTCACTTATGTTCTGTACCACGCTACCATGCATTACCTTAATGGACAGAAAAATGAATATGACCCCTTTTTTATTTTAACCCAAACAACCCCTTACAATGCAAGGTGGTTGTGGTGCACTACAGTGCGAGTGCTTTCCTTGCTACCAAGGGCGTATCTACAGGGGTCACAATGCAACTCAGCCCCATGCTCCAGGGGGCCAATGCACCCCCCCCCCCCGTACACCTGGATAGGAGGAGCGTTGTGTGCTGCTGCATACAGAGGAACCAATCTGTTTATTTTCCTCCTGCAGCCGCTGAATGCCCGCTTCTCCTCCTCTCCCTCCCACGGGCACTGAGCAGCTGTAGAAGGAAAATTAAGAGATCGGTTCCATTATATGCAGCCGCTACTGCTGCTCCTCCTATCCAGCTTTTTTCTGCTGGCCCCCTGTGTGCTCTCCTGCACCCCTGAGCCCTTTCCCAGCCCCCCCTTGTCCCCCACAGCTCTGCCAGGTTCCCTCTTCCCCTTTTGCAGCCGAAGATCTGTCAGTATGGAGAGTGGGGAAGGGACACATTTTAACGGCCCCTTCCTTGTCTGAATGTATAGAGTCAGTGATCCTGTGTAAACTGTGTTTACTATGCTTCAGTTTGTGAATGAATGGGAAGCTCTGTACAGAGCTATTCCTGTCCATTCATTCTGTGTTGCTGAGGCTGCAGAGTTGGAGATTGAGGGCTGCGACCTTAATTTTTTTTCTCTGTCTGAAAAGTGAAACTTTAGAGGTCTGTTTAGACGCCTGACATCTCACCAAAGCCCTCCAACAAAAATTGTAAAAAATAATATAAAAATAATATTGTAAAATAAAAATCGATAAAAAAAAAATAGAACAATGAAATAAAAAAAAATAAAAAAAAATGTATTATGCCAGTTAATAAGCAGCTTCTTTATAGCACTTAATTCAGCCATAGGGATCGAGATGGGAGTGTTTTTAAGAGATACAGTAACATAAGCATAACAGACATCTATTCTACCAGGAAGGGAGAGATTGTATACATCCCATTGCGTTAACAACTGGTTATTTTTTGAAGTTGGGGGAAGTTAGCTTCATATAGGGTAGAATATGCGGGGGTGATATAAACCCCTAAAAAGTGGGAGCACCAACAGTAGGGGGAGTTTGTTTGTATTGTAGTAAACATAGGGGGTAGAATGCGGAGTGGTAGGGCCTCTGTTTTTGAGATATTTATTTTATATTCTGAAAGGGATGCAAAAGTAGTCAATATTTTATACTGTATAATGTTGGCAGGGGGGTTTATTAGGGCCTCATATACACGGGTGTTATTAACGCCTCGTTTTTGAGCTGTTTTTACAGCTTAAGAACGCCACACCATGTTAGTCTAGGGCCTCATATACACGTTGACATTTTTGAGCTGTAGATGGCGTCTGCGTTCTTAAGCTGTAAATCTAACGCAGGACCCACGCATTCCGAAGCTGAAGCGTTAGAGCCAGCAAAACGTTAACCGGCCTTTTTAGCACCAGCGTTTTCTGTTTTAAAATGTCCAGAAATAGCAGAGGGATGTCTTTTCAAACAAAACGCGACTTAGCGCTGACGCTCAATAACGCGCATTAACGCCAATGCAAAACGTAGATAAAATTGCGTTTTTAACACCGATTTTTTATCCTGGCATCAGACCCGATGTTACAGCTCATTTTTTCAAAACGCCCGTGTAGATGAGGCCTTACAGTTAACAATATATCATTAGCAAAGGCAATTTATATTCTCTATGGCGTATGCATTCTCCATAAATTTCTGGTTTGGATCTTATAGCTTCAGCTAGAGGTTCTACACACACAATGCATATTAATGGCGACAAAAGACATCCTTGTCTGGCGCAATTGCTCATCCATAATGTATGGGATAAAGTTGAGGATAATTTAGCCCGAGATAAAGGAGGGCAGTATAAAGCCTATTGCACTTTGAAGAAATGATATTTGAATCCATAGTAAGACAATGTAGAGGACTTATATGGCCAGTCTAGCCTATCAAATGCATTTTGCACATCTAAACTAAAAAGTAGGGAAGGGGATTTAGTTCTATTAAGCACCTTGACAATATTAATTGTTCATCAAGTGTTATCACCTGCTTGCCTGGAAGGTATAAAACCTACTTGGTCCCTATGGATGAGTTTAGGTAGCAGCTGGGATAGTCTATTGGCCAAGATTTTCATAAAAGTTTTATAATCAGAGTTGAGCAGAGTGATTGGTCTTTGCTAAGCTGGAGAAACCGGGTCTTTTCTGGGCTTTAGTATTACGGAAATGTAGGAATGCAGATTTTGACAGTGAGGAATTTCCCCTTTAAATAACGATCTGTATAAAGCGATCATGTATTGTGCCAAGGTAGGTAAAAGTTTTGTAATATGAATATAGGAGACCGTCAGGTCCAGGGGTCTTATGTGTGGGTAAGTGTTCAACAGCCTGAGAGAGCTCTTCCAAGGTTATGTCAGCATTTAAAAGGTTCAGTAAAAGTCAGAGGGAGGCAGCTTAGGTAGCCTAATGGATTCCAAAATCCCATTGAAGTTCTTCTGTTTAAACGGGGGTGCTTATCTGGAGTAAGGCAATCAGGGCCACTGATAAGGCAGTACAGCTGGTCCTGTTGTACTGGGCCCAGGCCTTATTAGCTAAACAGGGGGTACCGGGCAGCTTTATTCATTTCTCCCTAAATTAATACTGTACATCGATTTTACTGTACCCCCCCCCCCCTACTTGCTTACCAGGGCCTAAATTACATTTCCCTGGGCCCTATCGTATCAACAGAGGAGCCCAGGAGGTGGGAGCAGAGAAGGGACTTTTTAAATTTTTGGGGCATCAGTGCCGCTGCACCTTAGGGGGGCTCCGCCTGAAAGGCTGTACAGGGCCCCATGATTTCTAACAGCAGCCCTGAAGGCAATTATAGAGTTGGTGGAAAAATTCCCAGAAAGTCTTGGCCATAGCTTGGGGGTAATAGGTGGGGGTACCATCAGATTGGAACAGGAAATCATACATGGACATAAAGGGTCTAGCCCTAAGCTTAACCGAAATCCTGCAACACCCCGGTACACTGATCGGTCATCTGCTATGTCCGGTGGACACAACGGGTGACAGATCACACCGCATCGCCCGATCCTGTAGAACGAGAGAGCTCCCACCCAGCTGTCGTATTATTACTATAATAAACTATAAATTGTGCAGTGCTAAAATTATTAATTGTGGTATTGAAACCTATAGTGCCAATACGATGTAGAACTAGCATCAAATATATAATCATATATTCCAACGTAGAATATTTAAAGTGCACAAATATTAAAGTGCAGAAACATTAAAGTGCAATTAAAGTGAATGTCCATATGTAATAAAGTCCATAAAACTTTCTTGTGAATGGTGTTTTCCACAACCACCGACATGCACAGTGATCCTCCACCAGACAGATATATGACTAGGTACTTTTACCAGAGATCAATGAATTCAGACGTAATCAATGGATAATGATGGTGAACCCTGTGTCTTTTGGATAGAACGGGACACACATCCAATCACTATTCCAAATTTGCCTCTATCACCGCTAAATATGGATGACCATCCGGACTTGCCCACATAGGTCATTCATAGGTTAGTACCAGATGTCCTCATAGAAATCGACCAGAAGTATAGGATCTCAAATTATAGCGATCAAATGCGCTCAGACAACAGACTATCCAGCTTGGCAATCTCTCTTTATAGGAGCTCTACAAGATTCTCTGCTAAAGAAGACACAGCCTGCAGCAATCAGTGCAAGTTTCCCATAAAAGCAAGATCGAAGGAGAGATTGCCAAGCTGAATGGTCTGTTGTCTGAGCGCATTTGATCTCTATAATTTGAGATCCTACACTTCTGGTCGAATTCTATGAGGACATCTGATACCAAGTGATGAATGACCTATGTGGACAAGTCCAGATGATCATTCATATTTAGCGGTGATAGAGACAAGGTTGGAATAGTGATTGGATGTGTGTCCCTGTGTGAAGTCCCTTCCGATCATTCTATCCAAAAGACACAGGGTTCACCATCATTATCCATTGATTACGTCTGAATTCATTGATCTCTGGTAAGAGTACCTAGTCATATATCTGTCTGGTGGAGGATCACTGTGCTTGTCGGTGGTTGTGGAAAACACCATTCACAAGAAAGTTTTATGGACTTTATTACATATGGACATTCACTTTAATTGCACTTTAATGTTTCTGCACTTTAATATTTGTGCACTTTAAATATTCTACGTTAGAGTATATGTTTATATATTTGATGCTAGTTCTACATCGTATTGGCACTATAGGTTTCAATACCACAATTAATAATTTTAGCGCTACACAATTTATAGTTTATTGTACGTGTTCACAATTTTCGTTAGAATTGCTGTGCTGGCTGCTTCCACACTTTTTAGGTAGCGCAGTAACTTCACTGGAATTTTGTATTGTCGTATTACTATAGGCCGCAGTTAGTGTTGGAGCTGGAGATTACTTGATCAAGGTGGACTGAAGAATGCTCAGAACACGTAATTTGGTTTATTTCAGCTTTAGTTAGATTGGTAATCAAAAGGCTAATATAAAAAAAGCCTAGGGTATGCATTAATGTAAATGTAAAAAAACCTTTTGCCTTTGGAATCACTTTAGTGTTTATTAGGAACTGAGTGTTGTTAAGGGGGAGGATTTTGGTTTCTGTCCCTTAGTTCCTCAGCTGTTTATCATCATAGCTTGTGGTGGCCCACCAAAGACGCTAACACTGAATGACCTTAGCAACTTTCACTATCCACACAAACCTTGTAGAGAGATAAACAGCTGCGAGTTATAAAATCTGTGACCGATAGCCACAACTGAACAGATACAGTATAACCCTGCAACTCATGGTTTATTGATATGTTTATGCCCAAAATCTCTGGGTTCCTCCAATTAGTATGATTATGGCAAAAGTTTCTGCATTTAAAGTGAACCATTCAGTAACTTTACATGTCTGCATGAATAAATTCCTCAGGTGTCACAGCATTCAGAAACAGTATATTTTTTCAAAGCAGCTGTACCTTTATTATTTTAATGCGGCACTTGAAGCGGACCTTCAGTCATTTTTTTCAACTTTCCATCTATTAAATCTTCTGCCCTTGTTGTTTTAACTTGAATAGTAAAACATTGTTTCTGCCAGTAAATACCTTATACAGCCCACTTCCTGTTTCTTATCTGGTCTTTAGCCTAGGCTTATGATATCATGCACAGCTCTCTCACTCTTGTGAGAGTTTGCCAGGAAGGGAGGGGGGATGAGTCGTAAGAGGGCCAATGAATGCTGCAGGGCTGCAGAGCTGGAGGTGTGCCTCTGTGTGTCTGTGTAAATCCAGGAAGTGAAGAGGCAGCAGCTTCTGCTGCCCTCAGTTAAAATGGCTGCAGCCAGACTCATTGCAGGGAGATTTCTGCAGGATATTTGGCAAGTACAGAATCACAGTATATATAAAATAATATGCAAAGTGGTTGGAGGGAAGCTTCAGAATGGCAAAGATGCTTTTATTGCAAATTATGTGAGCAGACTGCAGTTCCTCTTTAAGCTTCATTGGTGGGACAGTGCCTAGGCTGATGTGATGTCATCAGTCTGGTGTAGGCAGGAAGAAGCATTTCCTCAGTCTTCTGAACTTCAGTGATTACATTGTAACAGGCTACTGCAGAAGACTGATCTGTGTCATATATTTCTGATCACAGCCAAGAACTTCAGAAGTACCAGAATTTACATGATTGTAGAATTTCAGTCCATGAAGAAGTATGGACTCTTAAGACATCAGTTAGGCATGCTGTTATTTGGTTTTACCTTGATTTCTCAGATTGGGTGGCCCCCACGGCTGTTGTAGAGCCACCTTTCATTAAACAGGTGAGAGATCAGAGTTCAGCGCCTCACAACTACATTTCCAATAAGTAGACAGTGCTGTCATACTGAACCAAAAATTAGATGCAAAAAGAATTGTTCCAAGGAGGAGGGAGGTGTTAGTCATTATGGGCTCTGTAAAAATAGTGAGCTTGGTAAAATAAATGCCTTATAATTCAAAGACACCTGGTCTTGTTAACTACTATAAACCTGTCCCAAAAACAATCAAAAACATATAAAGAAAAAAAAATGCAAAAACAAAATCAAAAAAAGATTAAGATATTCTGCATATGTGCAATTGGAACTTGTCAGATGTCCGCATCTAGGCGTGCTAGTTTAAACTAATATTTATTATATTTCAATTATTATTCCTTGTTTCATTCTTGAACTGGACAAGACTGTAATCCTTAAAAGAAGCTATAGCAAGACTGAAGATAATAAATAAGAAGCCAGACTATTAAGGGATAGGTTAATTTTTTTAGAACACGTTACATGTTACACCCGTATTCGGTGACAAGTGCTAGTTGCCCACCTTTCGCCATCAGTGCCCCACTTAAGGGTGACAGCGGTCGGGGTCCTTCTTCGCACACCTGCTGTCACATTTTGAAAACGGCGTTATGCCCACACAACTGCGTTGTTCATTCACAGGAAGCTATAAATGTAGAAACTACAAGTCCCTCATGCCACGGCGGCAGACAGACTTGTAGTTTAAATGAACTTCAAACGCACTGATCAGCATGCCTTTAGTTCATTCACACCGCCTACAGCTCTGAAAATGACTGGTGGGCACTGATAGGCGGCACTGTTAGGCAGCAGCTATAGGGATGGCACTGGCAGGCATCACAGATGGGCACAGTGCCATCCCTATTGGGCATTGTGTGCTCCTTACCTGGATGGTCTTGGATGGCATCCCTGGTCGTCCCTGGGTGGCATCCCTGGTGGTCCCTGAGTGGCATCCCTGGTGGTCCCTGGGTGGCATCCATGGGTGGTCCTGGCGGTCTAGTGTGGCGATCCTAGGGGGGCTGCGCTGATAAACAATCCCCCCCGTCAGCAGAGCCACCGATCGACTCTCCTCTACTTACGTCTGCAGACGTGAGTAGAGGAAAAGCTGATAAAACGGCTCTTCTTGTTTACACTGTGATCAGCAATGATTCATCATGGCTGATCACATGGTAAAGAGCTTCTGACAGAAGCTCTTTACCTAGATCGGAGATGCAGTGTGTCAGGCTTTTTATCCTGCTGGACGTCATATGACGCCCAGTCAGGATGACTGAACCACTTCCCGGCCGTCATTCGCCATACAGCGGTAGGGACGTGGTTAAAGGTGTAATTAGCCTTTAAAGTACAACTAAAGACAAACCTTTTTTTAATTTTGGATAGAGTGCATAGGGATTAGAACACTTGTTATTTTTTATTGGCATCTGTGCCCCTGTTAGGGAGATTCATCCTTTCTATTTGTCCTGTTTACCATTATCATTGAAAGTGAAAGTAAAAGAAAACTCCACATTTTGGGTTGTCCCCAGAAAAATAATAGAGGGGAAATCTTCCAATGGAGACATTAGTTCTGGTGACCTGGGGGTCCCCAAGGAATTCCCTTAATTTGCAGAGATTTGCTCTCACTTCCTGTTTGGCTATGGGAAAGGAAGTGAAGGGAAATCTCTGCAATGGAACGCAGATGGCAAAAGAAATCTGACAGTGGTTATACCTTCCCTTACTCTACCCAAAATGAAAAAAAAAATGTTTTGCCCATAGTTTTACTTTAACCGCTCAGTTCATGGAAAAAGGGTATTAGTGCAGAGGTGGTGGGGAACAGATGCAACATCTGATCAATGCTGCATCCACCTAAGTAAACATAAGGATTTTTTTTGTAAAATCCATACTTCTCTTTTAAGAGGATGACTAGATGTGAATCCATGTAGGCTGAATTTAACACTAATAACTGGACTAAACATCAATATTGAACTTTTTGCTTTTGATTAAAGTGGATCTAAAGCCTGGACATTTTATACTACAATGTGAAAATGTCCCAGTGTTTGTATTGCCCCCTCACTCCACTTTATAACTACCTGAGTCCTATCTTGATCCAGGGCTGTGCCCGTCTTCTCTCTTTGCTCACAAATGCAATGGCTCCAGCTGCTGTTAATCGAATCCTGTGAGCAGAGAGCGAGTGGCGGGTCTGAGCCGCACTGTATGTGTCAATAGATGCACACAGCCCTGTTCCAGATTGAGCCAGCAGGTGTGTCCCATAGTAAGCAGCTTGCTATGGGGCACACAAGAAGAGGAGGAGCCAAGAGTGTCGACAGGGGACCCAAGAAGAGGAAGTTTGGGGCTGCTCTGTGCAAATGCATTGCACAGGGCAGCTAAGTATTACATTTTTCTTCTTTTAATACCAAATAATGCTTTAAGTTTTATGCAGCATTACCCTTTTTTAGACTTTTAGAATTTCCTTTAACGATTAATGAACAGTCTTTATTTAATAGTTAAAAAAAGTTTATTATGAAATTGTTGTTTTATGACATGGGAGGTGGTTATATTTAGGTTGGGCCATTATAAGGAACCTGAGTGGGTGGGAATGAGAGCATTTTTAAGGAGGGCTTCCTCCACCAATAGCTTTCCTTGATAAAGATTAGTGTTCAACAGTTGAAACAAATCAGAATTAAGCTGAGTGTGATGCCACTGGACCAGGAGAAGTGCTCTGTTTGTATTTTCCTCTGGCAGTATTAGCTGTTGCTTACCACGACTCACCACGGTCAGAGCTCTGTTGGTGATGTAGCGCTCTTGTGCCTTCTCAGCATTCCAACTTTATACCCATCACAGGTGCAAGCCTTTCCATACACGCTGTGAGTTCTGTGGGGCCACAGAGCACAGCAATGAGAGACTCTGATGCTGATGAGTGAGGTATTGCTTTTACTCTCTGTAGCAGGGCACAATTGTTGGCATGCATTAGAATCATGTAAGTGTTTCTTTGATACATTTTAATTAATTTGTATTTAGTGTAAGTACTCCTTTAAGGCAGGCCGTACATTGGTTGAATTTTGATAGAATTTTCTTTCGAAAATCGTTCCTAAGAATTTTCGTTCGAATTTCGCACTATTAGTGGGCCGCAGCAACAGCCGATTTTCGTGCGGCAATCAAATTTGAGAAATCGGGCATGTTAGAAATTTTTTTAAAAACAAATGATTTTCTAATCAATGATGGGAGAATCGTGTGAGAAATGTAATAGAAAAAGGAATGCACATGACTGCAAGAAAAAAAAATTCCCGGAAAGGAAAGAAAATTCCCAGAAAGAAAAGAAAATTCCCAGAAAGAAAAGAAGATTCCCAGCCGAATTTCGTAAATCAATGGTGGCACAATCGGATCACAAAACGCACTAAATTTCTGATTTTGAAAAGAAAATTTGTTCGGAATTCGACCGTGTATGGCCTGCCAAAGTCTCTTTACTTAAAGGAATGTAATCCATCCATTCAAGTTCAGTTACTATTGGAAAAACATCTAATGCTAGTTCTACTTTAATATGTCAGTTTTCTACTACATAGGATATCTTTAGTATCTTTTATTATGTGCATACAGTATGTTTATGCTACAAATTAAGACCCCACCATACAATTTGTAAGATAAAGTTACTAAGAAAGTAAATTAATTAAAATGCAGTATTCATAATCAAGGTAGCTAACTGCTTGTAGGCAGGTTGAAGTATGTATGGTTTAGTGAGCCAGCAGCCATCCCAGGTTGGCAAAAGGGTTAAGTTTTTCTTCCTTAGTTCCAGGGCTTTTGGTCTTAGCCAGCCCACCTGTGCTATAAAAGGGGGGACGGCTGAGGTCCACAAAGGCGGGTTGCAGTGGATCCAGTGAGTTCAAGCATCACCTGTGAGGACAGTCGTTGACGCTATTGAAGAAACTGGACTTTCAGAAGACATCCAAGCCATGGACAATGCCGTAATTGATTCTAACCTTGAGATATGCCTGGGTCACTACATTATTCTAGTCATGATTAGGGAACGGATGTTGTTCATATTGAAATGTTATGCTGCATCTCTCCAGCAAAGTTAAATTAACCGTTCTGAGTCTGGTCTGAAGTTATTCAAGGAATTGCACGTGGGTTCTGGTGTATCCAAAAGAACCAGGGTCTGTAAAGCGCTACAGGGTATGAAGTAACACCACTACAAACAGTTAACTCTACAAGACAAGGCAGAGAACTGAATTTGCTAAGAGTAACCAAGCACAAGTTCAAAACACTAAGTAACCAGCTGTTAAGTGTGGTACCTGGAAATGTGACAAGTCCTCCGTCAGTGTGGGGGGCGAAGTTCTGGCTCCCTCCCTAGAGGTTGGCATCCAATAGCAACCAGATCCAAACTCATGTTACAGAGATTTATGGCCTTGTCATGAGGTATGGGAAGGAAGGAGTTAAGTGAAGAGCATGCATGAGGTCCACTCTGGGTGCTCAGCGGGACTCCATTCTGTTACTGGGAGTGAGGCAACATAGGTACACTGGACTGGTGGAGTGGGCGTAGGCTCAGCATGTCCCTCCTAATGTACACATGCAAGGTACAGTGTGTAGTGACATGAGATAAGTCGCTTTTTAGAGGAACTCTGTATTTTATTAATGCACACAATGAAGGCTCATCTCTAAATCGAGGAACTTCCTTAATGTTGGATTTTTCATATGTTCACAGTCTCCGCCTGGTCCCGGACATTGATGAGCGCGCTTCACGCTTGAGGTACTCCCATGTGCAGGAGGAAGATGACCTCTCCCAATATGCTTACCTGTACAGCCATTGACGGTGGTTTCATGTCGTAAAAATTTTATGATCAGGTTACCAGGAAAGTTCTAAGCTATGCAGACTGTGGACATCACAGGATTTATAGTTATAGTAATACAGCTGAGAAATCACTGATCCAGGAAGAACCTTACTGGAAGTGTGTTACGCTTCTCTAGCAGTCACAAGTAGCTCTTCACCAATAAAAACCATGAAGTGGAGAAAAAACACATATGCAGTGTTTACCTCAATGCCAAAGGGTGTAGAAATTTTACAGTCTGCTTTTCAAGCACTGAAGCAAAGGAGTCTGTGAAAAAAAGTATACTGCAATATAATGGTTGATGTGTGCATTCTAGCATGACATAGGATTCCATACACTCTGGGAGTAGAATAGTATGCTCAAAATCAACATTTTGACATTCTGACTTTCACCTAGTGATTTGGCCGGTAACACTTCTGGTATTAACGTGGCTATGCTCACTTCTCCACTGTATCTTTGGATGAGCATTGTAACCAACTTCAAAAGCAGCATTGTTAGCCTGCGGAGAGGGTACTGTTAAATGAACTAGCCAATTTAGATAGACTTTACTTTGTTAGTCACCTGTAAAATCAAACTCCAGCTAACACCTTTTGAGTATTTACTGTAGAGCAACAGTGTTTTTTTCTTTTTGTATGAAGCTTTTAACTATATAAATGAAAGCTGACCATTGTAAGCACCCATGTGAAATGATTTGTCTCAACTAGAGTTGAGCGGACACCTGGATGTTCAGGTTCGGCGGGTTCGGCCGAACTTCGCAAAAAAGTTCGCGTTCTGCCCCGAATTTGACCCAAACTTCATTCGAACTTGACCCCGAACCCCATTGAAGTCAATAGTGACCCGAACTTTTGGGTACTAAAATGGCTCTAAAAAAGTCCTGGAAATTGCTAGAGGGCTGCAAAAGGAAGCAAAATGGGGGTAAGAGTAGGACAAGTGCCCTGCAAACAAATGTGGATAGGGAAATAACTTAAAATCACATAAAAAAAAAAAAAAAATGGAGGAGGAGGTGGATGTGGAGTAGAAGGTTGTGGAGACGGTGAGCGTGGCGGTGTAGGTGGAAGTGGAGGAGGAGGAGGTAGCCAACACTGTTTTTTGTTTGTTTATTTTTCTTTCTAATTGGGGTAGCCCCCAAAATATTGAGACAGAAAAGATCACTATCTGCAGACAAACCCAGAGATGTTCGAGCACGGTTTCACTTTTTCCATATAAAATGTACAATGGTTTATTTTTCATGTTTCTCCTGTTACCAATTCCAATAAAGACTTATGTTCTATATATAAAAAAAAAGAATAAGTTCACTTAAGTATACCAATGGCTGTGTGAGGCCGGTCTAAATGTCTATTCTGCACAAGGTACAGACAAGTCTTGTGGGATCCATGCCTGGTTCATTTTAATAAACGTTAGCTTGTCCACATTGGCTGTGGACAGACGGCTGGGCTTGTCTGTGATAACGCCCCATGCCATGCTAAACACACGTTCAGACAATACACTGGCTGCAGGGCAGGCCAGCACCTCCAAGGCATAAAGGGCTCAGGCCATGTGCCCAATTTGGAGATCCAGAAGTTGAATGGGGCAGACCCATCAGTCAGTACGTGTAGGCGTGTGCACACATAATGTTCCACCATGTTGCTGAAATGCTGCCTCCTCCTAAGACTTTGCCTATCAGCTGGTGGTGCTGTTTGTTGTGACGTGCTGCTGACAAAGTTTTTCCACATTTCAGCTTTGCTAAACCTGCCTTCTGAGGTGCCGGCGGTACCACAGCTGCGTTTCCGACCTCTTTCTCCTCCTCTGCCTTCGCCTTGTGCTTCCACTGCGCCCCCGGTGTCATTTGGGAATGCCCTCAGCAGCACATCTACCAGCATAAGAGACTGCTGCATGACTTGGGGCTCAGACTGCTTGGCTGATTTACAAGGGGCTGAGATGAAAGACAGATGGCCATGGGGTTCAGGTACCAACTCTGAGCTTTCAGCAAGGGACAGGGTGGGAGACAATGTGAAGGAACTGGAGGCATTGTCAGCCACCCAATCTACTAGCGCCTGTACTTGTTCTGGCCTCACCATTCGTTGAGTGGCATTCGTGCCTACCATATAATGTTGAAGGTTCTGTCAGCTACTCGCACCTGAGGAAGGTGTTTCACTTGTGCGTGTAGCTGGCACAGATCGACCACGTCCTCTCCTTGCAACAGGAGCTTCACCAACACCACCAACACCAGCAGCAGCACCACGACCACGATCACGTCCCTTATTTGACGCTCTCCTCATTCTGGAAGCAAATGTACTATTTAGCACAAATTTATATTATTTTTTAAACTGTCGACGCACTTTTTAATTTTGTGCAAGAAATGCACCGCAAGGTGCAAATGTACTATGTAGCACTATTTATTATTCTTTTTTTTTAAACCAGCAATGTAAGCACACTTTTTAATTTTGTGCAAGAAATGCACAGCAAGGTGCAAATGTACTATGTAGCACTATTTTTAATTTTTTTTTTAAACCAGCAATGTAGACGCACTTTTTATTTTTGTGCAAGAAATGCACCGCTGGCCGCAAATGTAGTATTTCGAATATTTTTTTTTTTTAAATCAGCAATGTAGACGCACTTTTTATTTTTGTGCAAGAAATGCACCGTTGGCCGCAAATGTAGTATTTAGAATATTTTTTTTTTTTTTTAAAACCAGCAATGTAGACGCACTTTTTATTTTTGTGCAAGAAATGCAC
>BLSH010434256.1:820033-834961 GCA_018402905.1 Glandirana rugosa
TGAAGTAGGACCGTTTGTCTGGCACGAGGCTCAGCGAGCTACGCTTTGTATACGATTATACTATTGTTCCCATGTACGCAGGTCTGTTTGCCAGGATGAAGTCGCCATGAGGTGGCCAGTCTCTTGGTGAGGCATAAGGGAACATTCCTTAAACGGCAAAACTCTTGCGTCCACGGAAAGGTTTCCGCAACCAACGGTGTCTGTATGTGCGGACAAGCTCGCAGCAAAACTGACACTGGGAGACATCTGACAATATACATTAAATACATCTTAATAAAATTTCCACAACAATCTTTCCCCATGGTACCTCAATGTGTCTATGCTAAATGATTCCTCCCTATTTACTGAGATAGATACAATTGTGTATGTTCTTTTGGGAAAACGTATCCTCGGACACTTCTCCCATAATGGCTACTATCTAGGGTAAATTTATACAGTTGGCAGCAGTCTAAGTCTTGGATAGTAGCCCTCATCCTTGGAAAATCTGCTCACTTAAAGTTGTGTTTTTATCTTTCCCGTATGTGTTTGTTGCTTACAGCTAACATTAAATGAAATCATGTTATGGTCACTGCTACCCAGATGTTCTTTTATATGAATATTGGTAATAAGCTCTGCATGGTTTGAAATTACCAGGTCCAGCAGAACATCATTCCTAGTCAGGGGCCTGAATAGACTGGATCATAAAATTGTCCTAATAGGTTTATAGATTTTTGTCCTTTAACTGTTCCAGCAGTGCTATTACTCCAGTCAATTTCCAGGTCGTTAAAATCCCCCATTTTTATCACCGTCCCAGCCCTTGCAGCCCTTTCTATCTGTGCAAGGAGCTGAGTCTCCACCTCCTCATTAACACTGGGAGGTCTATAACAAACTCCAATGATAACCTTTGTAGTGTGCACCCCCATATACAGATCTACCCATAATGCTTCAGACTCATCACACTCTCCATCAACTAAGTCCTCTTTCACACTCGCTTTGAGCTCACTTCTCATATAGAGACAAACACCACCACCTTTCCGTTTTACCCTGTCTTTCCGAAAGAGAGCATAGCGAGGAATATTAATAGTGCAGTCATGTGAAGAATGAAGCCAAGATTCAGCAATACCAATTAAATCATAGTTCCCTTCGTGCACCAGAGCTTCCAACTCACTTATTTTGCCTGGCAGACTTCTGACATTGGTGAACAAACACTTTAATTCATTGTAACATTTTGCACACTTACCTTGCATATTTTTTATTTTAGTACAAACAGTACCATTTCCAATGGTTGCTTTTAACATGGGAACCTTCATATGCCCTGCCATAGCCCTCCCCCCATCTTTCCCCATTCCACCCACCAATAGGGGCTGACCCCTGTCTGACCTGTCTGCCCCATTATAATCGAATTCACCCTCCCCCCACAATCCTAGTTTAAATACTCCTCCAGCCTTCCCATACTTGCTGCAATTGTGCAACAAACTTGTGCTAAGTCTAGCAATAGCTTAGCAAGTCACTTTCAAACTCAATTGCGTGCTATCTGGGTAGCTGATAATTTTTATGAGCCCCCACATTTTTCTCAGTAGAGTTTTTTTTTTTAATTTCCCATGTTGTAAAGATTCATCTACACATAATAACCAGTACAATATACATGTGATTAAATAGGATGTCTGCAAAACAAAATACATTTAAATATGTAAAATTAGTCCACGATTTGTTATTGTATTGGCATACACAATTGCATTAGGCCTTTTGTAGTGTTATCACCATATACGGTACTTTATATTACTTATTTATTGTCCAATATTGAAAAAACGCTGTGATTAACCTCCCTGGCGGTAATCCCGATTGTGGCTTGAAGTTAATTTTCACTGCCAAAAGCGGTAACCCCTAGCCACACTCGGGATCGCATCACAGGATCCAGGCAAAGTTACTTACCTTGTCCCCAGGATCCTGCGATGTCCCCCCACTGTGTCCGCGGGCTGTGTCCTCCACCCAATGTACTGTGTGCCAGGCTCTGTTCCCTGTGAACGTCGCTTCGCATGGAGACAAACTCCGGCTGCAAATTCAAAAAGTGAAACACACATAACACATACAGTACACTGTAATCTGTAAGATTACATTACTGTATGAAATCATTTCACATCCCTTTGTCCCTAGTGGTTTGTCCAGTGGCCTGCATGCACTTTTATATTATATATGTCATTCTTTTTGCCTGGAAACTTGAGAATGTCCATGGCATCTAAAAAGCATCCTTTTACGTCAAAAGCGGTTTTGAACAGCTAGAAAACAGTGATAGTAAATAAGAATCACTTGCAGAATTGAGCAATACTGATTTGTGGGGAAATTCGTCATCAGACACTGAAAGTGATGACAGCGACAATTCTGCAACTGAGAAAATTTCAGTGTTTTTGATTTGATTACATTATTGAATACATTTTATTATTATTATATTATTATTTTTGATAATTATTTATAGTTATTGTATTATAATTTATGATTTCATTGTTTCAAATTTTATCATACCCTGCATGTCTACTAGACTCTTGTGTGGACAGATTTAAGTGAGTTATTCCTAAGAATTACAGGCCTACAATATAAAACGCCAATTTCCTATGCGAAACAATGTACCATTTTGAGACGCAAAATTCTGACATAATCATACCACCAGGGAGGTTGATGGCAAAATCAGGAAACAACTCTGCTGTGATAGATTTATGTCTATGGGTAGGTAAAGACATTCCCCATTAATCATATTCTGAAGACATCACAGCAGCGTCTGTTGAAACGTTCATGTGATCACCATTGTTTTTCGAACAGTGCTGGTATGTTTGTCAACCACCCTCTCCCTCCTCCATAAACATTGACAGGCATGACCAGGTAACATGAGCATGCAGGCAAATGCAACCTAAAGTAGGGCTGGTGCAAGGATTTTTGACACCCTAGGCGAAACCTCATTTTGCTGCCCCATTGGCTCCACCTCTGACTCTGCCACCTTTGCCTTGCCCATGTGACAGGAGGTAGCGCTATACTGGTAGCATCGGCTCTGCTTCCTCTACTGCTGGCTCCAGTGCTGCGCCTAATTACACTACCGGTCGGACAGAGCAGCTGCCTGAGACTGAGCTAGTTACATGCTGCAGCCTGCAGAGCATGCAGGCATGAAGGGAAACCAGCGGCCGGGCGCCTCTAGGCAGCAGTGCACCCTAGGCGGCTGCCTAGTTTGCCTAGTGGTAGCACCGGCCCTGACCTAAGGTGATTCAGCGTTACACTTGTGTTCCACTATATTGACGTGACGCTCACTCATAAATAGGGATACAAAGGTCTGTCATGCTTAAAATCTGTATAGGAAAGTCTCCATATAATTCCAAAATTGAAAAAAGAAATATAAAAAGTCCATGTACAGTATCTCACAAAGTGAGTACACCCCTCACATTTTTGTAAATATTTTATTCTATCTTTTCATGTGACAACACTGAAGAAATGACACTTTGCTACAATGTAAAGTAGTGAGTGTACAGCTTGTATAACAGTGTAAATTTGCTGTCTCCTCAAAATAACTCAACACAGAGCCATTAATGTCTAAACCACTGGCAACAAAAGTGAGTACACCCCTAAGTGAAAATGTCCAATTGGGCCCAAAGTGTCAATATTTTGTGTGGTCTCCATTATTTTGCAGCACTGCCTTAACCCTCTTGGGCATGGAGTTCACCAGAGCTTCAAAGGTTGCCACTGGAGTCCTCTTCCACTCCACCATGGCGACATCACGGAGCTGGTGGATGTTAGAGCCCTTGCGCTCCTCCACCTTCCATTTGAGGATGCCCCACAGATGCTCAATAGGGTTTAGGTCTGGAGACATGCTTGGCCAGTCCATCACCTTTACCCTCAGCTTCTTTAGCAAGGTGGTGGATATCTTGGAGGTGTGTTTGGGGTCGTTATTATGTTGGAATACTGCCCTGCTGCCCAATCTCCAAAGGGAGGAGCTCTGCTTCAGTATGTCACAGTACACGTTGGCATTCATGGTTCCCTTAATGAACTTTAGCTCCCCAGTGCCGGCAGCACTCATGCAGCCCCAGACCATGACACTCCCACCACCAAGCTTGACTGTAGGCAAGACACACTTGCCTTTGTACTCCTCACCTGGTTGCCGCCACACACACTTGACACCATCTGAACCAAATAAGTTTGTCTTGGTCTCATCAGACCACAGGACATGGTTCCAGTAATCCACGTCCTTAGTCTTGTCTTCAGCAAACTGTTTACAGGCTTTCTTGTGCATCATCTTTAGAAGAGGCTTCCTTCTCGGACAACAGCCGTGCAAACCAATTTGATGCTGTGGCAGATGTTAAACTGCTCTATGGTCTTGGCCACCGTACTGCAGCTCAGTTTCAGGGTCTTGGCAATCTTCTTATAGCCTAGGCCATCTTTATGTAGAGCAACAATTCTTTTTTCAGATCCTCTGAGAGTTCTTTGCCATGAGGTGCCATGTTGAGGAATGATCAGTATGAGAGAGTGAGAGTGATAACACCAAATTTAGCACACCTGCTCCCCATTCACACCTGAGACCTTGTAACACTAATGAGTCACATGACACCGGGGAGGAAAATGGCTAACTGGGCCCAATGTGGACATTTTCACTTAGGGATGTGCTCACTTTTGTTGGCAGCGGTTTAGACATTAATGGCTGTGTGTTGAGTTATTTTGAGGGGACAGCAAATTTACAATGTTATACAAGCTGTACACTCATTACTTTACATTGTAGCAAAGTGTCATTTCTTCAGTGTTGTCACATGAAAAGATATAATAAAATATTTACAAAAATGTAAGGGGTGTACTCACTTTTGTGAGATATTGTATATGTGCTTCACCACAGCAGAATCCACTTGAAAGCGCTTGTTCCTTTATATTATACACTCAATGTGTAACCACCACCATTAGCAACTCACCTCCCATAGGTCTTGTGTGCTTGTCCCTTTAAGGGTAATCTATGGATGCAGTCCGATCCTTCTTATATTTTCTCCAGGTCTGCTCTCACTGCGTATAACATTTACCAATTCCACGAGCGAAAGCTCAGAAAAAAAGCATACAGACCATCATAGTGCTCTGCATAAAACAAACCATATTTATTAAAAAAAACCTCCTAAATAAACATTTAAAAGTGCACCGTAGACTGGTGCACAGCAGACGAATAGCGTGTGTATTATGTAAATTCACCATGTGGGGCATCACTACTGGAGGCTGCAGCTTGTGGGCAGATGACCCATTGCTGTTCCCTTAAGGCTGAAAACTCCCTCCCAGCATGTACCAGGTACATGGCTTTTTGCTTTAAAGAAGCCATGCCCATGGCGTAACGTGTAAGGGGCTGGGCCAGTGATGTGGGACATCTATCTGTGTATCATGGAAGCAAGCCTTGGAAGGTACCTGGCTGGTACATGCTGGGAGGTAGTTTGAGGAGGTAATAAGGGGATATTAATCAGTCATCTACCCACAAGCTGCAGCCTCCAGTAGTGATGCCCCACATGGTGGATTAAAATAATACACACGCTACTTGTCTGCTTTGCACCAGTCTATAGTGCACTTTTAAACGTGAGTGGTTTTATTTAGGAGTTTTTTAATAAATGTGGTTTGTTTTATGGAAAGCACTATGAGGGTCTGTAAGCTTTACTTCTGAGCTTCCATTCATGGACTTGGTGAATGTTATACACAGTGGGAGCAGACCCAGAGAAGATATAACAAGGATCTGACTGCATCCATAGATTACCCTTAAAGGGACAAGCACACAAGACCTATTTACCTATAGGTCATAATGGGAGGTGAGCTGCAAATGGTGGTGGTTACACATGGTGTATGATGCATGACGATCTTTTGTATCTTTATTTATGTATGAGCATCTATATAGTGGATCACAAGTGTGGGGCTGAATCACTTTAGGTTGTAATATTTTAGCACATTGGAGTGAGTGGTACACATTTAGATTTCAGCAGAAGCACTTGTTATTGTGTCTTATTTTTCACATACAGTAGGTGTGCGCAAGGACTTTTTGTTTTCATTTAAATGCTAATACTTTACTGTAGAGAGGCATTCTTCCCACTAACTACCAATGTAAAGAGCATTCAGCTAACTCACTAGTAAGGTAACAAGACATTCTTTCCACTGACCGAAGAGGAACATTTAATTATTTTTGATGTCTATTGCTAGCTTAAAGTGATATTAAAGTCTTGTGTTTTTTTTTTAAATAACAAACATGTCATACTTACCTGCTCTTGCAGTGGTTTTGCACAGAGCAGCCTGGATCCTCCTCTTCTTGGGTCCCCCGCCGACACTTCTGGCACCTCCCTCCTGCTGGGTGCCCCCACAGCAAGCAGCTTGCTCTGGGAGCACCCAAGCAGGCGCGCTTCCGAGCCATGGCTCTGTGTTTCCAGTCACACATGGAGCTGTGGCTTAGCCCCGCCCCTCCGTATCCTGATTGGCTCATTGGCTGTGATTGACAGCAATGGGAGCCAAAGGCTCCCATTGCTGCCAAAAGCCAATCAGGATTGCGACTCCCCGGAGAGCCAAGGCTCTTGTGGCTGGATCGGGATGGGGCTCAGGTAAAAAATTGGGGGGGGGGGGGGCTGCTGCACACAGAATGTTTTTTACCTTTATGCATAGAATGGTAAGAAGGTAAAAAACCTTGTGCCTTTGCAACCACTTTAACTATTTAATGAGTGTTTTTACATGCTTTGTATTACTTGTATCAACTTGCAATTTTTTTTCTACTTACTGTACACGTGTTATGCTTTTAATTCTTGTGGTTGAGCTAGCACACTTACAACATACATGAGACTTTATTTAAAGTTGAGTGTTTGTATCTCTCTTGCATTAATGTTATATAAATATTCCTCTCATTCTATTTTGAGGGAGCGGAAACTTAATGTCATTTATAGGGCTCAGTTTCCAAGTGTTGGAAATAAAACTCTAGGCAGCTGGTTCCCTTTGACTCGGAAAATCCCAGTCATTTCATGTATCTGCATTCTATGCCTAGTGGACATCTTCCAGGCAGCAATATTATGTAACTATATCTAGGAAACAACCCCAAGAGGAAGAGTAGATGGAACTACACTTCTCTAGTTAAAATGTGCTTACCTTCGGTGCTGCAAGAGGGGTTGTGGGTTTCTGGAGCAACCTACCTGCCTCTATTTTTTTAAAACAATGTCTTTGAACAAAGAAGTCTTACCACTTTTTTTTTTTTTTTTGTAGATGTGAGCCAGTTTCAAGAGAACTTAGCTAAATTGCACAGTTGAAATACACATGTATAAACTCTTTTACTTGCCTAAAAACTTGTAATTGTGTTCAGCCAGTCATGTGATCCAGGCACCCCCAACAGACAGCATAGATAGATTGGTGACCTTGGTTTTCTCTATCCCAGTTATGCAACTGCTTTGTCACTAAGCTGCCCTCAACCAATGACTCCAGCTAGTATGCTTAGAGTTACGTTTTTAGGATAGTGCAGGTAAATTAGTGTCTGTGTTTTTCCTGGGTTGGGCAGAGATCCAGGGAGAGCTGGATGACTCACAGGCTGAGACCTCCTCCCTACTTCTAGAATTCACTGGAGACCTCTAGAAGAATGGGAGGGGAAGTAGGGTGGAGCAGCCTGGTGAGAGCCCTGAATAATCCCCAACAGATGAGTTGGCAGGGGGCAGGCCCCCCTTAAATACTCAGAGTCAGCCCAGCTGGAACAGAGGAGTTTGGGTGGAAGCTGGAGATGGAGTGTTAAGCCCCATACACGCGGTACAACAGTTGTACAACAACAGTCAAACAACCAGCTTATTGTACGATCATCCGACCGTTAGAACACACGATTACAACAGCCATCGTACAATGGTTGTACAACTGAAGTTGGATGAGCAGACTAGAAAACTTTGGTTGTACAACAAGCGGTTGTACAACCATTATACCATGTGTACAGAGAAGTTGGTCCAACAAAGTGGTACGTGCAAAACACGCATGCTCAGAAGTCAGGAAAGCCCGAAAATGTCAGTTCTGGGAAACCTATGTTCCTAATTCACAAATTACATGCACCTGAACTTCCCCATTACGCTCGTAACACGTCACTACGTTAGGCTTGGTTGTACGATCTCTTAGTGCATGTAAGTACGTGAGACACAACAGTCAACATACGATTTTGGACGTCTGGGTACGACTGTCGCACCTGTGTGTACGGGGCTTTAGGCTGTCAGAGACCTTTGATGGTAACCCCTAGTCTGGGGGGGTGTGAACTCAGGCCCAGGCTCGGGTGCGGAAGGGACCCTTCTCATGACACACATAGGGATCCTGACCAGGAGGCACGGGAGCAAGGAGAGGACAGCAGGAGGGCACTGCCGGGCAAATCTCCAGGGAGGAAGACAGCCAGGTAGGCTGCTGAGTGACACACAGTCGGGAGGACTGAGAGGCAGCCTGAGAGGACTGGGTGAGGGCAGTCTGGGATGGATGCAGAGTCAGTCGGGAGGACTGTGGAAAAGGGCAGCTACAGCCACGTGGGCTGGCAATGCCTGAAAAGGTGGTAGTGGGAGCAATAGACACTGATAGGACAGCTGGGTACTAGGACTTTCTTTGCTACAACAAAGGGGCCCACGGTGTCTGCCTGTAAGGGGCATTTGCTACTGGTCTATTTGAGCTTTTATTAGACCATCCAAACAGTGCTAGCTGGTCTGGGGCATTGTAGTTCCACAAGCAAGATTCGTGCTGGAGGAGTGGAAGGAGATCTGCAAGCAAGTTTGTGCAGAAGGCAGAGGAGTGTATATAATGGATATAGTTGTCCCTGAAGATTCTACTACACTGATCAAGGGGGCATCCCATATTCCCCATCCCCATCCAAGTTTAAATCCCCTAATAAAACAAACAACATCCCCTGACTTTGTGTGCTGTGGAAGATATGGTGTGCCTGGCTGTGCAGGGTGGGGGATCCCATCAACCAGTGGCTCCTACGGGGCTACATTTAGGAATGGCACAAGGGAATAATAACAGGCTAGAGGTGGTATGAGCAACAGTATTCAGTTGTTACAAGACTGAAGGAACATAGCAAGGCTCCATTCACACTTGCATGACTCCAAAGTTGCGCTGACTTTGGAGTGCAACTTTTGTACAACTTTGGATGAGTGCAACTTGGATATGACGTTGGCTTTGGCCAGTGATAAAGGACAACTGTTGCACAACTGTTGCATTGTATAACATTCAGGTACGACTTTCATGTAACTTTTGAGGGTTAAAATTGACGTCTATGGCCCTCAAGTTGCATGAAAGTTGGACCAAAGTAGTACATGAACTACTTTGAAGTTGCTGCAACTTTAAGTAGTACATATATGAATGGTTATCATTGGAAAACCTGGGGAACGACTTGTCATGTGACTTTGATGTCCAAAGTTGCATGACAAATCGCACAAGTGTGAATGGAGCCAAACTCTCAAGTTTTACATGCAATGTTTTATATATACTAATTGTTATACAAAGAATGGGGTTGGTTTACTAAAGCTGGAGAGTGCAAAATCTGTTGCAGTTCTGCATAGAAACCAATCAGCTTCCGGTTTCCAGTCAAAGGTTAATTGAACAAGCTGAAGTTAGAAACTGATTGGCTACCATGCACAGCTGCACCAGACTATGCACTGTCTAGTTTTAATAAGTCAACCCCATTGTCTTCTGCTTTCTGCTTTTTTTTACTGTCCAAATATCTATTGAAGAGAGTAATTATAAATGTAAATTTAATTGTAAAAAATTTACCTTACAATAATGTAGAAATAAATGTAACTATTTTTCCTTTCCTAAATGTACTAAAATGTGAGGCAGGTAACAGAACTGATTTACTTAAGTAGTTGAGAATAAATAAAGTGTGTGAATATTCACTTCAAATATCCGATAATCTAAAAAGCAAATCCCTGATTACTTATTTAATTTACAGATGACTGGATGATTACAATTAATAAAACTCCTTTAGTAAATCAGCATAAATAAGCTAAAACTAGCCACATTCATAGATTTCTTTGAACAAATGGAATCTAAAGCCTCGTACACACGGGACGACGATCGTACGTACGATCGTCGCAAATCGTATGTTGCATAATATAACTTGCATACTGACTGCACTACACGATCGTTCGACCACAGCAGAAAGTTCAGGTGCATGTAATTAGCATCCGGCCGTTCCTGACTTCTGAGCATGTGTGTTCTGCACAATACAACTTGTTGTACCAACTGCTCTGTACACACGATACAACGGTCGTATGACCGCTTGTTGGTGCGACCAAGTTTTCTAGTCTGCTCATACAACTCCCTTGTACGACCGTCGTATGTTCGACTGTTCTAATCGTGCATACGAACGATCGATATCGCATACAACGGTCGTTAGTAGGACCTGTTGTATACGATCGTCGTCCCGTGTGTACGAGGCTTTACACTAAACAGCACAGATGGCCAAAACTCCCCATGCAGACTATTGTATTCTCTTAGCCAGTGTTGCCAGATGTCAGAATACCTGAACGGTGCCTGCATCTGACTGGATGGACCTATTTTTGTACTTTGAGACACAGTTGATTAAGTTCTTGTTTACACTATAGGTGCAGAAAAGCTGATGGAAAAATTTGTGTAGATTTGACTTGTGAGTTTTTTTTTTTTCTGCTCAGGATTCTGCAACATAAATTCTCTGCAGAGGCATAAAGAAAACAATTGTTCTCTGTGTGCCCCGTTTACACGTCAGGTGAGGTTTTTTTTTCTGAGCAGAAAACTGCTTACATGTTGCAGATCCGCACATGATATCGGTATTGTGGTTTGAACAAGGCACATAGAGGACAATTGTTTTTATTGTGCCCTTGCAGAAACAAGTGCAGAAAAACTCACGTCTCTGCACATGGTGTAAACAAGGCCAAAGGCAGTCCATACATTTTGAACATGCTGTCAACACAAAAAAAGTATCTGAATTATTTTGCAAGTGGAGCACATCAAACTAAAAGCTATGTGCATTTAGGTGCGCAGCAGCACTGGTCCATTCATAAAGTGCCATTTAGAAAAAAATGTCACCACAGCATAACACATGCATGCCCATGCATTAACATGCTTTGTGTTAATGCACTGTAAAAAAAAAAAAAAATGGTAGATAATTCTGATTTGTTGATTTACATTGCTCATCACCATTACCCTTTGCCCGCATTAACCTGAAAGGTATCTGTGTGTTGAGTACTGTGCAGAAAGAAAGATAAAGCTTGCGTCTGTTTTCCGATTAAAGTGGTTCTAAAAGCTCAAGGTTTTTACCCTCATGCATTCTATGCATGAAGGTAAAAAACCTTCCGAGTGCAGGAGCCCCCCAGCCCCTCTTACTACTTACCTGAGCCCCATCTCGATCCAGCAATGTGCAGGAGAGTGGAGGCTCTCCAGGGACTCACTCCTGATTGACAGCAGCGGGAGCCATTGACATCAGCTACTGTCAATCACAGCCAGTGGGACAATGAGGAGAGAGAGGGGGCTGGGCTGAGTTACGGCTCTGTGTCTGAATGGTCATGCAGAGCCACGGCTTGAGAGCGAGCCTGCTTGGGTGCTCCCAAAGCAAGCTGCTTGCTAGGGGGTCACTTGGCAGGAGGCAAGGGCCAGGAGCGCCGGCAGGGGACCTGAGAAGAGGAGGATCGGGGCTGATCTGTGCAAAACGATTGCACAGAGCATGTAAGTATAATATGTTTGTTATTTAAAAAAAAACACAAGACTTTATTATCACTTTAAAGTATAACTAAAGGGCACACTTTTTCTATGTTTTGGACAAAGTATTGAAAGGTTAAAATCACTGTCAGGTTTTTGTTGCTGTCTGTTCTCTCATTTAGGGATTTCTACTCTCTCTAAGGCTGGATTCACACTCATGCATTTTTAGTGCTTTATGCATTTTGCAGATTTGAACTGCAGTCCATTTAACCACTTCAGCCCCGGAAGGATTTCACACTTTAGGACCAGAGCACTTTTTGCGATTCGGCACTGTGTCGCTTTAACTGACAATTGCGCGGTCGTGTGACGTTGTACCCAAATGAAATTTGCGCCCCTTTTTCCCCACAAATAGAGCTTTCTTTTGGTGGTATTTGATCACCGCTGCGTCATTTCTGATCGCCGCTATAAACAAAAGAAGGGCGACAATTTTGCAAAAAATCACAAATTTGTTACTTTTTGCTAAAATACAAATCCAAAAAAAATATATAAAAAAACATTTTTTTTCAAAGGTTTTGGCCGATTTATATTCTTCCTCATATTTGTGATAAAAAAAATTGCAATCGGCGTTTATTGATTGGTTTGCGCAAACGTTGCCGCGTTTATGAATGATGAGAATTCATTTGTGGGTTTTTGTTTTTTTTTACTAGTAATGGCGGCGATCTGCGATTTTTAGTGGTACTGCGATATAGTGGCGGACATGTCAGACCATTTTGACACTTTTTTGGGACCATTGGCATTTATACAGCGATCAGTGCTATAAAAATGCACTGATTACTGTGTAAATGCCATTGGCAGTGAAGGGGTTAACCTGGAGGGGGCGCTCTAAGGGTTAACTGTGTTCCCTGGGCATGTTCTAACTGTGTCAGTGTTTGACTGGCAGGGGAAGGGGCGTGATCACGGCCTCCATATAGAGGAAGGCTATGATCACAGCCCTTTCCCCTCTAACAGAACGGAGATCCGTGTTTACATACACGAATCTCCATTCTTTCACTGCGGGGGGGCATTGCGGGTAGCGGGTGGAGATTGAGTCCGCCCTACCTGCTCCCTGGCCCCCCCCCCCGAACACAGTGAGCGCGCGAGCGCGCCTCCGGCGGCGCGCGCTCACAGTGCACGATCTCGCAGCCGCGGTCGCATGACGGCGGTTTGCGATATCGAGCCACCTTGTCGCCGTCAACCTGCGGTTGGTGGTCGGCAAGTGGTTAACATGGTTTCGTTAAAAACTGCAAAAATCACTAAAAATGCATAGGTGTGAATCCAGCCTAAAGCCTCTTACACACGGTGCGACGGTGGTATGAAAACGGTCGTACGATCGCTTGTTGTATGATCATCCGAGCGTTAGTACATGCGATTAGAACAGTCGACGTACGACGGTCATACAACAGAAGTTGGATGAGCAAACTAGAAAACTTTGGTTGTACAACAAGCGGTCATACGACCGTCGTATTGTGTGTACAGAGAAGTTGGTCCAACAAGTTGTACTGTGCAAAACACGCATGCTCAGAAGTCAGGAACGCTCGTAAGTGTCCGTTCGTGTAAACCTACATTCCTAATTCACAAATCACATTCACCTGAACACACTATTTATACACTCGTAACACGTCACCACGTTTGGCTTGGTTGTACGATCGCTTAGTGCATGTCAGTATGCGAGATACATCAGCCAACATACGATTTGGCCCGTTCGGTCGTACGACCGTCGCACCATGTGTACGAGGCTTAATTGTCCTGATCATCAATGTCACTGAGAATATAAGTGAGGGTAAAACCACAATTTTGAATTGCCACCAGAATAGGTAAAAAAGAGGGGAAATCTTCCAACGGGAATTCTTGTTCCAACAACAGCTTTTCTTAACACTGCAAAAAATGTTCCCTCACTTCATGTTGAGCCTATAAGACAAGAAGTGAATGGAAATCTCCCAAATAAGACAAAAATTACATCAGTTTCAAACCTCCCTACTCTATCCAAAATAAAAGTTTTGCCTTTAGATATTCCGCCTGGGGGAAAAAAATAAAATTAAAAGTCAACAGCTACAAATACTATAGCTGCTGCCTTTTAACCTGCCTAGCGGTATTCCCGAGTGTGGCTCGGGGTGGATTTTCAGTACCAAGAACGGTAACCCCGAGCCACACTCGGGATTGCATCGCTGGATCCAGGCAGCGCTACTCACCTTGTCCCCTGGATCCAGCGATGTCCCCCGCCGTGTCTGCGGGCTGTGTCCGCCGCTCCGATGCCTCTGTGTGCCGGGCTCCGTTCCCTGCGAGCGTCGCGTCGCACGGGGACGGAGACCGGCGGGAAATTCAAAAAGTGAAACACACACAGTACATACAGTACACTGTAATCTTATAGATTACATTACTGTATGAAGTCATTACACACCCCCTTTGTCCCTAGTGGTTTGCCCAGAGCCCTGCATGCACTTTTATATAATAAATGTCATTCTTTCTGCCTGGAAACATGAGAATGTCCATGGCAACCAAAAAGTGTCCCTTTACGTCAAAAGTGGTTTTTGATCAGCTAGAAAACAGCGATAGTAAATAAGAATCATTTGCAGAATTCAGTGATGCTGATTTTTGGGGAAATTTATCATCAGAAACTGAAAGTGACGACAGCGACAATTCTGCAACTGAGAAAATTTCTGCGTTTTTGGTTTGATTACATTATTGAATAAATGTTATTACTATTATATTATTATTTTTGATAATTATTTTTAGTTATTTATTATATTATAATTTATGATTTCATTTTTCAAACTTTTTCATACCCGGGATGTCTACTAGACTCTTGTTTGGACAGATTTAAGTGAGTTATTCCTTAGAATTGCAGGCCTACAATATAAAACCCCAAATTTCCATGCAAAATAATCGTACCGCTTTTGGAACAAAATTCCTGACATAATCATACCGCCAGGGAGGTTAATACATGGACACTTACCTGTCCAGGGAGCCCGCGATGTCGGGACCCCAGCCGATTTTCAGATCGGCTGTCTGGTGCTTCTGCCGCCATTCGTCGTAAAGGAAACTAGCAGTGAAGCCTTACGGCTTCACAGCCGGTTCCCTACTGTGCATGCGCGAAGCGTTTCACACATTCTAACTGGCCCCGCGGCAGAGGAAGGAGGAGGGGGGCTGAACTTCAGAGAAGCGCTGTCTCCCGGAAGTGGGGAAGGGAACCTGTCAAAAATAGGTACCCCCCACAAGGTGCCAAATGTGTGTGTGTGTGGGGGGGGGGGGGGGCTAGGAAGC
>BLSH010434256.1:834971-848028 GCA_018402905.1 Glandirana rugosa
TTCAAAATAGAAACGCTAGGAAGCAGATAAGCGGAAGTTCCACTTTTGGGTGGAACTCCGTTTAAGGAACAACATTTTTTACATGAATCAGGAAATGCTGTGATTACCTTACTAATGTATGCTGTTGCTATGCATATATGTATCAAATAATGAATAACACAAAGCAATTTGTATCTTTATAATTTAGCAAATACTAAATACTTATCATTGGTGTTTTTAGCATCCTCCACAGGGAAAGACAGATGTCTAATCTATGTTTCAGGTTTTAATAGAAACAGCGTGTTTCAGCAATATTACATTTACAGTAAGTTCAGACTGTGAAACCAGCCTGCTGTATGACTCACATATGAAGCACAGTTATTTATATCATTAGCCCCCGGGGTGACTGGCTTTATTATCGTCATACATACCAAGGGTTATATAGTCATTCATAACTTCAATGAATGAATATCTGATTATTTTGCTATCAGCATGCTATCATCAAGAGGCAGTCAGATGCAAAGATAAAACTTGTCTGCTCCCTGGGGAAGACTTTTGTCTACTTCTATGACCCACTGGGAAAAAAACACATAAATAACAATGTAGAGTCATGGCAATTGTTAATCTTGTCATGACATATCAACAAATATGCAAGGTTTGCAATATGCAATCAGATTAATCAATAATGGCTTTTGTGTAAATACTCAGACATCTACTGTTCTGATTCCATAATGCACTCTTGACTGTATCTGTAATAAAAGGCAAGTGGGTTTGTCTTTCTTTTGTTGAACTGTCAATGGCATAGTTTAGTTTTCTAGTTTTGGAATCAGCTGGGTGGAGTACATTTTGAAGTTGCAGATTTTATTTCCGCTATCCACCTTTAGGCTGGGTTCACACTTGTGCGATGTTAGACATCGCATGTGATTCTCACCGCACTGATGTGCAAATCACATGCAATGTCTGTGCGATCTGAATTCAGCCATACAGATTGTATGGCTGAATTTGCATCGCATTTGCACCAAAATGGCGCAGGACCCTTTTTTTGTCTGCACTAGAATCAGATTGCATTGGGTGTTCACACCTATGCGATCCGATTCTTGCACCATTTGACAGTTCGCACCGCAACTCTCAAAGAAGCCATGCAGCAAAACAATGTTGCAGGTGCGGACACAGCAAGGTAATGGGTGAAAGCTGACGTGTTTCAGGGGCGAATCCCCTTCCTCAAAACTGAGCTGCTCAGCTCTGAAGAAGGGGATTCGCCCCCGAAATGCCTCAACTTTTATCCATTACCCCTTGCTGTGTTCGCACCTGTAACATTGTTTTGCTGCATGGCTTCTTTGAGAGTTGCTACTCTGTGAGTACCCACTTTTAACCTGTTTTTATTCTATTAAACGTCTTTAGTAATGCACTAGGTGTGCGCGCATTTCTTTTTGTTTTTTCTCTAGTTTTATCCGATTACCCCATCTGAGTACGGCAACATCCGCCTAGTCTTGGAGTTGTCGTACCCTTGCTGTTTTTTATTTCGGAAGACCTTTTGGCGCTGGATTTCACTGTGTCTTCTTGGGTGTCAATAGATAGTTAATGACACCCCCAGGTTGGTTCACATATCACAGTGCGAACTGTCAAATGGTGCAAGAATTGGATCGCATAGGTGTGAACACCCATGCAATCCGATTCTAGTGCAGACAAAAAAAGGGTCCTGCACCATTTTGGTGCAAATGCGATGCAAATTCAGCCATACGATTTGTATGGCTGAATTCGGATCACACAGACTTCGCATGTGATCTGCACAGCAGTGCGGTGAGAATCACATGCGATGTCTAACATCGCACAAGTGTGAACCCAGACTAAAGGTGGATAGCAGAAATAAAATCTGCAACTTCAAAATGTACTCCACCCAGCTGATTCCAAAACTAGCCTGGTCTCTCTTTCTGTTTAAGCAATCACATTTAGAACAGGAGGGAGCACTGTCCTGTTCTTTTGGGACACACAGGCTCACTGTGTACGTTCTCTTATTGCCTATGATGAGCTCAGTGGCTGTGTCAGGAGAAAGTATACAATGCACATGTGCATCCCAAAAGAACAGGACAGTGCTCCTTCCCGTGGTCCCAATGGCTGCTTTGTCCCTAATGTAAGTTGAGATGGAGATATTGCTGGATGCAGAGGAGTCGAAGAAGAATCTGCAGTTGTGGACATCCTTGTTTAAACAGACAGGGAGCCCTGGCTACCCATATAGGACAGCATAGTGTGCTTTTTGTAAAGCTGAACTTACACTTTAAGCAACACTCACAGTATTCATGTACTTGTTCTTCCCCTACCCTGTGATTCGACAGAAAGCAGAAGCAGCATGCTGATGAACTCATCACTATGTCATGTTTTATTCTCATATCAGTATGACACCTGTTAGCACATGAGCACTGCAGCACTGTCTGGGGATTGAAAGAGGCTGATTCCATATCAAATCCAGGTACTTCTCTTTGCATTAAAAAAATAAATGGTGTTTTACTAAATACAGAACTTTGTTATTTCTATCACTTATATCAGTCTGGCATTCTACTTAAAGGAAACCTGTCAGGACAGAACCATAGGTGAGGCATTATTGGTTTGTTTTTGATGGTGCACCCTTTAAGGCTGGCATCCTTTTCCATGCTTTTCTACTTAATGAGATACTAACCTTTAAATATTTGTAGACCAGCTGCCCTGATACCTTAGGTTCACATGCCTATTTCGAGTCACTGTTCGACTAAATGGTGAAGGAAAGATAAATAATGGATGTGTCAGGTTCTGGTATAGAGGACGAGATGCTGAGAGGGCTCCCCTTGCGGCTAAGTGCAGCATGTCCCTGGTGATGGAACAGGGAATGCAGCGCCCAAAGAAGCACGGTTTACCAGGTGCTTTCTTGAAGTCTGGAGGGCTGATCAACCAGAGATGGCTGTAGCAGGCTAGAAGCACTGGAAGACTGGAAGTGCTGAGGTGCGTGACAAGGGAGAAACCAGTGGCAGAGCCTGGGGTCATACACATTAGATCAGTCCAGAAGCACAACAGGAGCAAGCTGGTATCAGGTATGGAAGACAGGGTAAGCAGGATCACAAGCCAGGCTTGGGTCAAAATACTGGAGAGAAGCAGCAGCAAAGTCCAAATACAAGCCAGGGGTCAGAGCCGGTGAATCAGAGAGCAAGGTCAAGGCAAGCTGTAATAGGAAGTCCACAGATTAGGATACAGAGGAACAGGTACATGGAATAGCTGAGATAATCCAGCAAAGTCAGGTTGTCAGTAGCAGGTTTAAATAGGCAGTTTAGCGCCAACATCGGTCACAATGCGCACGCCTGTTAGCGCGCAATGCGCGCACACGCGCGCGTGGGAGCTCTTTATGCCTGTCCATGTTGGTTATGGGCAACATTGCCATTTCTGCCACAAGCATCTTCCTGACAGGATGACTGGAATGAATTTTATACATGGGCTGACAAATTAGCAGTGGCAGCTTCCATAGTTCTTTTCTGCTATCCTCACAGGTGTCTTTTATTTGCTAGACAACTCAATGGTGGTGCAAACCATGCAGATAAATGCAGGACAGGCTGTCACAAAACAAGTGTGAGAAGCTTCAGGCTAGCCAGTTTGTTTGGGGAAATTTTGGGGACCCTTGAGGAAATTACCTTAAAGAGGAACTTCCCCCTGCTTACTTGATGCTTGGATGGGCACAATTCACTCACTTAGTGGATCTAGCATTTTCCTGCTGAGATCCACTTGTCTGCAGCCGTGGTTCGGGTCCCATGCTGCCATGTTCCCATGTGACATCATTGGGAAGCTGCCGGCTCTTCCAGGTTCAGGGGCAGCTTCCCAATAATGCGCTGCTAGGCCCGCCCCCTTCTCATTTAGTGAATAGAATTACTGTAGTGCTCCCAGTGCCTCCTGGGATATGCACATCACATATCCCTGAAGGCACTGGGGTCACTGATGTAATTTGTCTAGGTGAATGACGGAGGCTGAAGGGTGAGCCAAAAACGTTTCCAAAAAAATAGTGTAAGTAAACAAAAATAGGCCGATATTTGTGTAGGAGAGGAGGGGCAGGATGGAGAGGAGGAAACTTACTGTATTTGAAAGGGTGATGATCCACTTTAAGGAGGGTAAAGGCTATCTCCAGGTAAGCTTGCTCTCAGTTTGTGCAATGCTATATAAGTCCCATAGTTAGAAACTCAGATAGGTTTGAGTTAAGGACCACGCTTTTCCGAGGTGCCTTGACATGCCAGAGTGACTTTAGTATTCAATATTTTTATTAGTGTTTCAAGAATACAATTCACATTCATGAAGTAGACTATGAGACCACTCAACAGTGGGAGGATGATTTACAAAAGGTTGTCAGGTAGTAATGCAAACAGTATCAAATGGCATATCCATGTGAACATTCACCAAAAATGCAAAGTTTGACTATACTGTATATGTATTTGCAAACAGCGGTCCCCAAACTTTTTGGCACCAGGGGCCAGTTTTGTTGAAGACAATTTTTTCATGGACTGGGGAGGTTTCTGAATGATTCAAGCACGTTGCATTTATTGTGCACTTTATTTTCATTTTTAATACATTGTAATATATAGTGAAGTAATTATACAACTTATCATAATACAGAATCACTGGGAGCCCTGAGCTTGTTTTCCTGCAACTAGATGGTTTCTTCTGGGGGTTATAGGAGACAGTGACACCCGAAGTGTGTTGCTTATATCCAGTCTACTCCATAATCTCATTTTTGTTGCCGCCCCTGCAGAAAACCCAGCTTCGCAAAGATAGGATGTTGGAAAAGGAAACAGGCTTTTCAGTGCTTTTGTGATAATCTCAGGATATTCTGCCTTGACTTTAATACAGAACGTATAGAGATTTTAAGTTTTCTCAAACATACTTTTAAGGCCACCATCATTTTTGATCTCAAGCAGTTCATCCTCTTCTAGCACAGACAAAAGCGATTCATTGGGCTTATTCATAAATTATAATTTGTATTTGCAGCCACTACCCAGCGCTAGCATCACTGCCTCAGCTCCACCTCAGATCAGCTGGTATTAGATTCTCATGAAGAGCATGCAACCTAGATCCCTTGCATGCACAGCTTACAGTGGGGTTTCTGCTCCTATGAGAATCTAATGCTGCTGCAGATCTGACCAGAGGCAGAGTTCAGTAATGCGAATGATGAGGAGTGGCTGTAAATACAGATGAAGCTCACCCCAACACTCATCTCCTGCTGTGCGGCCCGATTCCTAACAGGTCATGGGCTAGTAGCGGTCCAGAGGTTCATTCTGCAACAAATTGTCTGTTTTTAACCAAAGTATTTTTTTTTTTGTTTTTTGCTGGCTAGCTTGAAAGTGTGCCAAAGTCTTTTTGTATTGTTTTTGTCGATTGCCCTGCCTTTGTGCACCTTTCCCCTTTTTTGATAGCTGCAAACTGATCTGGGTAGGCGCCATTGTTGGTTTTTTTTGGTTTGATGCAGACTTATGCTAGAAGTCTTTACCTGCCTTGTAAAGGTGATGTCTCGGCTTCTGGTGTGTTGCTGTACCTATAGGCTCCATGCGCATGGGCATTTAGCCATGCTGCAAATCCCAGCAGCAAGAATCTACTGATACCTGTGGCTGGAATTGAGTGCCGGTTCACACTAGTGCGCTCTGCGAGATCGCGTGTGATTCGCAAAGCACTGCAGTGCAAATCACATGCGATTGCCATGCGATGCGATTTCAGCCATACAGATACTATGGCTGTATTTGCATCGCAGTCGGACCAAACTCGCACATGACCCTTTTTTTGTACCGCACCAGAATCTGACCACATGGGTGTTCACACCTATGGGATCTGATTTATGTCCGAACTGTCAGTTCCCCGTGCAATATGCGAGCTGAAATGGGGTGTCACTAACATTGCATTGCATTGCATTGTAAGTGAATAGCCGCAGCCGCCGAACCCATACTGCAGTGTACATAAAATGCATCCAGGCACGATTACAGCAGGTAATTGTGGCTGTGCGAACAGTCACGAATGGCTCCTGTCTCCACGGAGCTGTCAATCCTAGCCTCAGTAATCAGTAAATTCTTGCTGCTGGGATTGCCACCATGGCTAAACGCCCATGAAGATGGAGCTTTACGGAGATAGGGTTGTCTCTAGGTAAGCCTGCTATCAATTTGTGCATTGCTATGTACAGGTACCTTTTATATTGTTTTTTTTTAAATAGCCCTCTTCATATGCTATTTTTCCTTTAAATGTTAGTTTCAAATTGTTCAAAGCAGCTGTCATTGTTTGATTTTTAGCAATAAAAAAACCTAACACAATGTATTTTTAACCACTTCAGATCCACGCTATAGCCGACTGACCTACTTTGCCGGGGCGCTGTCAATTGGCGTCCACCCCTTTGCGTGCTCCCAGCGCACAGTCATGGCTGTGGGTCGGGCGGACTCTATGTCCACCGGCTACCCGTGATCGCCTAATAGAGAGGCAGAATGGGGAACCGCCAATGTAAACACGGCGGTTCCCGGTTCTTTCAGGGGACATACAGTTAACAGAGATCTACTGATCCCTGTACTCGGGATCAGTTAGATCTGTTATGTCCCTGCCAGTCCAGCCCCCACACAGATAGAACACGCTGAGGGAACACCCCCTTGATTGGCCCCTAGAGTTTAACTCCTTCCCTGCCATTGACATTTATACAGTAATCAGTGGCTATTTTTAGCTCTGATCGCTGCATAAATGTCATTGGTCCTAAAAAAGTGTCAAAAGTGTCCGACATGTCTGCCACAATATCGCAGTCCTTATAAAAATCGCAGATCGCCGCCATTACTAGTAAAAAAAATACATAAAAATGCCATAAATCCATTTCCATATACGCTTATTGGAATTTTTTTTACCAAAAACATGAGGAAGAATATATATTAGCCTAAACTGATGAATACACTTGTTTTTTTTATATATATTTTTTTGGGATATTCCTTATAGCAAAAAGTAAAAAAAATTGTTATTTTTTCAAAATTGTCGCTCTTTTTTTGTTTATAGCGCAAAAAAATAAAAACTTCAGAGGTGATCAAATACCACCAAAAGAAAGCACTATTTGTGGGAAAAAAAATGATAAAAGTTTTGTTTGGTACAACGTCTCATGGCGGGGCAATTGTAATTCAAAATGCGACAGCGCTGATAGCTGAAAATTGGTCTGGGCAGGAGGGGGTTTAAGTGCCCACTAAGCAAGTGGTTAATATTGTTTTATTTCTTTAGTAACATATTATGTGAAGAGCATTGCTATGTTTAGCCTTTTACCTTTATATATTATATATATATTATAAGGGTACTGTGCATGGGACATAGGGAACACAATAAGTAGCAGTAGCGGTGCCATCAGAAACACAGGCATTGCTTTGATGGAGCTTCAACGTTATAACTGCGTAGCATCAACTAGTGGTCAGGGAAGAAAATGCCAAGCCTTTCTTTTACTGGTTTGTGAAGTAGCATTAAAATCTAAACAGCAGGAACTGCTACTAACATTCCTGTATAAATTTAGTCTGAAGTCCATAACATGATCAGTAACAGTGAATCAATGCAGTTGCAGTTGGTTACATACTGCAAAATAGGAAAACCTAAGTAAAAAAGTAAAACAGAAAAACAGATAATGTAAAGTTTTTCTTCTTCAAGGTAAACATTTAGGGCAATATAGGCAAATATTTGGTTCACTTTGCAAGGGAATTTTGTCTTAGCTTGGTGAATGTGGTGAAAATTTGCTTTGCAAAGAAAACCAAAACACATGCAAGGACCAAAAAACGGTTTGTAAGTGATTGAATGATGGAAGCCAGCATCGCTTCACCTCTTTCAAATTAAGGAAAAATCCTTTGTAAAGTAAACAGCCTATTTGCTATTTTTACATCAATCCCATCAATCAATTTTAAAATGTATCTGGACAAAACATTTTTTTTGGGGTACAGTGCTAAAACCTTGGTCAGATTTCAACTGCTACCTGTGTCCAGGCTGGGGAACGTCACCTTTTCTATTTGTCCTGATGATCATTGTCAATGGATAAAAAATTGATTGTTTCTATCATATCCAGAAATGATGGGAAATCTTATATTGGGGCACCTGTGCTGTTAACAACTGTATTGCAGGCATTTCTCCACATGTTGGAAAGATCTCCACTCACTTCCTGTTGTGTCTACATGAAGTCAAGAGAAATCTCTGAAAGGAGGCAAAGACAACAAGAAACTGGATGTAATTAAACTTACTGTAAATACAACTATTTCTTTTGTGGGAACATATATAGTCCAAAGTTAGGTTGGAAAAGCTCTGACTCCAAAGTTCAGAGTTTGCTGGCTTTGTTGTCTAGAGCTGGAGAGAACTGATAACATTTCTTAGATTAGCCCCAGAGTTGCAGAGTTGCCCCAGAGCAATACTGGATTTGGGCTGACATTAGAATGGAGCAGATTCTAGATTTGATATTTAAAACTGCTCTTTTTAGTGCTTTTTTTCACATGACATGTCATCACATGTCATACAATTAAAATAAGAGAGGTAAAAATGTATTTAATTTTTTAGTAGCAAAAACAGATGTCTAAAGTATTATTTATTTCTTTTATCTTTTTTTCACTATTGTAATATATTCTCTTGTGCATATGTTACATTTAAACTTTTTATCATCCTTCAATTTTTCAGGTATGCAGTGCTGGAAGCTAGAAAAAGGTAATAAATAAGGTAATAAATAAAACAATAAAACAAAATTTGCCATGCGGCTTTTAGGCTAGGTTCACACTATCCGACACAAGAACGGTCCGAACTTGATCCTACTTTGTTCTGCGAATTGTGTCCTACATCAGACCTACATCGGTCCGACTTCTGTGAACGGGATCCGACTTTGATCCCAACAATACCAGGCACCTTGTGCTCCGGGGATCTTGAAGGAGAACCCCCGCCAAATTTAATTTAAAAAAAAGGCATGGGGTCCTCCCCCAAGAGCATACCAGGCCCTTCAGTCTGGTATGAATTTTAAAGGGAATCCCATGCCAAAAAAACAGCGTGGGGTCCCTCCAAAATCCATACCGGACCCTTATCCAAGCATGCAGCCTGGCAGGCCAGGAAAGGGGGTGGGGATAAGTGAGCGCCCCCTCCCGGATCATACCAGGCTGCATGCCCTCTACATGGGGAGTATGGGTGCTTTGGGGCAGAGGGGGCTCTGCGTCCCCCACCCCAAAGCACCTTGTCCCCATGTTGATGAGGACAAGGGCCTCTTCCCGACAACCCTTGTAGGTGGTTGTCGGGGTCTGGGGGCTTATCAGAATCTGGAATCTTTAACAAGGGGGCCCCCACCCTATGTGAATAAGTATGGAGTACATTGTACCCCTACCTATTCATATTAAAAAAAGTGTAAAAAATAAACACACTACACTGGTTTTTAAAGTAATTTATTAAATCAGCTCCAGCGTCTTCGGCTCTTTTGTGGGGTCATCTCCCTCTCCACGGCATCTTCTGCTCTTTTGCGGCGTCTTCTCTTTTGCTGGGTCTTCTCCACTGTCTTCTCCCTCTGTTCTTCCTTATGTTGACCCAACACGATCTCCTGCACTCTTTGTGCTGTGCGTTGACTTATATTGACATGGGGCGGGGCCACCCGCTGATGCCATCCGGAGGCCCCGTCCCCTTATGACATCTCTGCCCGGGGCGGGTGGGGGTTCCCCTTCAAGATCCACAGAGCACAAGTGCATGCCAAAGTCGGATCAGTTAAGACAATGATCCGACTTTGAACCGACTTCAATGTTTTTCAATGGGCTGAAGTAGGAATAAAGTCAGACAAAAGTAGTACAGGAATCTTTTTCAAAGTCGGACCAGTTAAGACTGCTCTCTTAGGAAACCATTGATTTTGTGATGTAATGCGACTTTTGCTCCTAATGTTGGTCCATTTCTGGGGCTAGTGTGAACCTAGCCTTAAAGCCTAAGTGCAGTCAAAATAATAAACAAAAACAATCAGTACATGACTTACTATTAATATGTCCCTTATACTGCTTGCTCCTGGTTGCCTTAAAATCATCTTCAATCAAATGGAGGTCACTGTCATTTGCACTCATGAAGAGTACTCAACTGAGCCCACCCATTCCACCACCATGAATGAAACACAATCTATACATGCAGGGAACAGACCTTTCAATCATTCACCTGTTCTCCATTCATAGATTGTGTTTCATTCATAGAAGCATACCAGCTACCAGTTATCATATCTTATGTTTTTAAAGCCTTTGTGTCTTTGGATTGCGACCATGCAGGTCCAAAAAACTGTTTTGATAATTTAACTCCTCTTTGTGAACTGGTGACCAGTTATTTGAAACATTGCTTAATCAGAGTTACATTACAAGTTCTTGGCAAGCACAGTCTATGTCCTAAGCACTTCATAGAGATATTTGGATGTGTTTTTATTGTTACTTCTCCCAGGGGTTTGCTCTAGCAGCTATGGATGTTGTTGCGGTCACAAGATTCTTTTCCATGTCTGTTACTCCAAGTGGCGCCTGATCATTTTTTGGTGTACTTTTAGCATCATTGGCGAGTCTTTACTACTAGTCCATTTCAACTCACTGATACTTGAATAGATGAATAGTTGGTCATTTTTTTACTCTCTTAGCCACTTTAGTACTGTGCTATAGCTGAAAGACAGCTACAGTGCGGCTCTCTATTTCTGGGAGGGTGTCCATGGACATCCTCCCAGAACCCTGCCCCTTGTCACAGATCATGGTAAAGGGCCATTTAGAGCAGCCCTTTACCGTGTGATCAACTCTGTCCAATCACAGCTAATCACATGTAAATAGACTTGCCAGTTATCGGCTGTTCTTTCCTCACGTGCTGTGTGAGGAAAGGAGAGCGGATAAGCAGCAAGGCTCTCAGTAGAGTTTTTACACTGATCATCAGTGCCCTGATAATCAGTGCAACCCCATCAGTGCCAGTCAGTGCAGCTTATCAGTGCCCATCAGTGCTGCCTATCAGTGCTCATCAGTGCCACCTGATGCGTGCCCATCAGTGAAGCCTCATCAGTGCACATCAGTGAAGAAGAAAAATTACTTATTTGCAAAATGTTATAATAGATTGTAAGCTCTAAAGAGCAGGGCCCTCTAATTCCTCCTGCATTTAAGTGTATTGTATTTGTACTGTCTACCCTCAAGTTGTAAAGCAGTGTGTAAACTGTTTGTGCTATATACCTGTATAATAATAATAATAATAGATATTAAGAAAATGTTTTTATTTTGTCAAAATTGTCGGTCTTGTCATTGCTGAAAATTGGCCTGGACAGGAAGGGGGTGAAAGTACTCGGTATTGAAGTGGTTAATAGCCAACTTGTCAAAAGGCACAGATGAGGATAGCAGAGAATCTAAAACAGCATGGCAGAAAGTTTTGAATGTCTTCAGGAGCCACAAAATAGTGCAAACTCTTGGCATAAACCTCAAACAGCTCATAGACACCTTTCTAATTTCTAACATTTCTAACTTAAGGTCACAGGAATCGGTTTGCTTATCTTTAGTTGTGATGAAAAAGGAGATGCATACACAATTATTTAGGATTAGTATTATAGAAACAAGTAGTATATACCTATTATCCAAGGGTCATTACACGAAAATACCCTCAAGTACTTCTTGGAGTCTGAAAGGAGAAATATGGAAACTCAATTTTTAACGGAAAAAGAAAAGAATGAAGGAACTTGAAAATTCAGTGCACAGTTGACATATACCACCCACCTAAGTTGTTTAAAGTGACTGGATTGATGACTAACATAATCCTCTTGCACAGCTTTCTAAGAATAGGAGAATTGATTAAGGAAGCTGAAGTATTGGCACATCCTTCACTGTGTGCTGCTCTGATCCTCAGCTTCTTCCTATATGTCACTCTGTTTTATTGATTTTTATTTATCCTCTGCAACTTTATTTGCCTTTAGTTTTACAGACATGAAAATCATGCTGTTCCAATCCTCAAATTCTTGGTAGTGTATTATTAGCGTTATCATAGTAGCAAAATATTCAGTAAATAAATATGTCTACAGAAATCACACTTGAGACTACTTTATTATTGACATTGGTCAGTTAATGACTTTCAAGGATCCTAGAAAAAAGATTTCAAGCAGCAATATGCAAATGTCCCATTCTATTCAGTTTATTTCTCCTTTGTAAAGTTATTTATGCATTTCTAATTACTCTATAATTGTCTGCACCTGTTATGTGTTTGGATAGCAGTTTTGAGAGAATTGCAGTATCAGAGAAAATATGTGGTATATTTTGGGATCAATATAGCAATAGTTACAATAGACCTCCAGGCAAATATAACATGCAGTTATATTTTATATATATATATAAGTAACCACTTGAGCTCCGGAAGGGCTTACCCCCTTTGTGACCAGGCCATTTTTTGCTATTCAGCACTGTGCTAATTTAACTGGTAATTGCATGGTCATGCAAAACTGTATGCAAATTACATTTATATCATTTTTTTACACAAATAAAGCTTTCTTTCTGTGGTATTTGATCACCAATGGCTTATTTTTTATTTTCTGCTATATACACAAAAAAAACGAAGATTTAGAAAAAACAAACAAACAATATTTTCTACTTTCTGTTATAAAACTTACCCAATACAATAACATTTCTTCATGAATGTAGGCCAAAATGTATTCTGCTACATGTCTTTGGTAAAAAAAAAAAAAATTCAATAAGTGTATATTGATTGGTTTGCGTGAAAGTTATAGTGTTCACAAACCATGGTATATATCTGAAAATGAATTAATCCTGATGTACTGATGGTTTGTCTCATTTCTTGAGGCCCTTAGAATGCCAGGGCAGTATAAATACCCCCAAATGACCCCTTTATTGAAGGTAGACAATCTGAGGTAATTAGTTAGAGGCATGGCGTGTTTCTTAAAGTTGTAATTTTTTTGTCACAATTTGTCGGAATATGAAGAAATGAAATATTTTTTTTTGCTTTCCAAAATGTCCTTTTTTTTACATACGGTCACCAGTGCAGTACAGCATCATCATATGACTGGTGTGGTGGTGATCAGGGTTACTGACTGGCGACATGTTTAAAAAAAAAAAAAAAAAAAAAAAAAAAT
>BLSH010434256.1:851495-868244 GCA_018402905.1 Glandirana rugosa
AAATTTATATAACCACCGCGGTAGGACCAGGTAAAAAATAAACAGATTTTACCTCCTGGACAAGGAATGGGTGTCTGTAGTTCCTCTTTTTATAAGGTTCTGTACCTGAGAAACCTCATACAAACAGGAGAAACCGCTCCCATTTCGAGAGAAGCTTTTACTACTTGGACTGGGGGGTAGGTCATGAATTGGGGCAGAGGGACTAATGGTCGGATCCATCTGGTATCCCTAAGCCTCAGGAAGGTCAGTATCCGTGCTGTCCATCTGAGCCGTCTATGATCTAGGTTTTAAGTACTGGATGGGGGGTCAGGTTCATCATTTTCAAAGAGAGCTTTACCCTCGCCAGAGAGGACAAACATACTCCAAAGAGTCCATGTCTTGGAATATTTTTCTCCTTGATGTCTGTGGGTAAGGACCAGGTCCTCCATTTTAGATGAATAAAAAATGGACCAGGATGGCGCCACCAATATATTTAAAACAAAATATAAGAGAGTTGAGCTGCCTACTTTCGTGGATGGGAGCAATTTCCCATCGATAAAATGTGATAGTAGAATGGGAAAGTTATGGCGCTAACTCATATAACATATGTGCAATGTATAGTAAAGTGCAATAGCAAAATAAAAAAATATGTCTATCAGATCAAAATACCAATTGGAAGAAAATTATAACATTAGGTTTTGTATACCACAAGTACAGTGCATAGTAAAGTGCAATAGCAAAATAAAAAAATTGAGTAGATACATCTGTAAAGACCAGCAGAAATCAGCAAAGTCCAATGTTAAAGTCTTTCACATAAAGACATTAGATATCTTCGATGTTGAGAGGAAGTAAACAAGCCCATTCACCAAGTGAAGGAAAACTAAGGATATCAACAAGAGAATCGGTTCTTCTGTAATATTGGAGTGCTTCACCACCCCACATGTAGGTTCACTACATCCTCACCAGATGCACGTAATAAACTTACATTTGTGTCATCAAATATTACACTGGACCACCTTCTCCTCCACTAGGCTACCCTGGATGGCTCCATACATACAAATGCTCCAATTTCTCTCCAGATTCAAGTTGAGCAACAAATCTCACAAAGACAAAGGAACAGCTTCATAGCGCAACTCAATTTATTGAAAGACAATCCATAAAATGTAGTCTAAAATAATTACTCACATTAAAAAGTGCTGTATGCCAGCACTAGCACGTTCAGCCTGGTTTGATTACAGTCAGATCGGCGCGCGTTCCAAGCCATGAACCGGAACTGTAAGCCGCGTCAGAGGAGGCGGATGTGGGTCCTCCATTTTGTTTATGTCCTCCACCCTTCTTAGCCAAAGGCTTATAGTCAGGGCATGTGTTGACTTCCACCGGAGTGGAATACATGCCTTGGCTGCGTCAAGGAGGTGTCAAATAATTAATTTTTTTATATATGCTGATCGGTATATCAGAGGCATGTAGTAGAAAAAAGGCTGGGTCGTTTGGAAGTTCCCTTTCCGTGAATCTCTGGGAGACATCTCTGACCTTCTTCTGGAAACTGGCAAGTTTGGGGCAAGTCCAAAAGATGTGAAGTAGTGTACCTTTGTCTTGTTGACATCTCCAGCATTGTTCTGGAGTAGTGGATTGAATTTTATGTAATTGGGTTGGCGTTCTGTATGGATAGTATTTTGAAGTTGCTTTCTTGGATCTAGGTGCATATTGATGACTTATGTGTGAAATGTAAAATCAGTTTTTTTCTGATTTGAACTGAACTCCGTATTTAGGTCACACCTATTTTTTAGCACGTCTTTAAACAATTGTTTACTGACTATTGAAACTAGAGGCAGCCACTGAAGGTATGTTCTGTCCCACTTTTATGTCATTTTTCTGTGTTTCATTGAACTGCTTCAGGTATTATTGTTCAGTAGCAGCATGCTGACATCTAGAGAAAATACACTAAGCAAAATTATAAAGGCAACACTTTTGTGTTTGCCCCTATTTATCATGAGCTGAACTCAAAGATCTACGAGTTTATCTATGTACACAAAAGGCCCATTTCTCTCAAATATTGTTCACAAATCTGTTAGTGAGCACTTCTCCTTTGCTGAGATAATCCATCCACCTCACAGGTGTGGCATATCAAGATGCTGATTAGACAGCATGATTATTGCACAGGTGTGCCTTAGGCTGGCCACAATAAAAGGCCACTGTAAAATGTGCAGTTTTATCACACAGCATAATGCCACAGATGTTGCAAGTTTTGAGGGAGCATGCTATTGGCATGCTGACTGCAGGAATGTCCACCAGAGCTGTTGTCCTTGAATTGAATGTTTATTTCTCTACCATAAGCCATCTCCAAAGGTGTTTCAGAGAATTTGGCAGTAGATCCAACCGGTCTCACAACCGCAGACCATGTGTAAACACACCAGTCCAGGACCTCCACATCCAGCATCTTCACCTCCAAGATCATCTGAGACCAGCCACCCGGACAGCTGCTGCAACAATGGGTTTGCATAACCAAAGAATTTCTGCACAAACTGTCAGAAACCGTCTCAGGGAAGCTCGTCTGCATGCTCATTGTCCTCATCAGGATCTCAACGTGACTGCAGTTCATCGTCGTAACTGAGTGGGCAAATGCTCACATTCGATGGTGTCCAGCACTTTGGAGAGGTGTTCTCATCACGGATGAATCCTGGTTTTCACTGTACAGGGCCAATGGCAGACAGCGTGTATGGTGTCATGTGGGTGAGCGGCCCATGGTGGCGGTGGGGTTATGGGCAGGCGTATGCTATGGACAACGAACACAGGTGCATTTTATTGATGCACAGAGATACCGTGACAAGATCCTGAGGCCCATTGTTGTGCCATTCATCCACAACCATCACCTCATGTTGCAGAATGATAATGCATGGCCCCATGTTGCAAGGATCTGTACACAATTCCTGGAAGCTGAAAACATCCCAGTTCTTGCATGGCCAGCATACTCACCGGACATGTCACCCATTGAGCTTGTTTGGAATGCTCTGGATCGGCGTATACGACAGCGTGTTCCAGTTCCTGCCAATATCCAGCAACTTCGTACAGCCAATGAAGAGGAATGGACCAACATTCCACAGGCCACAATCAACAACCTGATCAACTTTATGCAAAGGAGATGTGCTGCACTGCATGAAACTGCACATTTTAGAGTGGCCTTTTATTGTGGCCAGCCTAAGGCACACTTGTGCAATAATCATGCTGTCTAATCAGCATCTTGATAAGCCACATCTGTGAGGTGGATGGATTATCTCGGCAAAGGAGAAGTGCTCACTAACAGAGATTTAGACAGATTTGTGAACAATATTTGAGAGAAATAGACCTTTTGTGTACAAAACAAAATGTCGTAGATCTGTGAGTTCAGCTCATGATAAATGGGGCAAACACAAAAGTGTTGTGTTTATAATTTAGCTCAGTGTATAAAGTATAAAGAAGCAATTAAACAGATTCCAAATAAGAGGCACAAAGATATGAATGCAGAGTTAGGAGGGAAGCCTTGGTGGTATCAAGAAGAAAAACGCGTGTGTAGTGTGCCACCTGCCAAGCATCTGGTGGCATACCCCGATAAAGTGAGTGTCGCTTCATAGTGTATAACTTGTAGTGTGCGAGTAAAATAAGTCCCAGAATGCTGGCTGGGTCCCCAATCATTTCTAGAGTCACCTGACATCTGTGTTTCAGGGAAATACTAGGGATCATACATGTGCCCTAAACACCCAGGCAGTAAAGCTGCTATCAGAGTCCACAGTAAATTCTACTGCCAGCTTCCATCTATACCCCAGGTAAATATTGGGACAATCACCAGGAATGTGCCCTTTACTTCCAGGCCACCTAGGTTAGTGCCCAATTAATGTTGTGCCCTTCTGCCAGGGTCCCACTCACTCACACGGTGCCTGCATTAATGTTATTCTTTTGGTTTAGCTGGTACTCAGGGTCAGATGTGACAGGTTTCTCTTGACCATTATCATGTACCTTGGTAGGTCCTTCATTGTCTGCTCATGGTTCAGCATCTTCCAGTACCAATCAGCACTGGAGCTTCTGGGCCAGCGCATTCTCTGCAATGAAAGAATGTTCAGTAGGGGGAAAGGGTGCTTTTAAGTGCTCCAGACTTCCAGGAGAGCTGGGGAAAAGGGAGCAGGAAGGAGCACAGCACTGCTTTCCCTTAATATGACAGGACATGGTTCCTGCAGGACAGGTGCAAGCCAGGGATGTTTATTTGATGGGGAAATATCCATTTGAATGGAGATTGTCCCCAACAAACAGTTCTAAAAATTGAATTTGCCTTCTTTGTAAAAGTTGTACTTCACATCAGTGGCGTAATTAGAACCTTCAGGGCCCGATGCAAGAAACCATGAAGGGCCCCCCTGTCGGGACCTGTTCCTCTGAGCCCAATGGCAGAACGCCAGGGCCTGGTTTCAAGTGGGTGGCTGCATATAAAGGAACTGATTTCTCCACCCCCCCACTTCTCCTCCTCTTTCTCCCGCAGGCATTCAGCGGCTGCAGGAGGAAAATGGAGACATTGGTTACCCTATGCCAGTGTTTCTCAATCTTTTTCCAGTCAGGGCACCCTTAAAGTATACTTAGGTCAATGGGGTTGCACTGCAACCACTCCACAACTGTGTGCATTGCACGCAGTTGCAGCATAGTGATGATTCATTTAGGGGGTTAAAACAGGTGGTCAGGAGGCAACATATTGCCTCTTTACTGGCTGTCAGATGCCTCTGAAATGTGATCTGAGCATGGATCGTGTTTCAGAGGAACAGCATTTTTTTGCTGGTATTATGAAAAAATGGGGAAAAAAATCAGTTCTGTTTGCACACATATAGGGGGTCAGGATTAAAAGTGCATACATACATGTAAACATACATGCACGCTCACATACATACACAAATATAAACACATACATAATACACACACTATATACAGTATCTCACAAAAGTCATATCCAGAGGTTGTCTTTGGGAAATAGACATATGAGTAGAGTTGAGCGAACAACTGGATGTTCGGGTTCGGCGGGTCCGGCCGAACTTCGCGAAAAAGTTCGAGTTCGGTACCGAACTTGACCCGAACTTTACCCCGAACCCCATTGGAGTCAATGGGGACCCAAACTTTTCAGCACAAAAATGGCTGTAAGGAAGTCCTGGCAAGTGCTAGAGGGCTGCAAAAGGAAGTAAAATTGGGGTAAGAGTAGAACAAGTGCCCTACAAAAAAATGGGGATAGGGAAAATAACTTAAAATCAAATAAAAAAAAAATAAAAATGGGAAGGGGGGTGAATGTGGAGTAGGAGCCTAGAGGTTGACTAGGCCGTGACCGTGGCAGTGTAGGTGGAAGTGGCGGTGGTGGAGGAGGAGGAGGTAGCCAACACTTTTTGTTGTTTGTTTGTTTTTTTTTCTAATTGGGGTAGCCCCCAAAATATTGAGGCATATTCAAAAAAACGAGTATACCAATGGCTGTGTGAGGCCGGTCTAAATGCCTATTCGGCACAATAAATTCTTCTTCTTCTACAGGAGCAGCAGGAACCTATCCCTATAGAACTAGGAGATGATTTTAGAACAATAATCTGTCCCTTACAGCACCAGCAGGAACCTCTCCCTTTAGAACTAGGAGATGATTATAGAACAATAATCTGTCCCTTACAGCAACAGCAGGAATCTGACCCTATAGGAGTAGGCAATGATTTTAGAAAAATAATCTGTCCCTTACAGGACCAGCAGGAACCTCTCCCTTTAGAACAGGGAGATGATTATAGAACAATAATCTGTCCCTTACAGCAACAGCAGGAACCTGACCCTATAGGAGTAGGCAATGATTTTAGAAAAATAATCTGTCCCTCTAAGCAGTAGACTCTACCTAGTCCAGTCAGATCGTTCTGTAATGCAGGATGAGATGTTATTAGATCTGCAATCTGTCCCTAAAAGCATTAGTAGTAGTAATCTCTACCTAGTCCACAATCAGATCTTTATGTAATGCAGGATGAGATCTGCAATCTGTCCCTCAAAGCAGTAGTAGTAGTAATCTCTACCTAATCCACAATCAGATCGATGAGATGTTATTATATCTGCAATCTGTCCCTCACAGCGCCGGCAGCATCCTCTCCCTACACTACCCAGAGAGCATGTGATATGCAGCACTATGTGACTCCAGCTTATAAAGAGGCTGGGTCACATGATGCACTGGCCAATCACAGCCATGCCATTAGTAGGCATGGCTGTGATGGCTTCTAAGGGCAAACCAGTGAAACGCTTGTTGATTGGCTGCCCTGCAGCTATTCAACATGCGTGATCAAATACCCGAACCCAGAACCCGAACCCAAACTTTTTTCAAATATCCGGGTTCGGGTCTGGGTCACGGACACCCCAAAGTTCAGTACGGACCCGAACTTTACAGTTCGGGTTCGCTCAGCTCTACATATAAGTGCTGCCAGCATTGCTGCAGAGGTTGAAGGGGTGGGGGTCAGCCTGTCAGCGCTCAGACCGTACGCCGCACATTGCATCAAATTGGTCAGCATGGCTGTCCTCCCAGAAGGAAGCCTCTTCTAAAAATGATGCACAAGAAAGCCCGCAAAAAGTTTGCTGAAGACAAGCAGACTAAGGACATGGATTACTGGAACTATGTCCTGTAGTCTGATGAGACGAAGATAAACTTATTTGGTTCAGATTATGTCAAGTGTGTGTGGCGGCAACCAGGTGAGGAGTATAAAGACAAGTGTGTCCTGCCTACAGTCAAGCATGGTGCTGAAAATGTCATGGTCTGGGGCTGCATGAGTGCTGTCGGCACTGGGGAGCTACAGTTCATTGAGGGAAACATGAATGCCAACATGTACTGTGACATACTGAAGCGGAGCATGATCCCCGCCCTTCAGAGACTGGGCCGCAGGGCAGTATTCCAACATGATAATGACCCAAAACACACATCCAAGATGACCACTGCCTTGCTAAAGAAGCTGAGGGTAAAGGTCATGGATGGGCCAATCGTGTCTTCAGACCTAAAACCTATTGAGCATCTGTGGGGCATCCTCAAACGGAAGGTGGAGGAGTGTAAGGTCTCTAACATCCACCAGCTCCGTGATGTCATCATGGAGGAGTGGAAGAGGATTCCAGTGGCAACCTGTGAAGCTCTGGTGAACTCCATGCCCAAGAGGGTTAAGGCAGTACTGGAAAATAATGGTGGCCACACAAAATATTGACACTTTGGGCCCAATTTGGACATTCTCACTTAGGGGTGTACTCACTTTTGTTGCCAGCATTTTAGACATGAATGGCTGTGTGTTGAGTTATTTTGAGCGGACAGCAAATTTACACTGTTATACAAGCTGTATACTCACTACTTTACATTGTAGCAAAGTGTCATTTCTTAAGTGTTGTCACATGAAAAGATAGACTAAAATATTTACAAAAATGTGAGGTGTGTACTCACTTTTGTGAGATACTGTATATATATATATATATATATATATATATATATATATACAGTTGTATGCAAAAGTTTAGGAACCCCTGACAATTTCTATGATTGTCATTTATACATATTTGGGTGTTTGGATCAGCAATTTCATTTTGATCTATCAAATAACTGAAGGACACAGTAATATTTCAGTAGTGAAATGAGGTTTATTAGATTAACAGAAAATGCGCAATATGCATCAAAACAAAATTAGACATGTGCATAAATTTGGGTACCCCAACAGAGAAATCACATCAATATGTACCAGAGCCTCCTTTAGTTGAAATAACAGCCTCTAGACACTTCCTATAGCCTGTAATGAGTGTCTGAATTCTGGATGAATGTATTTTGGACCATTCCTCCTTACAAAACATCTCCACTTCAGTTAAGTTTGATGGTTGCCGAGCATGGACAGCCCACTTCAAATCACCCCACAGATGTTCAATGATATTCAGGTCTGGGGACTGGGATGGACATTCCAGAACATTGTGCTTGTTCCTCTGCATAAATGCCCGAGTAGATTTTGAGCAGTGTTTTGGGTCGTTGACTTGTTGAAAGACCCAGCCCCGGTGTAACTTCAACTTTGTGACTGATTCCTCAACATTATTCTCACGAATCTGCTGATATTGAGTGGAATCCATGTGACCCTCAACTTTAACCAGATTCCCAGTACCGGCACTGGCCACACAGCCCCACAGCATGATGGAACCTCCACCAAATTTTAAAGGTTTTTCTTGGAACGCTGTGTTCTTTTGCCGCCATGCATAACATCATCTTCAGTCCACAGCACCTTATTCCAAAATGAAGCTGGCTTGTCCAAATGTACATTTACATACCTCAAGCGACTCCGTTTGTGGCGTGTGTGCAGAAAAGGCTTCTTTCGCATCACTCTCCCATACAGCTTCTCCCTGTGCAAAGTGCGCTGAATTGTTGAATGATGCACAGTGACACCATCTGCAGCAAGTTGATGTTGTAGGTCTTTGGAGGTGGTCTGTGGGCTGTTTTTGACCGTTCTCTCCATCCTTCGCCTTTGCCTCTCCAATATTTTATGTGGCCTGCCACTTCTGGCCTTAACAAGAACTGTGCCTGTGGTCTTCCATTTCCTCACTATGTTCCTCACAGTGGACACTGACAGCTTATATCTCTGCAATAACTTTTTGTAGCCTTCCCCTAAACCATAATGTAGAACAATCTTTGTTTTCAGGTCATTTGAGAGTTGTTTTGAGGCCCCCATGTTGCCACTCTTCAGAGGAGAGTCAAAGAGAACAACAACTTGCAATTGGCCACCTTAAATATCTTTTCTCATGATTGGATGCACCTTTCTATGAAGTTCAAAGCTTAATGAGCTTACCAAACCAATTGTGTGTTCCAATTAATCAGTGCTAAGTAGTTACAGGTATTCAAATCAACGAAATGACAAGGTGCCCAAATTTATGCACCTGTCTAATTTCGTTTTGATGCATAATGCACATTTTCTGTAAATCCAATAAACCTCATTTCACTACTGAAATATCACTGTGTCCTTCAGTTATTTGATAGATCAAGATGAAATTGTTGATCCAAACACCCAAATATTTATAAATGATAATCATGGAAATTGTCAGGGGTTCCTAAACTTTTGCGTACAACTGTATATACACCCACACACACATACTGTATATATAAGCACACACACATATATAAACACACTCACATATATAAATACACATATGCACACACACACACACACACACACATTCATGCATGCACACACACATACACATACATGCATGCACACTCACACACGCATGCACACACACATACATACTGGGCGGCACAGTGGTATAATGGATACCACTTTTCCCCATCAGGAAAAGGGCCGCTGGTTTGAATCCCAACGACGACACTACCTGCCTAGAGTTTGCATGTTCTCGCTGTGCCTGCATAGGTTTCCTCTGGGTACTCCGGTTTCCTCCAACACTCCAAAGACATGCTGGTAGGTTCATTAGCTTCTGTCTAAATTGGCCCTAGTATATGTATGAATGTGAGTTAGGGACCTTAGATTGAAAGCTCCTTGAGGGTAGGGACTGATAGGAATGTACAATATATATATAAAGCGCTGCGTAAATTGACAGCGCTATATAAGTACCTGAAATAAATAAATAAATAAAATAAATACATGTATACACACACACATGCATGCACACCACACATACATGCATGCTAGGGCCCAGTTACAAGGTCTCACGTGTGAATGGGGAGCAGGTGTGTTAAATTTGGTGATATCACTTTCACTCTCTCATACTGGTCACTGGAAGTTTAACATGGCACCTCATGGCAAAGAACTCTCTGAGAGCTGCAGCACTGTGGCTAAGACCATATGGTGGTTTAACAGGACAGGTTGCACTCAGAACAAGCCTCGCCATGGTTGACCAAAGAAGTTGAGTACACATGCTCAGCGTCATATCCAGAGGTTGTCTTTGGGAAATAGACGTATGAGTGCTGCCAGCATTGCTGCAGAGGTTGAAGGGGTGGAGGGTCAGCCTGTCAGTGCTCAGACCATACGCCGCACACTGCATCAAATTGGTCTGCATGGCTGTCATCCCAGAAGGAAGCATCTTCTAAAGATGATGCACAAGAAAGCCCGTTTGCTAAAGACAAGCAGACTAAGGACATGGATTACTGGAACCATGTCCTGTGGTCTGATGAGACCAAGATCAACTTATTTGGTTCAGATGGTGTCAAGCAGGTGTGACGGCAATCAGGTGAGGAGTACAAAGATAAGTGTGTCTTGCCTACCTTTAAGCAAGGTGGTGGGAGTGTCACTGGGGAACTACAGTTCATTGAGGGAAACATGAATGCCAACATGTACTGTGACATACTGAAGCAGAGCATAATTCCCTCCCTTTGGAGACTGGGCTGCAGGGCAGTATTCCAACATGATAAGGACCCCAAACACACCTCCAAGACGACCACTGACTTGCTAAAGAAGCTGAAAGTAAAGGTGATGGACTGGCCAAGCATGTCTCCAGACCTAAACACTATTGAGCATCTGTGATGCATCCTCAAATGGAAGGTCTCTAACATCCACCAGCCTCGTGATGTCATCATGGAAGAGTGAAAGAGGACTCCAGTGGCAACTTGTGAAGCTCTGGTGAACTCCATGCGCAAGAGGGTTAAGGCTGGAAAATAATGGTGGCCACACAAAATATTAACACTTTGGGACCAATTTGGACATTTTCACTTAGAGGTGTACTCATTTTGTTGCCTGCAGTTTAGACATTAATGGCTGTGTGTTAAGTTATTTTGAGCGGACAGCAAATTTACACTGTTATACAAGCTGTACACTCACTAGTTTACATTGTAGCAAAGTGTCATTTTTTCAGTGTTGTCAAATGAAAATATGTATTAAAATATTTACAAAAATGTGACATGCACACACACATACATGCATGCACACACACATATATGCATGCACACACACATATATGCATGCACACATATACATGCACCCACATACACATACATGCATATATACATACACACATGCACACATACACACACACACATATACATGGACACATACACACACACACATACATGCATGCTCACATGCACGCATACACACACGCATACATGCACACATACACCATACACGCACACACATGCATGCATGCACACATACACACACATACATGCACACATACACCATACATGCACACACATACATGTACAAATACACACACAAACACACATACATACATACAGATAACCTTTTAAAAAAACGGCAGTCCTTATATTATCTCTTCCTGCCGGGTACTGCACTGTAGGGGGAGACAAAGAGCACGGCAAACACTGTGCTTTCACTTTCAGTGTAATCAGTGTGACCAGCTCCCCGCAGTGCCGATATACAGTTCAGCGAACAATCTGGGAGCTCAATCTCTGCCGCCCCTCCTATCTAGGCATACAGGGGGCCCACACGGGTCCCCTGCACCATGGGGCCCAGTCGCCATGGTGACTCCAGCGACCCCTCTACATCCGCCCCTGCTTTACATAGATATTATATAAAATATACTCGCTCCAATATTTTGGGGATTTTAAATAGGTCTAAGAAAATTGTGATTTTAATTGGTAGTTGTATTTTATAATTAATTCACCTTTTCTTAAATCCTCTATAGCAGGGATATGCAATTAGCGGACCTCCAGATGTTGCAGAACTACAAGTCCCATGAGGCATAGCAAGACTCTGGCAGCCACAAGCATGACACCCAGAGGCAGAGGCATGATGGGACTTGTAGTTTTGCAACAGCTGGAGGTCCGCTAATTGCTTATCCCTGCTCTATAGGATGCACACAGGGCATTTTTACAGCTGCTTTTAGCAGCGTCAGACATTTTTTTTGCAGCTTAAAAACGCCTCTCCATGTTATTCTATGGCCTCATGCGCACACAGGCTTTTAGGAGCTGTAAGTGGCTTAGGCGTTTTCAAGCTGCCAAAAAACACCACGACCTGCGCCTTCTGATGACCGGTGTTAGAGCTGTAAAAATGACTGATGCTGGTAAAAGCTGGTAAACGCTGGATACAGCCACGTTGAGCCTCGTCACGCGTTTATCATGCCTGTATTCAAAATCATTGGTTCCCTATGGGAGCTCATTGATTTGAATAGAAGTTGCAGCAAAAGTCGGATCATGATGATCCAAATTGCGGCGCGGCTTGTGTGCTGAGGATCTTGAATTGGAACCCCTCGCCAAAGCGAAAAAAAAAGTTGGCGTGGGGTTCCCCCCCTCAAGACGATACCAGACCCTTTGGTCTGGCATGGATTTTAAGGGGAACCCGCATGCCAAAAACATGGCATTGGGTCCCCCCCCAAGATTCATACCAGACCCTTATCTGAGCATGCAGCTCGGCAGTTCAGGAAAGGGGGACGAGCACGCACCCTCCCCCCCTGGACCATGCCAGGCCACATGCCCTTAACATGGGGGGTGGGTGCTTTGGGGAAGGGGGGCCTGCGCACCCCAAAGCACCTTGTCCCAATGTTGATGGGGACAAGGGCCTCTTCCCGAAAACCCTGGCTGGTGGTTGTCAGGGTCTGTGGGCGGGGGGCTTATCAGAATCTGGAAGCCCCCTTTATGCCCCAGTTCTTCTCCCTCCTCGGCTGATGTCTTCTACCCCTCTCTGGTTCTTCTACTCTCTGTGCTGTCTTCTCTCCCTCTCCGGTTCTTCTCCTCTCTGCGCTGTTTTCTCCCTGTCTCCGGTTCTTCTCCTCTCTGTACTGTCCCATCATGCATCGGGCGGTGACAACGCAAGGGGTGGGGCCTCCAGATTATGTCACCAGGTGGCCCTACCCCATGGCTATATAAGTATTGGCACACTGCGGACCCAGCATTACACCAGGAGAGCATGTTGAGGCAACATCGGAGGAAGAACAGAGGGAGAAGGCAGGGGAGAGAGGAGACCCAGCAGAGGCAGAAGAACCGGAGAGGGGGAGAAGACATTAGCAGAGGAGGGAGAAGAACCGGAGGATGAAGACCGTCTGGTATCGTCTTGGGGGGAACCCCACACCAATTTTTTTTTTTCATTTTGGTGAGGGGTTCCCTTCAAGAACCTCAGCTCACAAGCCGCATAGCAAGTCACATCATCATGATCCGACTTCTAATGCGACTTCTATTCAAATCAGTGGGCTTCCATAGGGAACCATTGATTTTGAATAGAGGCAGAGAAACGCTGCTAAAATCTAGCGCGGCTAAACGTGCATTGACACCAATGCAAAACGCTGGTAAAATTGTGTTTTTACTATGCTTTTACCTGGCGTCAGAAGTAGCTTTGCAGCTCGTTTTTCTAATACCCAGTGTGCATGAGGCCTTAAGCTTATATTGTTGTCTGACTTTTTCTGTCCCAGTGACTTCCATTCTCTTAACTTCTGGTCCTAATGGCATGGGGATAAATAGTAAGAGAAATCTGCCCATTGGGGTCACAAACAGCAATAAAAACATGGCTCTATCCCTTGCATTCTTTATTTAAAAATAAAAGTTTGAACACGAATTGGGCTTTAAAAAGCCTGCGAGTAAAATAGATTGTGAAGTTCAATATGATTGCCTGGTGCATCATTTGCACTGTTTTCATGCCGCACATTTTTTAAACGTTACCGCTGACTCACATAAACATGCAGAAAACGTTCAATGAAACTATAAAAATATTTTTCAAGTGCACAGCAAACATGACACCTTGGAAGAAATCCTGAACTAGTTTTAGTTAGATATACCTCTGGGAGATGTATCTATTAATCATTCATATGTTCTGTACAGTCTGTGAATGGATCTGTGTAACCAGAGGCAAAAATAGAAATTCAGACTAGTGTTTGAGAAATTTACTCTTTCTCCATTCTTAAATTATGTTATTATTGGTAATAAAGTGTTGTATGAAGAGGTTCATTAAATGTTTTGCAAACTTTGCCTTTGAATTCTGCTAAGTCCTAGTTTATTGGATTTGTATTTGAGTTCATTTAGTACAGTGGTATTTTACATTAAGGAGAAACTCAGAATTGAACGTAATGTATATATATATATATATATATATATATATATATATATATACAGTATATAGTATGTACTGCATATGTAACAAAATAAATAAAACAATGCTTTAAATATATAAAACAAATATTGTAATAACATTTGTTTTGTAGCTGCTAAAAATTGCTCAGGTTCTGAATGACATAAGTGACATTTTTGACATCTACACTATTTTAATAGTCTTTTTGTTGGCGCAGTCCATGTACTTACTATATTCACAGCACCATCTGGTGGTTGGATGCCATATTTCTTATATTTTAGTGCATATGCTTCTGAAATAACCAATTTGATGGTATTACAGAAGCAAGGTGTGTAATAGGGTTGATATCCCTGGAGGCAGGGCCGATCCTGGGCGGGTGCGTGGGGTGCACCGCACCCAGGCGCCACAGAAGAGGGGCGCCAGAGTGCTCCTTTCCCTCAGGGCTGGCACTGCCAATAGCCGGCGTTCTATTAGAGCGCGCTGCACTGGTGCCTCCGAGGCTGTGCGGGTTAGAAGCACAGGCTGAGAAGATTAGGGGACTTCCTGTCATTCTGCACAGTGCAGGCTGCACAGAGGATTTTGCGCTCTCCCCTCCTCCCCTCTCCCCTCTCCAGCTGCGGACTGGAACTTTTCTGTCTACCAGCCAGGCTCCTATTGTGTGCTATGAGGAAGGGACCTGCTTTGGAGATCCCGCCCACCCACATGTTTGGAGCGATCCTCCTGCCCATGCCTGCCTGGAGGGAGAAGTTAGCTGAGCAGGAGCTGTGTGTGCCGAGGTAAGCTCAGCTGATGGTATTGCATTGCCAGAGTACTAGGTGAATGGGACAGCAGGAGGCTGGAAGTGAGGAAGGGGTTAACATTGCTGTGTCCATCCATGCAGATGGGGGTGGGGGAGTCAGTGAAAGTTACCTCTTCCCCATCCCCCACCTTGCATTGTCATAATGGCAGTGACATTTTAACCCATCTCCCCCCTTCTGCATTTGTGGTGATGTCAGTAGTATTAACCCCCTCCCCCCACTATGGTACTCATGGAAGGGGTTACATTTCAATGCCCCTGGCCCCCAATAAGCGGAAGGGGTTTAATACTACTGACACCTGTGCTGGGGGTCTTTAATGAGTCCTCTGACATCAACGCTGGAGGTCTTTAATGCGTCCTCTGACATCAACGCTGGGGGTCTTTAATGAGTCCTCTGACATCAACGCTGGGGGTCTTTAATGCGTCCTCTGACATCAACGCTGGGGGTCTTTAATGCATCCTCTGACATCAACGCTGGGGGTCTTTAATGCATCCTCTGACATCAACGCTGGGGGTCTTTAATGAGTCCTCTGACATCAACGCTGGGGGTCTTTAATGCGTCCTCTGACATCAACGCTGGGGGTCTTTAATGCGTCCTCTGACATCAACGCTGGGGGTCTTTAATGCATCCTCTGACATCAACGCTGGGGGTCTTTAATGCGTCCTCTGACATCAACACTGGGGGTCTTTAATGCATCCTCTGACATCAACACTGGGGGTCTTTAATGCATCCTCTGACATCAACGCTGGGGGTCTTTAATGCGTCCTCTGACATCAACACTGGGCGTCTTTAATGCCTCCTCTGACATCAACGCTGGGGGTCTTTAATGCGTCCTCTGACATCAACGCTGGGGGTCTTTAATGCGTCCTCTGACATCAACACTGGGCGTTTTTAATGCCTCCTCTGACATCAACGCTGGGGGTCTTTAATGCGTCCTCTGACATCAACGCTGGGAGTCTTTAATGCGTCCTCTGACTTCAACGCTGGGCATCTTTAATGCCTCCTCTGACATCAACGCTGGGCATCTTTAATGCCTCCTCTGACATCCACGCTGGGGGTCTTTAATGCCTCCTCTGACATCAACGCTGGGGGTCTTTAATGCGTCCTCTGACATCAACGCTGGGGGTCTTTAATGCCTCCTCTGACATCAACGCTGGGGTCTTTAATGCGTCCTCTGACATCAATGCTGAGGCTCTTTAATGCGTCCTCTGACATCAACGTTGGGGGTCTTTAATGCGTCCTCTGACATCAACGCTGGGGGTCTTTAATGCCTCCTCTGACATCAACGCTGGGGTCTTTAATGCGTCCTCTGACATCAATGCTGAGGCTCTTTAATGCGTCCTCTGATATCAATGCTGGAGGTCTTTGATGCGTCCTCTGACATCAATGCTGGGAGCTGCCGGTTAATTTGCAATTGTGGGCACTGGTAGGCTGCATTTGATGGGCATTGGTAGGCTGCAATTGGTGGGCACTGATGGGGCTGCATATGATGGGCACTGATGAGGCTGCATTTGATGAGCACTGATGATGCTGCATTTGGTGGGCATTGATAAGGCTGCAATTGTTAGGCATTGGTAGGCTGCATTTGATGGGCCCTGGTAGGCTGCATTTGGTGGGCACTGGTAGGCTGCAATTGTTGGGCACTGATGGGGCTGCATTTGATTGGCACTGGTAGGCTGCTTTTGGTGGGCACTGATAAGGCTGCAATTGGTGGGCACTGGTAGGCTGCATTTGATGGGCACTGGTAGGCTGCATTTGGTGGGTACTGGTAGGCTGCAATTGGTTGGCATTGGTAGGCTGCATTTGATGGACACTTATGAGGCTGCATTTGATGGGCACTGATAAGGCTGCAATTGGTAGGTACTGGTAGGCTGCATTTGATGGGCACTGGTAGGCTACAATTGGTTGGGGCTGGTAGGCTGCATTTGATGGACACTGGTAGGCTGCAATTGGTGGGCACTGATGGGGCTGCATTTGATGGG
>BLSH010434256.1:868254-880713 GCA_018402905.1 Glandirana rugosa
GGGTAGTTTACGTCGGGGTAGTCACGGGTGGTTAACGTCGGATGGTCACAGGTAGTTTACGTCGGATGGTCACGGTTGGTTAACATCGGATGGTCACGGGTGGTTTACGTCGGATGGTCACGGGTGGTTGCTGCATTTGATGGGCACTGGTAGGCTGCATTTGGTGGGCACTGGTAGGCTACAATTGGTTGGCACTGGTAGGCTGCAATTGGTGGGCACTGTTGGGGCTGCATTTGATGGACACTGATGAGCCTGCATTTGGTGGGCACTGATAAGGCTTCATTTTATGGACACTGGTAGGCTGCATTTGGTGGGCACTGGTAGGCTGCATTTGGTGGGCACTGGTAGGCTACAATTGGTTGGCACTGGTAGGCTGCATTTGATGGACACTGGTAGGCTGCAATTGGTGGGCACTGATGGGGCTGCATTTGATGGGCACTGATGAGGCTCCATTTTATGGGCACTGATGAGGCTCCATTTGATGGGCACTGATGAAGCTGCAATTGGTAAGCACTGGTAGGCTGCATTTGATGGGCACTGGTTGGCTGCATTTGATGGACACTGGTAGGCTTCTATTGGTTGGCACTGGTAAGCTGCATTTGATGGGCACTGGTAGGCTGCATTTGGTAGGCACTTCTAGACTGCAATTGCTAGGCACTGATGGGGCTGCATTTGATGGACACTGATGAGGCTGCAATTGGTAGGCATTGGTAAGCTGCATTAGGTGGGCACTGGTAGGCTGCAATTGGTTGTCACTGGTGGGCTGCATTTGATGGGAACTGGTAGACTGCAATTGGTGGGCACTGATGGGGCTGCATTTGATGGGCACTGATGAGGCTGTATTTGCTGGGCACTGGTAGGGTACAATTGATGGGCACTGGTAGGCTTCAATTGGTAGGCTGCATTTCATGGGCACTGGTAGGCTTCAATTGGTAGGCTGCATTTGATGGGCACTGGTGAGGCTGTATTGATGCATTGATCTCCTGTATCATTTCCATCTGATACAGGACCATCTCCTGTAGTATGTATGCAGTCTTTGATCATCTCCTTTAGTATGTCTGCCATGTATTCCAGGGTAACATCTCTGTGTTTGAGTCGTTGCCATAGAAATATTTGTAAAGGGGAGGAGTTATTAAGATGACCACGCCCACGCGGGGGCGCCAGAAATATTTCTGCACCCAGGCGCTTGTGACCCTAGGATCGGCCCTGCCTGGAGGTGTCTGTAACATGGAACATGATTTGGCATTGCTGGAAGACTGGTCAAAGCAATGGAGACTGCAGTTCAATGTTTCTAAATGTAAAATAAATCACCTAGGGATAAAGAAGCCCCAGAGGAAGTACAACATTGGGGGTACAGTGTTGGCCAGCACTACAGAAGAAAACAATTAGGGGGTACTTACAGCAGATAATTGCAAAATGAGCAAACAGTGTGACCAGGCAGTGGGAAAGGTGAATAGAATTCTAGGATGCATCACTACAGGGATCACCAGCAGGAGGAAGGAGGTCCTGATTCCATATCGAGAGCAACTTCAGGAACTTAATATGTACAGTCTGGAGGAAAGAAGGGAAAGGGGAAACATGATTGAAACCTTTAAAAACATCAAGGGGATTAATAAGGTTCAGGAAGGCAATTTTTCAATATGAAACAGGGAAATGACCTCAAACTAATAGGAGGAAAGTTCAAAACTAATCTTAGAAAGTATAATTTTACTGAAAGGGTAGTTGATCCTTGGAATAAACTACCAGCTGAGGTAGTGAGACAATCAACAGTAAATGGCTTCAAACATGCTTGGGATAAACATATACAGTGCTTTATAAAAAACAACCAAAAATGTAAATGTATTTTTTGGGATTTTATGTGATTGACCAACACAAAGTGGCACATAATTGTGAAGTGGAAGGAAAATGATAAATGGTTTTCAACACTTTTTTTTTACAAATAAATATGTGAAAAGTGTGGCATGCATTTGTATTCAATACTTTGTAGAATCACCTTTCACTGCAATTACAGCTGGCACATTTAGAGAGTGAAATTTTTGCCCATTCTTCTTTAGAAAACAGCTCAAGCTGTTGTTGTCAGATTGGATGGAGAACATCTGTGAACAGCGATTTTCAAGTCTTGCCACGGATTCTCAATTGGATCTAGGTCTGGACTATGACTGGGCCATTCTAACACATGCATATGCTTTGATCTAAACCATTCCATTATAGCTCTGGCTGTATGTTTAGGGTCGTTGTCCTGCTGGAAGGTGAACCTCTGCCCCAGTCTCAAGTCTTTTGCAGACTCTAACAGGTTTTCTTCTAAGATTGCCCTGTATTTGGCTCCATCCATCTTCCCATAAACTCTGACCAGCTTCCCTGTCCCCACTGAAGAAAAGCATCCCCGCAACATGATGCTGCCATAACCATGTTTCACGGTTGGGATGGTGTGTTCAGGGTGATGTACAGTGTTAGTTTTCCACCATACATAGCATTTTGCTTTTAGGCCAAAAAAAATTACATTTTGATCTCATCTGACCAGAGCACCTTCTTCTACATGTTTACTGTGTCCCCCATATGCCTTCTTCCAAATGGGACTTCTTATTGCTTTCTTTCAACAATGGCTTTCTTCTTACCACTCTTCCATAAAGGCCAGATTTGTGGAATGCACGGCTAATAGTTTTCCTGTGGACAATTCTCTCACTTGAGCTGCAGATGTCTCCAGCTCCTCCAGAATTACCAGGGGGCTTTTGGTTGCTTCTCTAATGAATGCTCTCAATGCCTGGCCTGTTAGTTTAGGTGGATGACCATGTCTTGGTAGGTCTGCAGTTGTGCCATACTCTTTCCATTTTCAGATGATGGATTGAACAGTGCTCTGTGAGATGTTCAAAGCTTGGGATATTTTTTATAACCTAACTCTGGTTTAAACTTCTCTACAACTTTATCCTTGACCTGTCTGGTGTGTTTCTTGGCCTTTATGATGCTGCTTGTTCACTAAGGTTCTCCAACAAACCTCTGAGGGCTTCACAGAACAGTTGTATTTATACTGAGATTAAATTACACACAGGTGGACTCTATTTATTAATTACATGACTTCTGATGGCAATTGGTTCTAATAGATTTTAGTTAGGAGTATCAGAGTTAAGAGGGGTGAATGCAAATGCATGACACACTATTCAGATTTTTTTTTAATCATTTGAAAACCATTCATCATTTTCCTTCCACTTCACAATTATGTGCCACTTTGTGTTGGTCTATCACATAAAATCCCAAGAAAATACATTTATGTTTTTGGTTGTAATATGACAAAATGTGGAAGATTTCAAGAGATATGAATACTTTTTCAAGGCACTGTATCTACACTCAGACAATAAAGTTAAAGGGGTTGTAAAGTCGCAAGGTTTTTCACATTAATGCACAGAATGCATTAAGGTGAAAAACCTCTGGTAATGCAGCAGCCCCCCAGATCCCCCCTTTTTCTTATCTGAACTGGATCGTTGCAGCGGCGGGGACGAGCCTAACAGATCCAGCCGCTGGCTCAGGTCCTCATTGGATAGATTGATAGCAGCAGGAACCATTGGCTCCCGCTGCTGTCAATCAAATCCAATGGCGGGAGCCTGGGGTGGTGCCGAGTCCTGCTGTCTGTGTCAATGGACGCAACAGCATGACTCGGGATCGCGCCCGCACGAGAAGAGGAGGAGCCAGGAGCGCCGCTGAGGGACTCTAGAAAAGGAGGATCAGGGCCACTCTGTGCAAAACCCATTGCACCGAGGAGGTAAGTATGACAGGTTTGTTATTTTTAAGTAAAAAAACCCAAACCTTTAGTAACCGTTTACTGAAACAAAAACAAAACAAAAAAAAAAAATGGGCAGACTCAATGGTCTACTTTAGTCTTTTTTTGCTGTCACTATTCTATGTTTCTATATTTAAGAATTAGCGCTGCACTCATAACCGTCTATATTTCTATATTGTGTTCCAGAATTTAAAGCAATCAGCTTTTTCTCCAAGATTGCAATGCGATTTTAAGTGTTAACTTGCTGTAGTGCAGGGATTTCTCCAGTAGGGTTTGCAGAGGGGCTTTCTATGATATGTCCTTTGTCAGACTTTGTTGGGAGATCCAGAGGGCATACATACAGTACATTGCAGTATATAGGTGCACCTTGCATGCTTGTTGACTAGCCAGTCCCTGATGGGAATTTCATCAATGGGCCGTTCCTAACTTTAAAGCTAAAGTTTGGGTATAGCACATAGTTACAGTACATTGGTAAAGCTCGGACCAATGTAAGTATGTTTGTGCCATACCTGTGGGTTTCCTGTGGAATCGCTGCAGTAGGCATCGCTACTACAGTGACTGCTGCTGTGGGTTGTCACTGCCATGTTCTTGGATGATCCATGCAATAAATGAGGATATTTGTGATATATCTGAAGTGCAGATATATATATATTTCTTTATTCTGGTTAGTGAGGTGCCCGGGGTTCAATAGGCAGTGGGAAGAAGCTACTTGGAGTGGAGGGTTTTCTTGGTTTGATGCCATCCTAATGTAGCGCTACCTCTGTAGGAGCTACTGGATGATGCTTGTCCTCAGGCGCTGCCCTGACCTTGGAAACTCCTCAACCCTTCTGACACTCTAGGTTCAGACATAGTTAGACCAACAATGTTCACCAGAACGGTTACCAATATTACTCAGCACAGAGTAAAAAGAGTAATACACAATATTTCAATAACCAGTGCGAACTGCCTGCAAGTGCAATGCAATGTGGGAACCCGCACAGGAATCGCGCTGGTTCCCGCGTTACATACGGGACAGTGCCAAATTGATCCAGTAATAGGGATGGGCTGAACACCCCTGGTTCGGTTCGCACCAGAACACCGCATGCAGGCAAAAAATGTGTGCGAACACGCGAACCCTATTAAAATCAATGGGATTCTAACATGAAAAGGTTTATATGCAAGTTATTGCCATAAATACTGCCCTAGGGGACATGTTTCAATGCAAAAAAAAGGTTTTTAATCAATCATTTTTTCAGGAACAGTGAAAAAAATAAAAATGAAATATTCCTTTAAATATCATTCCTGGGGGGGGTCCCCTTAGTATGGCTGTAAAGTGGCACATCTGTGTGATGTTAAGAACAGTGCTACAAAATGACATTTGTAAAGGAAAAACCCCTTGCGTCTGTAATGTATTGACGGTTTCCGGCAATATAGAGGAAAATCACTGAAAAAGCATTTCCCCCCAGGATTTTAAGGGGAACCCCGTGCCAAAATGGAAAAAAAATTGTGCTGGGGTCCCCCTCAAAGTCCGTTCCAGATCCTTCAGGTCTGGTATGGATTTTAAGGGGAACCCCGCGCCAAAATTAGAAAAAATTGTGTAGGTGTGTAGCCCACCCCCAAAGTCCGTACCAAGCCCTTCAGAGGTCCCCACAAAATCCAAACCAGGCCCTTATCTGAGCACACAGCCCTGGCATGGCAGAAGCGCCCCCCTCCGAACCATACCAGGCCACATGCCCTCAACATGGGGAGGGTGCTTTGAGGGCTCATCCCCACAACCCTGGCCGGTGGTTGTGGGGTCTGCGGGCAGGGAGGCTTATCGGAATCTGGAAGCCCCAGATCCTGACCCCTCCATGTGAATGGGTATGGAGTACATTGTACCCCTACCCATTCACTGAAAAAGGAGTGTAGTAGTGTTACAACAAACAGTAGACAGTTTTTGACAAGCACTTTATTGTAGTCTAGCTCTTTTTCTTCCCCCAATTCTTCTTCTTTCTTCCTCCGGTCTGCCTCCATCTGCTCCTGCCCCGGTCCTTCTTCTGGTCTTCTGCTTCTTCTTTCGGTCTTCTTCCCTCCTTCCTCCCTTTCATCATCATATTCTTCTTTTTCTTCTTTCACCGCCGCCGCTTCCATGCCGTCCAGAGGCGACTCTCAGAATGGGCAGTCTTCAGTTTGACATTTATTTTATAAGAAGGGACGGGGCCACTTGGTGACATAAATGGGTGGCCCCGCCCTTCTGATGGCACATGATGTCAGAGGGGGCGGGGTCACTTGGTTACATCACCGGGTGGCTCCACCCCTTCTTATAAAATAACTTTCAAACTGAAGACCGCCCATTCTGGGAGTCACCTCTAGACGGTACGGCAGCGGCAATGGTGGTGGTGAAAGAAGAAGAAGAAGGAACTACCTCCACCCAGCCACATACAACTCCTTGGGTTTCTGGGGCGGTTGGTGGTCAGGTTGAATTCCCGCATGGAACATGTGTCAAGTGTCCCTGTCAGAGAGCAGAAAGAATGTTAGGGCCATTGTCACATACAACCATTCCTGCCTCAAGCTGCCGTGGCATCAACCACCTCTGAGCACCTCTGAGCCTGCCCCCGCAGAGCTGACAGAATCTCTGCCCCAGTGTGACTCCTGTCCCCAAGACAGACTAACTCAAGCACCACATGGCATCTTTTAGCCTGTGTCAGGAAGATTGCCAGCACAGCACTTCTCAGGAAAGGCCTGTAGGAAGAACTCCCATTCAGATTGGTGAACAATGGCGCTGACGCACCTGTGTGAGTCCCGACGCCAAACGGGCCATTTAAACCTTGCTGGTGCACAGGACAGGTGCTGTATGAGCTACAGCGCTACCTGTGTTATCTGCAAATCTGCTATCTGTTCCTGATCTGTTTATCAGACCCGGCTTGCCCTGACACTTCCGCTATCTGCCTGCATCCGACCCCGGCTTGTCCCGACTACTCTTCTGCCTGCTCCTCTTTACCTCATTTCCAGTCCCTTGCCAAACCTGCCTGTACCTGACTCTGCTTTTGTGTCTGTGTCCATCCAGCCCTCCTCAAGCACCCAGCTCCGTAAGCCAGTACCCAATCCACCCGGACTGCTTCTACTACTGACCCGGCTGCATCTTCAGCTCTCACTGGCCAAACACACCTCCAGCGCTCCTGCTGACCACCTGCTGGCAAACGCTACTGGACTTCCACCGGCACTCATACCTCATCGCGCTCCTGTAGCCGCTTTCTCACTTCCAGCGGTCCATAGGAGAGACCATCCCCTACTATCAGGCTCACTAACCTGGTATGTGACAGTATCAGACAGCCATGACTGAGCCTGCAAGGGGGTCCTCTTACCTACACGAGGTCAGCCAACGCCTCATAGACCTCACACAGGCCATCAGGGCCTTACAGGGGAAACATGCCCTTCTCGAGGAGCAAGCACAAACCCCCACTCCCGTCTGCAACTGTGACCAGCCTTGATCCTGCCACAATGATGCCTGCTTCAGAGGCCCGGGTGCCAGCCCCTGAGAGATTCTCTGGAGACCAGACCAAGTTCAAAGCCTTCCTTAATGCCTGCTAGCTCTACTTCTCACTCCAGCCACAGACCTTCCAGCTAGAAAACACTAAGGTGAGATTTGTCATATCTCTACTACAGGGCGAAACCCCAAGCCTGGGCTCATCGGATGTTGGAGACAAGAGACGCCTAGCTGGATACCTTGTTCTCACTCCTCCATGAGATGTCACAGTTATATGATGACCCTCAAAGGTCCACTACTGCTGAATCCACTTTCAACACACTCCGGCAGGACGGCCGAGCCGTCGAGGACTATGTGTCTGACTTCAGGCACTGGAGTGAGGATACCAGCTGGAACAATGCAGCCCTGCGACATCAATTTCACTTGGGTCTTTTGGAAGACCTCAAGGACGAACTGGAGTCCTGAGTTCCTTGGAAGATCTGATCGGGCTCTCCATCCAGATTGATTGTCACCTGCGTGAACGCAGGCGGGAGAGATCAGCACTACCTTTCTGGCCTGCACGGGCACTGCTCAAGGCTCCATCTCGCCCATCTCTTTCCCCCCTAAGAACGCTCACACCGGCCACAAGGCAACCTTTAACTCTATTGTGGTGAAGCCGGCCATTACGTGCGCAATTGCCCAACCAAACAACAAAAAGGGCCCTTCGGCTCCTCAATGGGACAGATACTTCTAAAAGCCAAACTGGCCCATCTAGCCCTTCTGGAGCCCTCTCTCCAATTCCCCACCTGAAGAACAGTATCTGTCACAGCAATTGTCGATTCAGGGGCTCGCAGCTGCTTCACTGAGCTTGACTCTGCAGCCAAACACTGTATTCCCCTCCAGCCCAAGAAAAATGAATTTACGTTGTTCCTGGTCGATGGGTCTTCTGTCAAGTCAGGACTGGTGACTGCAGAGACCCCGCCTCTGCTGGCTATCACTCTCTCAGATCAGAGAGAACTGTTACATCTAGATGCAATTGCTTCACCTCTGTTCCCTGTCATCTTGGGCCTGCCATGGCTCCAAGCCCATATTCCCCACATCGATTGGAGTTCCGGACTCATCCAGTTCCAGTCCCCATATTGCCAGGAACACTGCTGTGTTTAGATGCGGACAATGTACTTTGCCGAAAGGTGCTCCAAGCTTACCACAGGTATCTTGATGTATTCAGTAAACAAGGGGCAGACACGCTTCCCCCACACCGATCCTACGACTGCCCGATAAAGCTCCTCCCTGGGGCAGAAATTCCCTTTGGGTGGATCTTCCTGCTGTCTGAAAAGGAATTAGGGGCTCTGAAGGACTACCTTGATGAGAACCTGCAGAAAGGTTTCATCCGCCCGTCCACTTCTCTAGCCAATGCGGGAATATTTTTTGTGGAGAAGAAGGATCGCTCCCTCTGGCCTTGTATTGACTACCAGGATCTGAATAAGGTTACGGTGAAGAACCATTACCCCCTTCCCTTGGTACCAGAACTTTTCCAAAGACTGCGCTCTGCTACCATTTTCATGAAATGGGACTTGAGAGTGGCTTATAATCTCATTCGCATACGGGAAGGGGATGAGTGGAAGACAGCATTCCGCACCCGGTTTGGTCACTACGAGTATCTCGTTATGCCCATCGGGCTGTGTAGCGCCCCGGCCACCCTCCAGTTTTTCATCAATGACATCCTCAGAGACTTCCTGGATATCTTTGTTATAGCCTACCTGGACGACATCCTTATCTTCCCCTCCTCTCTTGAGGATCTCCGGAAGCAGGTCAAGGATTTCCTCTGCCGCCTCCGCTAACACCGACTCTACTCTAAATCGGAAAAGTGCGAGTTTGAGCGCTACAGTATCCAGTTCCTGGGTCTGATTATTTCCCCTGAAGGCATTGAGATGGATCCGCAAAAGGTATCAGCAATCCCGTCTTGGCGAGCACCCATGGGTAAGAAGGGAGTCCAGTGGTAAGTAGGATTCTCTAACTTCTACCGCAAATTTATCAGGAACTTCTCTGCCATCATCACACCCAATATTAATCTATACGGATCACAAAATCTCAAATCTGCTAAACACCTGAAACCTCGCCAGACCCAATGGGTGCTGTTCTTCACGAGGTTTACATTTCATATTACTTACAGACCGGGGTCCAAGAATGTTAAGCCAGATGCGTTGTCAGGCATGCATGAGGATCCTAAGGAGTTGGCAGTACCAGATACCATCCTGCCAGCTGGGAGCTTCCTGCTGTTACAGATGGACCTCTTATCGCAATTGAAGCAGGCATCCGTAGGAACCCCAGTTCCATCAGGAATGCTTTACAGGCCAGAGAGGGTCTCCTGTGGAGGGGGGATCAAATTTTTGTCCCGGAAGAAACCCGAGTAACAGTCCTGGGACTCTGCTACGATCACTCCTTAGCAGGACACTTCAGAATCCGCAAAACCCTAGAGCTAGTGCAGCGCACCTTCTGGTGGACTGACCTAGAAAAGGACTGTAATGGATACATAAATGCTTGCACCACCTGCATCCGAAACAAGAACCCCCTGGAACAAGGCCTGGGGCTTGCTCAGACCCATGCCTGTACCAGACAGGTCATGGGCCATGACTTCCATGGACTTCATAGTGGAATTGCCCCCCTCCGAAGGCTGTACACCTATCTTTGTCGTGGTTGACTGGCTGACAAAAATGGCCCATTTCTTGCCTCTGAAGGGTACACCCTCCGCTATGCAGACCGCCCGGGTATTCATAAAAGAGATTTTCAGGCTCCATGGTGTACCCATAGACATTGTGTCCGACCGGGGGATGCATTTTACTTCAAGGTACTGGAAGGCATGGTGTGGAACTCTGTAAATAAAAACTCTCCCTAGCCTCCACTTACCACCCACAGTCTAATGGGCAAACGGAACAGACAAACTTGACCCTAGAGCATTATCTCCGATGTTTTACGTCCTTCATCCAAGATGATTGGATGTCACTCCTGCCGATGGCAGAGTTTGCCTACAACAATTCCTGCCCTTCAGCCACCAAACAATTTTCGCAAATCTTGGCTTCCATTCCACCTTCCTGCCAGACCTTGTCCCCGAGTCCTCGATTCCTGCCGTCCAAAGTACCCTGAACTTGTTCAGCCAAAGCAACAAGTTGTTGCTGCATATATATAGTAGACTGTATATATTTATTAATACACCACCAGAAGTGTACTATATACCGTACACCCCGAATGCACTGGATATATAGTGTACACTCAATACACTGAGTATATATATATATATATATATATACTAGACTGTATATATTTTAATACAACACCTGAAGTGTACTATATATACCGTACACCCGTGAATGCACTGGATATATAGTGTACACTCAATACACTGTATATATATATATATATATATATATATATATATATATATATATGTATATACCGTATATACTCGGGTATAAGTCGAGTTTTTCAGCACATTTTTTGTGCTCAAAAAGACCCCCCTCGACTTATACCCGAGTCAGTGTCTGTGGTGATGAGTAGTTTCACGTTAAACAGAGCTGTGCTGCTTCTAAGAGCCGTTCTGTGCTTTGTAAGTGTGATTAAACACATTGGAATGTAGAGAATGCTGAGAGAGGTGTCAGATTCTCAGCTTGATGTCGGGAGGTGGGCGGGACAAGCTGATCTCCCTGAAGAGCTGCAGCTCTCTCTCTGCATTCTCAGCATTCTTTGCATTCCAATGTGTTTAATCACACTTACAAAGCACAGAATGGCTCTTAGAAGCAGCACAGCTCTGTTTAATGTGAAACAAAACTACCTTACTCATCCCTTATGTGTTCTGGCTACAGTCTCTGTGTCCTGACATTAAAATCCCTGTGTCCTGGCATTAAAATCCCTGTGTCCTGGCATTAAAATCCCTGTGTTCTGGCTAAAATCCCTGTGTTCTGGCTCCCTGTCCCTGTGTTCTGGCTCCCTGTCCCTGTGTTCTGGCTGCTGCATTTCACACCCTAGGCTTATACGCGGGTCAATACGTTTTCCCATATTTTTTGGGCAAAAGTAGGGGGGTCGACTTATACACGGGTCGACTTATACACGAGTATGTACGGTATATATATATATATATATATATATTTCAAAAAGTGCCTCCGCAATCCAGTCCTCAAATACCCTCCTATAGCGGCATTCGGCGCTCAGCTGATCTCTGCTGCTCACCCCTTCTCCTCTCCTAGTTGTCACTCAGCAGGGGATCTCGGGCCCCGCTCCCACTGCAGTGCTCGGAGCGGGCCATGAAAGTGTCTAGCGTCTCTCAGCTGATCTCTATGGCTCTTCCCTTCTCCTCTCCTGGCTGTCAGCGGAGGATCTCAGGCCCCCCTCCCTCTGCCGTGCTTGGAGCGAGCCATGGAAGTGCCGATCATCTCTCAGCTGATCTCCATGGCTCTCCACTTCTCCTCTCCTGGCTGTCAGTGGGGGATCTCGGGCCTCCCCTCCCTCTGCCGTTCTTGGATCGGGGAAGACAGCTTAGTCACAGAAGCACTGTGTGATGCTATGGAGCCTAAAAAGTTATTTGACAACCAGAAAATATTGGAGAGGGAAAACTAACCCAAACCACAAAAATATCCCCCTGGACTTTACCGGCAGTCATATGAAAAAAGCATGAAATTGGGTAAAAAGCTATTTAATTTTATTGGTACAAAAAGCAAAACAAAATGGAGCATTGGAGTGAGCAGGAACACATGGGTCCCGAGTTCACCTCAAACAATGCATGTACATGTAAAACTTACATATGCAATATATACATATTTGACACATTTGAGCATTAAAAACACAGAAATTTGTTGGATGGGTACCACATTGAACAGCAAACATATGAATGGCTTTGATGCATTTGAGATTAGGCACACTCAGGAGCCGCTTGGAAGGCAGGATCCCGGGGCTATATCACAAATGTCCCAACATGTTTCGGTCAATCCTTCATCAGGGGACGATAAACATCAAGCAAAAGGAGAAATGTAAAAAATATATTGCAGCGCCCAAATAAACATATTTAAAAGAAGCCAAAATGAAGATGAATAAACAGAAATGATTATGTTTATGAAAACTGTTCAAAAAGAAGTCCCAATAACAGGAAGATGGCTGTATAAAGGGTGAGTCTCATTACTCATTAATCCATATAAATCGAAAATCTTATCTGTATAGAAGAACTCAAGTCCACAGGATATTCTGATAAATCCAATAATTAATGATGGATGTG
>BLSH010434256.1:924197-953448 GCA_018402905.1 Glandirana rugosa
CTCCGACCTAGTCACAACGGTTGGCAGGCATTTAAATGCCTGTCGGGAATTTTTGTCCCGTCAAAAAGTCCACGGGCATTTTCAGGCATCGTCGGTTTTTCACGGTCATTTTTGCCGCCGGTAACCGAGGCCAGTCTCGGCGCGTACACATTTATGCCTTTAGGGGCTCGCCGCTCAGTCTCCCTAGCACTGTCCTTCACTACCCCCCATAACATACTACCTCTGTTCTCCACTACATCCCTACCTCTGCCCCCCTACAACACTACCTCTACTCCCCACCACCTCCCTACCTCTGACCTCCCTATTTTTGTCCTCCACTACGATCCCTCTGACTCGCCGCTCGGGGATTTCCGTATTTACACATGCGCGGCTCTGACCGGAGCCAATGGCCGCCGTTTTTACTGGCACTTTTTGGCTGCTACGGACTTTTACGGGCACCTGAAAAACTGCCCTGTTTTTAAGGGCTGTCCGTAAATTTACGGACGGTTGGCAACACTGATCCAGCCTCTATAAGGTCCGGGGGCGGAGCAGAGGAGGAAGGCAGAGAGCGGGAACGGGAGCCAAAGAGGAACAGGAGGAGGTCTTCTATGGCAGCGCTGACCGGGAAGGAACAGGTGGAGCTCTTACAACAGCTCTCTGCCTCCCCCCTGCACTGTGCAATGTGCTCCGATGGCTCTCTGCCTCCCCCCTGCACTCTGTATTACCACAGCCATAGCTGCAGCAGTGTAGAGTGCAGGAGGGACAGAGAGCCATCTGAGCACATGGCTGGAGGTTAGAGATGGGTGGGGGGGGAGGCGGCACAGTGAGGCTGCAGATGGGCACAGTGAGCCTGCAGATGGGCACAGTGTAACTGCAGATGGGCACAGTAAGGCTGCATTTATGGCACAGTGAGGCTACAGATGGGCACACAGTGAGGCTGCAAATGGGCACACAGTGAGGCTGCAAATGGGCACACAGTGAGGCTGCATAATGGGCACCGTGAGGCTGAATAATGGGCACAGTGAGGCTGCATAATGGGCAAGGTGAGGCTGCATAATGGGCACAGTAAGGCTGCATTGATGGCACAGTGAGGCTGCAGATGGGCACAGTGAGGCTGCAAGGATGGCACAGTGAGGCTGCAAATGGGCACACAGTGAGGCTGCATTGATGGCACAGTGAGGCTACAGATGGGCATAGTGAGGCTGCAGATGGGCACACAGTGAGGTTGCAGGTGGGCACAGTGAGGCTGCATTGATGGCACAGTGAGGCTGCAGTGATGGCACAGTGAAGCTGCAGATGGGCACAGTGAGGCTGCATTGATGGCACAATGAGGCTGCAAAGTTTCACATTCGGGAGGTAAGTGTTTTTACAATATCTATTCTATTATTTGATACTGTTTCTTTATTGTTGTTATATCTACAGCTCGCTAATCAGATCCAATGTTCAGTGAGCTGTAGATCTGATTTTTTTTTCAGAGGTTCCCTGAGATCTCAAACATTTTGCCGAAGGCAAAAAGATTGAGAAACAATGACCTATAGTGAACTGAGATTTTCCATATCACATGCAATATTTGTGTAAAATGTGTCACATGACCCAAATATCGCATGAGAAATCCTTTACTGAATTGAGTTAAAAAAATGTTTTATGTTTTTTAACTTTTCTGTCTGACTATAGGCTGAATTCACCCCAAGCATGCTTAAAGCCTAACTCCAGTTTTCTGTCACTTCAGAATAGTTTGTTTGGACCAAGCTGGTAAGTGGATGACATACAATCTCCATCTCAGCCAATCAGAGGTCTTGTACCCATTCAAAAAGTACAAAGGTTCCTGTGAATGGCTGGGCAGCGCTCAGCCTGATCTAATTTTGTTCAGGGAGTGGGTCGGGAGGTCCTTCTCCGGAACACAGCACTGATGCTACATACAGTTTATACAGCACTCACAGTAGGCGCATCACTTAGTGCATGGGTATAGCATCAAGGGTCGCAGGGGTCGCAGTTCCGACCCAGCCCCTAGCTCCAGGAGGCTTGTGGGGCCTCCCTGACATGTTAGCATACTGGCTGTCAAGTTCCATCTACCCTGTCTCCCTCCACTGAGCTCCAGTCCTCAAGCTCTTGTCTTCCATTTTGTTTTCTCCACAATCCACACCCCTCCACTCTCATTGGCTGGTTACAAGCTGTGAGACACCCATGCCATTTCCTGAACAGTGAGGGTGATGGGACAAGAGCAGACTGGGACCAGGGAGTGTCTGTGCTGTGTGCACAGTGTGTGTTGACAGCTGGGAATAGTGAGCACTGAGCAGCCTGTCACAGAGCTGACCAAGGTATGAGGAGAGAGCCGCCTGATAGCTGGGACAGGACTGCTGTCACCATGAGGTAAGATACACTATTCAAGTCAGTGGCAACAAGTCACCTATGGGAAAGACCCCTGCCCTAGGAGATGGGGGGCTGTGCTGGGAGAGGAAGAGGATTTATACCTGGAGGGGTGATGGGGGGACTTGTGCTGGAAAGGCAATCTTGTCAAGGATGGGGATTCTGGGGATAGAACTCTGCAATCTGTACATAGAACCCTCCTGAACTCTGCACTCTGTACATAGCACTCTCCTGGACTTGCACTCTGTACACATCACCCTCCTAGACCATGCACTCTGTGCACAGCACCCTCCTGTACCTTGCACTCTGTATGTAGCACCCTTCTGAACTCTGTACATAGCACTCTCCTGGACCCTGCACTCTGTTAGCGCCCTCCTGGACCCTGCACTCTGTACATATCACTCTCCTGAACTTTGCACTCTGTACATAGCACCCTTCTGGTATTTAATGCCCCTTTAAGACTCTCCCACACCCATTTTCTGCAGCGCTCCCTCTCTGGGGGAAGGTGGAGGTGTGGCTAAGTACCTGCACCTATTTTCAGAGAACAAAAGCCATGATCATTATTAGGATGGAGGGGGGGCATGTCATGTGTATGTCAGGATTCAGCAACTGGGAGACCAGATATATGTAGCTACACACAAAATCTGAGACCAGACCATGTATTTATATCTTTAAAGCAATTTATTTACAGTGGGCAATAACTACACACCAACAGCAATAAACATGAGAATACATGAAAATCAAAACTGAGCAACCAAAATGCAGAAACCTAACAATTAACTAAATAACTAAATATACAATTATACAGTATACACAGGAAATATACAGGGCAGAAAGAAAACTGGGGGATGGGAAGAAGGGAAAGAAGACTGAGAAAAGAACAAGGCAACATGGTACTGGATACAGGACAAGGTCAAGGGTAAATGGCAAGAGAGTATAGCAGCAACACAGCAAACAGGGAACAAAGAAGGAGTAGCCAAAACACAGAAGCAAGGAGCCATAGCAGAAGTGGAATTTAAATGCTATGTTCACTTTTTTTTTTTTTTTACTAAACTCCAGCTCCCATATGTACCAATATAACATTAATGTACTTCTTTTACAAAAATAAAACAGCTTTCCATTAATTCTACACAGACTTACCTCGCTCTCTTCATAGCTGTTTGACCACTTCAGCCCCGGAAGGATTTAGCCACTTCCTGACCAGGCCATTTTGTGCGATACAGCACTGTGTCGCTTTAACTGACAATTGCATGGTCGTGCAGCGCTGTATCCAAACAAAATTGATGTCTTTTTTCCCTATAAATAGAGCTTTGTTTTGTTGGTATTTGATTACCTCTGCAGTTTTTATTTTTTGCGCTATAAACAAAGAACAACAATTTTGAAATAAAAGCAATTTTTTTTTGCTATAATACATATCCAAAAAAAATTATAAAAAAAACGAATTTATTTATCAGTTTAGGCCAATATGTATTCTACTACATATTTTTGGTAAAAAAAATCACAATAGGCATATATTGATTGGTTTGCGCAAAAGTTATAGCGTCTACAAAATAGGGGATATATTTATGGCATTTTTATTTTTTTATTTTTTTTTTTACTAGAATTGGCGGTGATCAGCACTTCTTAGTGGGAATGAAAATACACTGATTACTGTATAAATGTCACTGGCAGAATAAAGATTAACACTAGGGGGCGATCAAGGGGTTAAATGTGTTCCCTGGGAGGTGTTTCTAACTGTGGGGGCAGTGTGTTGACTGGGAGTAGAGAGAGAACACTGTTCCTGAGTACTAGGAACAGCAGATATCTCTCTAATTCTCTGACAGAATGGGGATCTGTCTGTTTACATTGACAGATCCCCCATTCTGTCTCTCTTTCACACAATCGTGGGTGGCCAGTGGCCACGTGCATCGGCTTCCCCGGCATGCAGAGCACCTGCTATATCCATTTAAAGGGCCATCGTCCATTCACGGCAATTTGCCCAGGGCTGCCACTTTGCAGTAGTACATGTACGTGAGCTGGTCGGCAAGTGGTTAAACACACTGCTCGATTACTTCTGCCTTACTTCCTTGTCAGACTTTGGGTCCTGACACAGGAAGGAGTTGACCAGCTGATCTCATTAGCACACACCCTTCATCATCTATCCTCAGCTGGTCAATTCCTTCCTGTGTCATGACCTAAAGTCTGTCCAGGAAGTAAGGCAGCAGTAATCAAGCAGTGTGTTTAAACAGCAATGAAGAGAGTGAGGTAAGCCTGTGTAGAATTAATGGAAAGCTGTTTTATTTTTGCAAAAGAAGTACATTAATGCTATAGTGCATAGGGGAGCTGGAATATAGGAAAAAAAGGTAACTAAAGGACTTACTTAGTCTTTAAGTACCCTCCCAGTAGGTGTGGCCAGGTGGAGCTGATTGCTGGAACCTGCTGACCGCTGGGAGACGCCTGCTGGTGGACACTGGAACTGCAGCAATCAGCCCAAAGCAACACAGTGCCACCAGCAGGTGAACTCGATCCTAACAGTGCCATGTCAACTTTTGCATCGGGGGCCCACAAGCTTCAAGCTATACCTCTGACAATGAAGACAATAATTTGCTTGAACCACCTTGGTCCAAACAAACTATTTTAAATGACAGAAAGATGGAGTTCAGCTTTAAATTAATTTACTGTTGGTTGATTTATTACTTCTCTTGACAGTTTGTTCCAAGCATCCAGGGCCAGTGCTACCACTAGGCAAACTAGGCAGCCGCCTAGGGCGCATTGCCACCTAGGGCGCCCAACCGCTGGTTTACCTACTCTCCATCTCCCACTGGTCTCTGCGCTATGTAGGTTTTTAGTGCGGTGGCGACTGTATGCAAGGGATACCTCTGCTGTCTGCAGCATGTAAATAACACACGGGTGGCAGGCGCCCCATCCGTAAGTAGTGTCAGAGGTGCAGCGCAGCACTGGAAGACTGTGTCCCAACGGAACAGAAGCACAAATCCCCTGCTCGCTGCCGCCTCTATGATCAGTGACCTGTTTGTCTCTCCCTCTATGAGTCTCTGCCTCTGTCCATACGTGAGTCCTATACCGAGTCATGTGACCCACTGACACCACCCACCCGCCGTGTCATGGCCATTCGTAGAGGCCACTCTCCCTCCTGGCCAGTCCTGTAATGCGGCAGTGTGTGCTATAGCCCAATCAGATTGGAGTAGTGGGCACTCGGGGGCTGGTGACAGCTGGAGCCTGAAGGCACTGAGGCAGGGTTTGTTCCTGGCGCTGGCAGGGTCATTGGATGCATGTAGAGCCCCAGTGAGTGAAGAACACTGACATTGTATTAGGAATCAGATAGGTCAGTGTAATGGTCAGGTAGGTCAGTGTAATGGTCTGGTAGGTTAGTGTAGGTGTCAGGTAAGTCAGTGTAGGTGTCAGGTAGGTCAATGTAATGATCTGGTAGGTTAGTGTAGGGGTCAGGTAGGACAGCGTAGGTGTCAGGTAGGTCAGTGTAAAGGTCAGGTAGGTTAGTGTAGGGGACAGGTAGGTCAGTGTAGGGGTCAGGTAGGTCAGTGTAAAGGTCAGGCAGGTCGGTGTTGTGGTCAGGTAGGTCAGTGTAATAGTCAGGTAGGTTAGTGTAGGGGTCAGGTAAGTCAGTGTGGGTAGGTCTTGGTAATGGTCAGGTAGGTTAGTGTAGGGTCAGGTAGGTCAGTGTAGGTAGGCCAGTATAGGGGTCAGGTAGGTCAGTGTAGGGGTAAGGTAGGTCAGTGGTAAGTCAGTGTAAAGGTAAGGTAGGTCAGTGTAGGTAGGCCAGTGTAGGGGTCAGGCAGGTCAGTGTAATGATCGGGTAGGTCACATGGGTTACATGGGCTGGGAAAAGGGGGTGGAATTAGGGGCAGAACCAAGGGGGCAGCAAAATGAAGGGTTTGCTAGGGTGTCAGTAGTCCTTGCACCAGCCCTGCAAGCATTCACTTCTCTTTAAGTAAAACTTACTTCCCAAGGTATATATTTTCCTGTTAGTTTGAGGTATTTGTCTCATGTTGCTTCATATAATAAATACTGCCCTTCTGAACCCTATTTACTCCTTTAATGTATTTGTTTGTTGTCTTTCCTCTCCCTTTTTTCCTCAAGGCAGTTAGGTTCCAGCAGTTTCTCCTGATATGTATTATCTCTCACACCTTGCATTAGTTTGTTGCCCATCTCTGTAATTGCTTTATATACAGTATCTCCCAAAAGTAAGTACACCCCTCACATTTTTGTAAATATTTTATTATATGTTTTCATGTGTCAACACTGAAGAAATGACACTTTGCTACAATGTAAAGTAGTGGGTGTACAGCTTGTATAGCAGTGTAAATTTGCTTTCCCCTTAAAATAACTAAACATGTAGCCATTCATGTCTAAACCGCTGGCAACAAAAGTGAGTACACCCCTTAGTCAAATTGTTGTGATTTTGTGTAGTCACCATTATTTTCAAGCACTGCCTTAACCGTCTTGGACATGGAGTTCACCAGAGCTTCACAGGTTGCCATTGGAGTCGTCTTCCACTCCTCCATGACGACATCACAGAGCTAGTGGATGCTAGAGACGTTGCCCTCCTCCACCTTCTATTTGAGGCTGCCCCACAGATGCTCAATAGGGTTTAGGTCTGGAGACATGCTTGGCCAGTTCATCACCTATACACTCAACTTCTTTAGCAAAGCAGTGGTCATCTTGGAGGTGTGTTTTGGGTCGTTATCATGTTGGAATACTGCCCTGCGGCCCAGTCTCTGAAGATGCAGCCTCACACCATGACACTCCCAACACCATGCTTGACTGTAGGCAAGACACACTTGTCTTTTTACTCCTCACCTGGTTGCTGCCACACATGCTTGACACCATTTGAACCAAATAAGTTTATCTTGGTCTCAACAGACCACAGGACATGGTTCCAGTAACACTTGCACTAAACTTCTTTGGTCGACCATGGCGAGGCATGTTCTGAGTGGAACCTGTCCTGTTAAACCACTGTATGGTCTTGGCCACCGTGCTGCAGCTCAGTTTCAGGGTCTTGCCAATCTTCTTATAGCTTAGGACATCTCTATGTAGAGCAACAATTCTTTTTTCAGATCCTCAGAGAGTTCTTTGCCATGAGGTGCCATGTTGAACTTTCAGTGACCAGTATGAGAGAGTGAGAGCGATAACACCACATTTAACACACCTGCTCCCCATTCACACCTGAAACCTTGTAGCACTAACGAGTCACATGACACCGGGGAGAGAAAATGACTAATTGGACCCAATTTGGACATTTTCACTTAGGGGTGTACTCACTTTTGTTACCAGCAGTCTAGACATTAATGGCTGTGTGTTGAGTTATTTTGAGGGGACAGCAAATTTACATGGTCATGCAAGCTGTACACTCACTACCTTACATGGTAGCAAAGTGTCATTTCTTCAGTGTTGTCACATGAAAAAATTTAATAAAATATTTACAAAAATGTCAGGGGTGTACTCACTTTTGTGAGATACGGTACATAAGTATTCACAGCCTTTGCTCAATACTTTTTTGAAGCACATTTGGCACCAATTACAGCCTCAAGTCTTTTTGAGTATGATGCTACAAGCTTGGCACACCTATTTCTGGGCAGTTTCTCCCATTCTTCTTTGCAAGACTTATCAAGCTTCATCAGGTTGGATGGGGAGCGTCGGTTCACAGCCATTTTCAGATCTCTTCAGAGATGTTCCATCGGTTTCAAGTCTGGGCTCTGGCTGGGCCACTCAAGGACAATCACAAAGTTGTCCCATAGCCACTCCTTTGTTATATTGGCTGTGTGCTTAGGATAATTGTCCTGTTGGAAGATAAATCCTTGCCAAAGTCTGAGGTCCAGAGCACTCTGGAGCAGGTTTTCATCAAGGATGTCTCTGTACATTGCTGTATTCATATTTCCATCAATCCTGTCTAGTCTCCCAGTTGCTGCCACTAAAAAACATCCCCACACCATGATGCTGCCACGCGGCGCCTGGTTCCTCCAGACATGACGCTTGCCATTCAGGCCAAAAAGTCCAATCTTTGTTTCATCAGATGAGAGAATTTTGTTTCTCATGGACTGAGAGTCCTTCAGGTGCCTTTTGGCAGACTCCAGATGGGCTGCCATGTGCCTTTTACAGAGGAGAGGCTTCTGTCTGGCCACTCTACCATACAGGACTGATGGGTGGAGTGCTACAGAGATGTTTTTTCTTCTGGAAGGTTCTCCTCTCTCCACAGAGAAACACTGGAGCTCTGTCAGAGTGACCATTTGGTTCTTGGTCACCTGCCTTTCTAAGGCCCTTCTGCCCCAATCGCTTAATTTGGCTGGACGGCCCACTCTAGGAAGAGTCTTGGTGGTTCCAAACTTCTTTGGATGATGGAGGCCATTGTGCTCATTGGGACCTTCAATGATTCCTTCAAAATTTTTCTGTACCCTTCCCCAGATCTGTGCCTCGATACAATCCTGTCATGGAGGTCTACAGACAATTCCTTGGACTTCATGGCTTGGTTTGTGTTCTCACATGCACTGTTAACTGTGGGACCGTATATAGACAGGTATGTGCCTTTCCAAATCATGTCCAATCAACTGATATTACTACAGGTAGACTCCAATCAAGTTGTAGAAACATCTCAAGGATGATCAGTGGAAACAGGGTGCATCTGAGCTCAAATTTTCAAAATGTATATGTCATTTTTTATTTTTAATAAATTTGCAAAGATTTCAAGCAAATGTCTTTCACGTTGTCATTATGGAGTATTGTTTGTAGAATTTTGGAGGAAAATAATGAATTTAATTAATTTTGGAATAAGGATGTAACATAAAATGTAGAAGTGAAGCGCTGTGAATACTTTCCAGATGCACTATATACTAACAGTCAGTAGCTTCAGTATTTGTAGCTACTGACTTAATTTTTTCTTAGGGAGAGGCTGAAGGTCCTCTTTAATGAACCCCACTTACAACTTCACTTTAGTTATATCACTTACAAATTTAAACAGAACAGGACCTAGTTCTGAGCCTTGTGATACCACAATGCTATTGACGGATCTCTGTTCTGAATTAACTCTACAATTAATATCTGATAGCTATGCTTTAGCCAACTGTAAATTCACAGAAGTCCTAGCTTGTACAGCTTTATGTATGTAACATTACAATCTTGGACCATTAAAGTGTAATTATAGGTTAAAAAACAAAACAAAACATGTACAGTATGATATAATCCGTCACTAGCAGCAGCACTGTATTTTTTGATTCTATCAGTTTCCCTCATTATTTTTTCTCTTCCTTTACAGTGTGACAATGCTGTTGCTTCTGCAATGAAGTTGCACAGCAGCATTGTATACCCATTGGCAAGGTAGACTTAGATTGACAAGTAGTTTTAAATTAATTTAACAGTAAACGGTTAACAATTTTAAGTCCAACTTGCACTAATACTTTTGAAGTAATTACAGCGACAGGTCTTTTGTTTTTCTGTAAAAAAATATCCAAGCCATGTGAAATCTGTCTGTTGAAAGCACACCTTTCAGTGTTATATTATTCCTCCCAATGCCTGTAACTACCACTTTCGTTGGACAGCTTGACCTGTGACAGGAAGTGGAAATCAAGGGATTTAATGGCAAGAACAGCATGTGATAAAACATTGTTATAAGGGAAAGCAAATACTGCTGTGTTAAAGAAAGTGACTTCACTTTATATTTGGCCCATAGTTTCACTTTAAGTGATGTAAACTATCAATTATAAAAAAAAATAACCCAAACATATTATTGACTATATGCAGAATGTAAATGTAAATACATAATATTAAAAATATCTGTATGTTTTATATGGGGTTTACCCAGGAGTTTCATCGACTTACCATAGAACATACTGGAGGGTCAAGTGGCATCTAACAAAATCAATATCTTTCATATAAAAAGCCATAAGGGCAACTTCAAAACTGAGCATAACATCAGTTTACAATGTATTCCTGATGAGGGACTGTTTGTTTTTGATATTGGGCATGGGTTAGGAATAAGAGGGTGTAGGTTAAGTATGAATATGTAAGAATGTGTCTATCTTATAAATGATGTATTCCAAGAGATCCTAAAAGGAGGAATCATGGCCAAAAATGACCCTTTGATTATAATAATGGCCCTGGCAAAGATAATCTCCTACAATATTAGGGGATTAAATACACCCACAAAGAGACATCATATTTATCAGGAATTAAAGAGATATTCTGCAAATATAGCTGTTATGTCGAGAACTCATCAGGTGTGATCATCTAAAACAGGGATATGCAATTAACGGACCTCCAGCTGTTGCAAAACTACAAGTCCCATCATGCCTCTGCTTCTGGGTGTCATACGTGTGGCTGTCAGAGTCTTGCTATGCCTCATGGGATTTGTAGTTCTGCAACAGCTGGAGGTCCGCTAATTGCATATCCCTGATCTAAAATAAGCTACAGCTCTAAATATTATTTTACTTGGTATTATTTGAGGGTCCCCCAACAAGGGCAAGGGGGGTCACTATAGGGTTTGAGAGAAGCACACCATTTATAATGAAACCAATAATGTCGGATCCAGAAGGATCTGTTTGTTAAGAGAATGTTATACAACGTAGAATGCACTTTGTTTAATGTATATTGCCCCAATAGTCATCCAATTAACTTCATTAAGCGGGTTCTCAGGAAGTTGGAGGACTTCAGGGAAAGCAAAGTAATAATGGCCGAAGATATTAATTTTATAATTGATTCAGCCTTGGAAACTTACCCATTTTCCTTAGGGTCAGTGAAAGGAGGATAAAACCAGCGGCAATTAGTGAACACTTTGTGAATATTACACGCTAAAGAAAGATACTTCACATATTACTCACACATACGTGCTTAGATTTTTTTAGATGATCAATTATTAGAATCCTTGATATCTGTGGAGAAAAAAATGATTACCCTGTCAGATCACCCCATTGCAAGTAAATTTAGATCTGTCAGGACTGTCGGTGAGACAATTTACATGGAAGCTAGATGAGTCCCTCTTCTATGCCTACAGAGACGTTAAAGATCTGGAGTTAGAAATAGAAACTTTTTTTTTTTTAAAGAACATAATGTAGGAGCTACATCATCAGCATTATTATGGAAAACCTATAAAGCATATAGTATATAAGAGGAAACTTGTAGCAATAGTAAAAGAAAATCCAAAGGATAGACACAGTAGAGCAAGCATTCAAATGGTTGCCATGAGTTAATATTGGCTCACCAATTTCAGGCTGATGAGAATACTTAACCACTTCAGCCCCGGAAGGATTTCACACTTTAGGACCAGAGCACTTTTTGCGATTCGCCACTGTGTCGATTTAACTAACAATTGCGCGGTCGTGCAACGTTGTACCCAAACAAAATTTGCGTCCTTTTTTCCCACAAATAGAGCTTTCTTTTGGTGGTATTTGATCCCCTCTGTGTAATTTCTGATCACTGCTATAAACAAAAAAAGGGCGACAATTTTGCAAAAAAAAAACCAGTTTTTCTTACTTTTTGCTAAAATACAAATCCCCAAAAAAATATAAAAAAAACATCTTTTTCATCAGTTTTGGCCGATTTATATTCTTCCTCATATTTTTGGTTAAAAAAATTGCAATCAGCATTTAGTGATTGGTTTGCGCAAAAGTTGCCGCGTTTATGGATGCTGAGAATTCATTTCTGTTTTTTTTTTTTTACTAGTAATGGCAGCGATCTGCGATTTTTAGCGGTACTGCGATATTGCAGCGGACATGCCGGACCATTTTGACACTTTTTTGGGACCATTGGCATTTATACAGTGATCAGTGCTATGAAAATGCACTGATTACTGTGTAAATGCCATTGGCAGTGAAGGAGTTAACCTGCAGGGGGCGCTCTAAGGGTTAACTGTGTTCCCTCACTGTGTTCTAACTGTATTGGTGCTGGGCTGGCAGGGGGAGCCTCCGCTCTTTCACTGTGGGGGGGCCATCGCAGGTAGCCGGCAGCAATCGAGTCCGCCCTACCGGCTCCCTGGCCCCCCCGGACACAGTGAGCACGCGAGTGCGCCTTCGGCGGCATGTGCGCTCACAATCCTAGTTATCGCGGCCGCCGTCATGTTTCGTGATAACGAGCCATCTTGCCGCCGTCACGCTGCGGCGGGTGGTTGGCAAGTGGTTAAACAATGGGTATTTCTGTGACTACTTCTTGTCACATGTAAAACAAGACTGCAGAAATCACATTTTAATACACGCTGACATTGCTTAGTAATCATATGTAAGAAAATAGCTGCTTTGGTGCTTTCTATTTAAAGTATACCTGTAATGAAACATGAAATGTAAACTGTGAGAAGGAGTCAGGTACAGTGGGGAAAATAATTATTTCTTCCCCTGCAGATTTTGTGAGTTTGCCCTCAAAGAAATGAAGGGTCTATAATTTTTTATCATAGGTGTATTTTAGATGATAGAGACAGAATATCAACCAAAAATCCAGAAAAAAAAACAAATGGAGTTTCAGTTCAGTAGGCAAAATAAGTATTTGATCCCCAAGCAAAACACGACGTAGTTGGTGGAGAAACCCTTGTTGGCAACCACAGAGGTAATGCCCGGTACACACAATGAGATTATCAGGCGAATGATCATCCGTTTTTTTTCGCATGCTAATCTCAGCTTGAATCGGAAGAGTTTACTTTAGTCACAAAAATTCTCGCACAACAGCATAAAAAAATCTTAAGCGATGTGATGTGTTATAGTGTATTTGTATTGCATTTTTGAATGACAGCTGTACTGATGAAATGAAAATCGTACGATTGGGCATCGTGTGAGAGAATTTTTCCTGCATGTCCTATCTTGTCCAAATGGAAAACATCGGATGAACTGTCATGATCGGCTCTCAAAAGCTCTATACCAACGATCCGATTATCGTACGATTGCTTCAAAATCTGTATTTTCCGTACGATTTTCTGATCGTGCGTACAGGGCTTAAGACAATTTTTGTAGTTGGTTACCAGGTTTGCACACATCTCAGGAGGGATTTTGGTCCACTCTTCCTTACATATCTTCTCTAAATCCTTAAGGCTTCTTGGCTGTCACTTGGCAACTCCAAGTTTCAGCTCCCTCCATACATTTTCTATAGGATTAGGGTGTGGAGAATGGATAGGCCACTCCATGACCTTAATGTGCTTCTTCTTAAGTCACTCCTTTGTTGCCTTGGTGGTATGTTTTGGGTAATTGCTGGAAGACACATCCACGACCCATCTTCAGTGTTCTGGCTGAGGGAAGAAAGTTCTCATCCAAGATTTTACAATACATAGCTCCGTCCATCGGCCTCTCAATGTGGCAAAGTCGGCCTGTACCTTTAGCAGAGAAACAGCCCCAAAGCATAATATTGCCATCTTTGTACTTGACTGTAGGGATGGTATTCTTGGGGTCATAGTCAGCATTTTTCTTCCTGCAAACACGGCGAGTCAAGTTAATGCCAAAGAGCTCAATTTTAGTCTCATCTGACGACAGTGGTTCTCTGAATCATTTAGATGCTCATTGGCAAACTTTAGACAGGCCTGTACTCGTGTCTTCTTGAGGAGGGGGACCTTGCGGGCGGTGCAGGATTTTAGTCCATGGGGCCATATTGTGTTACCAATGGTTTGTTTGTTGACTGTGGTCCCAACTGCCTTGAGATCACTCACAAACTCCTCCTGTGTTGTTCTGGACAGATCCCTCACTTTTCTCATGATCATCCTTATCCCATGAGGCAAAATCTTGCATGGGTGATTGATGATTATTTTTATTTCTTCCATTTGCAAATAATCACTCCAACAATTGTCTTCTTCTCACCAGGCTTCTTGCTGATGGTCTTGTAGCCTATTCCAGCCTTGTGTAGGTCTACAATCTTGTCCCTGATGTCCTTTGACAGCTCTTTAATCTAACCCAAGATCGTGAGGTTTGAATGGAAGAAAAAGATTTTGTGGACAGGTGTCTTTTATACACATAACGAGTGGTCGTTAGGAGCACCTTCTTACATTGACAGGACTAATCTGTGTACCAGCACATACTTAAACAGTCTGTGGGGGCCAATATTATTGTTGGTTGGTAGGGGATCAAATACTTATTTTACTCACTGAACTGCAACTCACTTTATAAAAATTTTTCATGCGTTTTTCTGGATTGTGGTTGATATTCTGTCTCTATCATTTAAAATACACCTATGATAACAATTATAGACCCTTCATTTCTTTGTAAGTGGGTAAACTTTCAAAATCGGCAAGGGATCAAATAACTATTTTCACCACTTTACATATATCCAGCGATGCCGCTAAAAACCTTATAGACCTCCCAAAATATGCAAATACAAAATTCACTAAGCAGGTTGGCGTTTTAGCCAATATATCAGGCAGGCTTTGAGTTGTGGGAGGTCATAGGTGTTGGGCCCAAACTCTGAATTCCTAGTCACTATCTAAATTGCCACTGTTTTTGGGCTCCTGTTGCACTGTAGAAGTTAACTAGAATTCAGGCATCCTTTTAAGGGTGTATAAACTCTAACACAAACATTTTATATTGTTATATTGCAACTTACCATTTCCTAGATGTGGTGACCTTGTTAGTTTCATTTTTCCAGGCATTTTCCTTTATTTTTACATGTTAATTCCTCAAATAACACTTGCTTCCCTCTCTTCATCTCCATTACATGAGAGTGGGGATTAGTAGTTTATAGTAGATAGGAAGATAGCATTGTTGAATATATCAGGCCAATTCCCAGAAAGTTACAAGGACACTACATTACTGGCAAGATCAATAGGCATTTTCTGTACTTGCAGCCATCACACAGAAGAACTAGTAAGCTGAAATATATTACATTTATGTACTTGGGTTCAGACAACCTTTAAGCTCTGTTTGCAGTTTCATTTTCTAAATTTCTGTACAGATTTACCCTAAATCTCTCACTGTAAAAAGGATAAGCTTCAATTTTTATATATCTTTTTAAGTTATGCTATGTGAATGAGAACATGTGACAAGTAGGTGTTGATGTGACAATTTGGCTGCAAAAGAGGAAATACACTTTAAAGTTCAATTCATCTTCTGTTAAAAAAAAAAAGTTAAATTCAAATCCAAAGTAAGTTAGGGTTATAACTCCTTTCATTGGACAGATTTACCCTTTACGTCCTGTCTTATAGCCACAACAGGAAGTGAAAGGACATCCCTCTAAAGTGAGAGAAATTCCTTGTAGTCAACAAAGTGAATGGGGATTAGAACACCTGTCAGGTTTTTATTGCTATCTGTGTCCCCATTAGGCAGATTCCCCTCTCTATGTTTCCTGCTGGGAGTAATCACCAAAAGCGAAAAAAAAAATCATACATTTTGAGTGGTCACCAAGAATGGAAGGTAAATCTCCCAATAGGAATACTCGTTTTGGTGATTGTGGTTACAACAAGGGATTCTCTCACTTTGGAGGGGTTTTCTCTCACTTCCTGTTGTGGCTTTGGGACAGGAAGTGAAGGGAAATCTCCCCAATGGGACACATATGGGAAAACAACTATCCCTTAGGCTGGGTTCACATATGTGCGAATTTGATGCGGGTTTCCCCGCATCCAATTCGCATGACAGGCAAGTGGGACCGGCTCTCAATGGAGCCAATTCACAGAGGTCCATGGTGGCCATAGAGCGAATTGCAAAAGGGTTCTGTTCAGGTGCGAATTCAGACAAAAATTTTAACCTGAATCGGACCTGAACCGGTGAATAGACACGCACCAGACCCCAGGCACGAACCCGTGGCCGCACATATATACACCTGGCCTTACGTTATCCAAAATTAAATCATTCTGCCCTTAGTTCTACTTTAATATTGTGCATACTCCTCCAGTACATTGCAGAATAGTATCTGGCACAGGTAATGTATCTCCTAAGTGCTTGACTCCATCCGTGCAGAAACTTTACCATGTTGTGCTCAGATACACAGGCATACAATGGGATGGCTTTGTAACAAGTGGGTGGTCCTAAAGGGAAATTATATTTTATTTAAGGGGAATGCATTTTTAGTTTAGTTATTGCAGTGTTTATCTTATAGCCATTTTCAAAAGAATGTAACATTTAACAAGCTTATACTTCCAAATTCTGTAATAAATGAAGGGACTTGAAGACTAGGCATTAGAGGAAGCTCTCAGTGGTAAATTCATTTGGACTTTGTTCATACTGTATATTGGATCCAGGGGGTTGAATGAAAAAAAAATTGGTCAATTTCCCCATCCACACATTCGAGGTGGATTGGGGAATCCCTCTCACTGTGGTATTGAAAGCAGGGAGCCTTCACCGCCACCAGAATACAATGATCAGTGTTGCCAGCCATAGCCAGTGGCACTGATCGAAGAACAACCCAACAGGCTGGTTGCACACAGGTTGAACAATAGATCAACTTGCATACAGCCAGCTAGCCCATACATGGATGGAAATTCGTCAGGTCCCTGCTGAACTGGCTGAATTTCGATCCCCGTATGGCCGTCTCAAGGCATAACTAATCATTATTATTATTACACAGGATTTATATAGTGCCAACAGTTTGCACAGCACTTTACAATATAAAGAGAGACAATACAGCAACAGTACAATTCAAAACAAGACGGTTAGAGAAGCCCGGCTCCTGCAAGCTTACAATCTAAGAGGGTGGGGCCGATCAATTATAACAGTGACATAATAAACCATAAGAAATAGTATACAAATAAAATAGGTGTCTATAGTCCAAATGCTGCAGGCAGTCTGCTGCACCACAATGCCCAATTGGTAAAGTGTAAGTCATTCAGCTCCATAAACACTTTTGGATTTGGCATTTGACTTGGCAAGATCACATGAAAAATGTCAATAGCATCTAAAGTGTGAATGAGCCCTTATCTTTTATATACAAATATATTGATAAGATCACTATCATGCTGCCCTTATTTATATGTTAATCTAAAAAATATAAAAATGAAAACACTGAGCATTCTCAAGGTACACCATCAGACAGGTGCATCTGAAATAGGAAGCCTTCATATTTTTCAAAATGGTAGCCATCCTGGTGGTAAAAGGCCTCTTTCTCAACCGCTCAACGGGCGGCACAGTGGTGTAGTGATTAGCACTTTTGCCTAGCAGCAAAAGTGTCGCTGGTTCAATTCCCAACCATGACACTACCTGCCTGGAGTTTGCATGTTCTCCCTGTGCCTGCGTTGGTTTTTCCCTAGGTACTCCGGTTTCCTCCCACACTCCAAAGACATGCTGGTAGGTTAATTGGATCCTGTCTAAATTGGCCCTAGTATGTGTATAGTGTCTGTACTGAAAATGACAGCTTGAATTAGGTATTTAATTAAAATAAGCTCAGAGTGAGAAATCTAACAATGATCTTTGTTTCTTTTCACATAAGAGTCTTCAAGAAACAAAGATTTTGCTTGTTTCATATGACATTACGTAACTTTAATCTTCTCTGATCTAGATCTGATCTTTAAAATCCACAGCGTACAAGAAAGTTTCCTGAGCGCTGTTAACTAACACCGGAGAACCAATTTATTCCAAATCTAATTTATGAATCAGGATAAAGCTCAGTGCTTTCAATGAAGCTAGCACAGCAAGAACAGCTCAGAGAAACTAGCCAGTAGAACTTTTGTCAGATTGCTGGATCATCATGGCCACCGTTTCTCTTCTTATGTATCACTGTTCAGTTTTTATATGGTATTTTTTCCTTGCTTATTTACTTTTTTCTGTTAGTCCAAAAGATCCGCCAGCTGGAGTTTTTCTGTATGGTGGGCAGTGGAAATACTTGACAGTACTTAATGTGGTAAGGATTCACTTTCTTTCAATGGCTTTTTAATTGATATAGTATTTTGCAATATAGAAGTAGTATTTTCATTGATACATGCTGTGGATGAACTGTAACTGTGTGAAAAGGTTTGTTTTTATTGGCCACAAGAAATAAGTAGATAGTGGTAAAAGAGTGATTAGTGCAGACTTTCTCAAGCAGAGTTCTGTGAACCCTAGGATTCCTCCAGATTTTGCTAGGGGTTCTTCAAGCAATAAGCAATGTCTGCCTTTTAGATTAGTAACTGTTGACAATAAGGATCTTTTTTTAGCTATCTGTAAGGAAGGGATTACACCCAATGACCAAAAATATAAGAAGCAGCTCTTCCATTGACTATGACACCAATTTACCATGGACTGTAGATAAAGTAATTACTAGCAGCCAGGGTTCCCTCGGACCAGAAAGTTATTTCAAGGGTTCCTTTGTGATAAAAAGGTTGAGAAAGACTGGATTACTGTGTCTGCTTCTTATACTTTTACTGTCCTTTTATGTCCATTTATTAAACACATACTGATTCTCTTTTTAAAGGCTCATTCTGCCCATGGTAGTCTACCTATGGTATTAGGTTCTAGGTGGAGCCAGGTGGGCATTGTCAGCTCTTCTTATCTCTCCATTCCCCTAACAGCTAGATCTTATTCTGTTTCAGTCTGGCAAATTCGAGTACTGCCACTAAACTTCTGTTTTTTAGCACCTCCTATTCTTGTGTTTTACATAAATAGAAATCCAACAGGGAAAGTAGGATCCCTAATTATTGCTGAAGCAGACATACAGACCAAGGAATTCTTTATTGCTCTTGGCATTCTTCAACTTGTGGCCCCTCCATTTTTTTTACTGATCTCTGCACCTAAAATCCTCTGGGTGTACAGTGAACAATAGCCATGCACAGTGCTACACCTAGTAGCCACAAAAGAGATGCAATGCTTGTTGATACTATATGTCTTTAGGACCTGTATTAAAAATGAAATGAGAAAAATACAATTCAATAAACTAATACTAAAATGAAGGCTTTTAAATACAGCTAGTGCAAACACTTTAAATTCATGTTTATATTAGCTTCTTGCAATCCTCTGCATGTCTGAAATCAGACTGGCAATATCGGACATTCAAAGTTTTTCTGCAGTGCACAGTGCTATTAATCTAACGCTGTGAACACGCTAAGCAGGAAGGGAGAGCACAAAGATGTGCATTGTGTGCTGTTCTTTCATTGTGCAATTGACAGACCAGCTATGGGTAGATGACACAGTTGTAGTTCTAAACTGTGACAAAGCAAGTGGTGCCTCCTCTTGGCTGTTCGGTGTGACAGAGGTGTGTGAGTAAAAAAAGAAGTGGCTCCTCACAGTCACAAATATTTCTCTTACGTTCATTGATGGATACAGCTCTTCTCTTCTTGACCATATGGTTTTACAGCACCACCTATAGGAGTAGGACACTAGACAGAAAAGAACACAGCACCACCTATAGGCAGTCCAAGCTGGTATAAACTAAACCAGTTATTTCTGACTAGTGTTTCAGGAGTGAGGACCTAGTTCCCTGCTCTGACCTGTTGTTCCATAGCTTTTTCCTTTTTTTCTTTGTTCCTAGAACTTTTTCCTGTGGAGATCTTTAATCAACAGCCAGGCTGGGTGACAGGATGGACAATCTAGATCCAGTAGTTAGTCTAGCCTGGCCAGTGAGCGCATTCAGACCTTTAACTACATGCTGGGCTGGCTGCAAAAGCTCCATCCTGGCCTAGGGTGGCCAGCAAGTTAAACATCTCATGGAGGCACATATGACTGGGCACCTGCTGTCTGTGTCACAGTGCTACCCTGGCCGACAGCCCTCACCCTGGTGGGAGGCGGATCTGTCTTGAGAGCATTACCCGCAATCTCTTTGGATTGGTAAGTAGATGCCCCCTCTCTCTGGAGGTGCAGTGCAGGGCCTGTGTACTCCTTGGGGTGGTTGACAGCTTGGGGTTTTCCTCCCCCCCTCCAAGCCTGTCTGGCTGCAAGCTCTGTCCCCCCCCAGGCCATCACCCTCCTAGTGGGCTTTTCTATCTGGGGTGCGGTGCAGGTACCAGTGGGTTAGGGGATTCTCACCCTGGACTCTGGGTTGTGGCTCCAGGAAGTGGGGGATGGCAGCCTGACTTTTGGGCCCATGTGCTCTGAATGGCTAGTAGACATTTTGGCATGGTCCTTTCCACATGGGTCATGGTTACTGTATGGGTGGCCATTTTGCGGTAACCCAAGGGGGCGCACATCTTACTCTTACTCAGTGATTCCTTTGCATTACAATGGGCAGTTTTCCTGTTACCTCAGGACCGATTGGTGCACTTTACATTTGGTCTCCAACCTCAGGATAGTGCGGACAGCGCATAGTCTTCCTCCTAAACAGCTGGGCTCTTGGACAGAGGGGAGTTTCTTCTGGGGTAATCTCTCTCTCTCTACTGTGACCACTCAGGGGTATTTGTGGTGTCCCTCTTCTTAGTGGGCATCCCTCAGCAATTCTGGGTTCCCTATGAAGTCTCAGATGCAAGCTTCCCCTCCTTCCTCCCACAGTCCAAGGAGGAGAGGGAACCATTTCGTAAGCCCAGTCCTTCATTCTCTACATACAGGAGGCTCCTCAGGCAAGGATTCCAAGCCCTTCAGTGCCCCCCGCAGATGGTTCCAAGTGCTTCTGGCCTCACAAGGCCCCGAAACCCAAGGACAAGTCCTCCTCAGCAAGAAAGCTAATTTCCAGGGTGGGGGATTGACTTCACCAGTTTGCGGGCCTGTACTGATTGTGTCTGGCTAAAAATAGAATTTCATTCTTGTACAGGGTGGTTGCTAATCCAGAGAGTGATTGCCCCAGTCCCAGATCTAAATCAGTTTTGGGGGTTTTACCCTAGCCTGTTTATGTTACCAAATAAGGGCCGAGTTTGACTGATCCTGGACATCCAAGGCCCTGAATTGCTTTGTATGCGTGCAGAAGTTCAAGATGGAATTAATTTCCTAACCTCCATAGACATAAAGGATGCCTACCTGCATATCCTCATCTGTGCTTGGCATAAATGCTTCTTGCGTTTTGCAGTCTGGGATATGCATTATCAGTTTCTGGTGCTTTCCTTCAGTCTGGCCTCTGCTCCTTGGGCTTTTACCAAGGTGCTAGCCCTGGTGCTGACCTTGCTGAGACAACAGGGGATCACCATGATTGGCTACCTTGATGACCTTCTCCTGCAAGCAGAGACACATTCTGCATTGATGGACAATGTGGAGATCACTATGCACGCTCTGCAGGAATTTGGATGTGTCCTGAATCTCAAAAAGTCTGCCTTGACCCCAACCAGGAGGCTGGAGGGGTCTGATTCCCCCTCAGTGCAGGCCAAGGTGCTCCTCCCAATAGTAAAGCTCCAGAAACTTCAGACTGCTCCTGTACCACAGACAATCTTTCCTGCGGTCTTGCATGCAGGTCCTGGGTCTTAAGGTGTCCACCTTTGAGGTATACGCAGTTCCATAGGAGGGTTCTGCAGTGAGAAATCCCAGACAAGTGGGACAAATCTCACTCTTCCCTAGACAGCCAGATTCATCTGGGTCTGTCGGCCAGGTCCTCTCTACTCTGGTGGCTTTGGTTTCCCTACCCCCAGTCTAGAAAGTCCATTTCCCCCTCCATTGGACAATGGACATGATGATCACCAACCAGTCTGGCTGGGGAGGGGTCCTGGGGTCAAGGTCAGCTCTGGGTCATTGGATGCCAGTGGAGGATCGGCTGCCCATCAATGTCCTGCAGCTACGAGCAATTGTGCTGTGTCTGTATCAGAGGACAGACCTTCGTCGAGGGCACCCAGTCAGAATCCAGTCAGACAATGCCACTACGGTGGCCGATGTCAACTACCAGGGCAACGGAGTGTGGCAGCAGCGCTGGGTGCCTCACACATTCTTTGGTGGATGGAGTTTTATGTGCGGGTTCTCTTTGATGTGCAGATTCCAAGTGTCGAGAACTGTCAGGCGGACTACCTCAGCCATCAAACTCCGGATTAGGGGAGTGGTCCCTACAACCGAACATGTTATCTCAGATCTGCCTAAATTGGGGCACCCTGGATCTGGATCTCTTGACCTCCCACCTCAACAGGAAGGTGCTGAGGGTTGTGGCAATGGATCCCCTGATGCATGCAATGGATGCGCTGGTGGCGCCATGGGGTCAGTATTGTCTCATTTATGCATTTCCTCCTCTCAAACTCCTTTCTTGCCTGCTGCACAGGATAAAGACTGAAGGGTTTATCTGGTTGCTCCAAACTGGCCTCATCAACCCTGGTATGCTGAGGGGTGTGGCTTGCCACAGATGCCCCCTGGCAGCTGCCTGCCCTTTTGGAAGATGTTCTGTCCCAAGGGTTGATCTTCCACCCTGCTTTACCATCACTGGCTTTGATGGCATGACTATTGAAAGCCAGGTTCTGAGAGACCACTATTTCCTAATGGATTCGGCAGACTGTTATTCAGGCACATGCCATTAAAGGTTGGGCTTCCCCCTTCACAGTCATGGAACACTCTCCCATGGCGATTAGTCCCTTTTGGGCATTCCAACATCAGGCGTCTGTGTCTCAGGTTTGCAAAGCAGCTACCTGGTTGTGTGTGCAAACTTTTGCCAAATTTTACAAAGTTGATGTGTTCGCATCTTTGAATGTTTGTTTTGGCTGCAAGGTATTGCAGGCTGCTGTTTAAGGTTCTTTTTTATGGGGGGGGGGGGGGTTTGTGGGTGGCTGGCATGTTTGCTTGTTTGCTTTTGTTTGCCCAACCCTCATTAAGGCACTGCTGTGGGACGTCACGGTTGTCAAGAATGAGAAGAGCTGTGTCTTTCAATGAATATAAGAGAAAATGGGATTTCTTGTTATAAACTGTAAAATCCCTTTCACTTAGTTAATTGACGAACACAGCACCCACCCCTCTATTTGGTTCTTTTACTTTTTTTATACTGCTTTGTGACTAACTGGCCTGCCCATAGAAGAGGTTGGGTTTATACCAGCTAAGACTGCACAAGGGCAGTGCTGTGTTCTTTTGTGCCTAGTATACTACTCCTGTAGGTGGCACTATAAAACCCTATAAGTTTGTATTTAGGAATGGCGCTGTCTCATTAATCATAGAATCAATGTATTCATGGGTGTGTCTATTGGTTTGTAAAGTGCAAATGTGCAAAAATTGTACGTGAATCAAAAATCAGATGCTCAAATAAATATCATAAAACCTCTAGGAGTTCTACCCAAGTGAAAAATGAGTGGGTTAAAAAACTAAATGTGAGAAAAAAATGCAAAGTGTAATCCGTAAAATTGTGGTCCGTAAAAAAAGTCCGTGAAAAATCCGTAATCCGTAAAAGTCCGTAAATACTAAAACTCCACAAAATCTGATAAAACTGATGAATTGTAGAAACTTCCAATACAAAATGTTATACTCCAACCGTTAATATCAAAACATTCATGGAAAAGGTGACTTATGTGCCAGATGCTGTATCCACTGCAAGGATGTGACTCGTGCTCCCCTCATGTGCCCGCACTTACCGAAGATTCCACACCCCTGCAGGGGTATCACGCCTGTGGTAAAATGGGGTCTTTCTCCTTGGTTCCAAGCTTCCTTCAGCTGGCCGCACTTGTCTTTTGTCTTTTATCCTTGGTTCCAAGCTTCCTTCAGCTGGCCGCACTTGTCTTTTATCCAAGATCCACTATGGCGCCATCCCGCTTTCCACCAGGGTTTGTCCAGGAAAAATCAAGAAAAAAGAGTTCCTCCGATAGTGTAGTATGTTAAGCAATGGGATTTTTATTCTCAAAAATTAGCAACAAAAATAACAAAAAATAAAAACAAAAGTATTGCGCTGACAATACGGGTTTGCAGGCTCTGCCTGCTTGAGAAAGGTATGGATCCCTTCCTGCTAACCACTGTGCGCTCCTTCTGCTAAAACCCTATGTTCAAGAATGAGAGGAGCTGTGTCTGTCAATTAACTCACAGAAATGGATTTTATGGTGAGTAACAAAAAAAATCACATTTTTAGTAGGCAAAACTATTTACTGATGAACATGCACATATTTCAGTGACATATTTAGCTGTCTGGCCAGGTCAACTTTAATTCTAACCTAGTTGATAGAAGGGGTGAAAACTGATGGAAAAAGAGATTAAAAGTGCTATAGTATTGCAATATTCACATTTGTGTAATATTTGCCATATTAAATGTTAATACAATATTATTAAATATATATAGTATAATTAATATCAAATATTTAAAGCTGAACTCCAGGTATTTTTTTAGATCATAATATGCATATTAAATCTGATCTTCGGGTTTTAAAAAAAAATACAGTGCCCCCTCAAACACTGCAAATGTTACATATTGCTTACATCCAGGGGGTAGAGGAAAAGTCTGTAATGCTTTTTACTCCCTTGGCCACCAATGTTCTTCTCTCCCTTGGCACCCTCACATACTCTGCAGGACTATTGGTCTTGCTGTGTAGTTGATGCTAGCATTGGCTGGAGCACCTTAGAGAAAAGATTATAGGGTATCATTCGAAAAAATAGAGGGAGCCTGCTGGAGCATATATCCCCTGCAGTGTATTAAGCTGTTTGCCTGGAATTCAGCTTTAAAGTACAGTACCAGCTTTTTTGACTTAATATGAACCTATACATTTTAATACCAGTTTAGCACTTGAATGGTTAATTTTTTTCTGTTACTTTCTTCTTTAATTCATAAAAAAATGAAAAAGTTAGATTCTACACTATTGACAGTGAATCCCCATAGAGAACTATTGCAAGTTTTACTGCAATGATTTTTCACCTCAGCTGTTATACTTGCAAAAAATGTGTTAATCAAATATGCGATGTACTGTATGTGCAATGAATGCCAAAGAATATTAATTGGTTGGTTACCAAACCCTACAGGTGTGCAGGTCAATCTCACTGCAAAATTTGCCTAATGATACGAGTGAATGCCCTTCCCCTGTACAAGTCACATATACGTTAAACGTTCTGTTCTTAGTTTATGTTTTTATTCACTTCCTCAATCAATATTACAGAAACCATAATTATGCCCGTTCATTTAAAGGTAAAAAAATAGGAGGGATGTGTTATAGTGCTGTAACAATTGTCCATTCTCCTGTCTGACAGTGGAATATGATAGTCAAGTAATGCACAGGTCGTGAGTTGACTTTTCCAGGAGGGACTGTGCATTGACTTTGTATCATCACCCAATATTTATGTTGGTTTGTTGGTCCAGTTTTCTATAATAATCATGTTTGTAGGCCGTGACCCCTTTGACTCTAGAGTATGAGTGTTTTATTTTAACTGGGTCATTTCATCACATTTTCTTTCAAAGGCTGGGAATAATTTGAGGCTTTCTGTTTACTTTCTACAGTACAACACATTTTTTTGGTATTTAAAATAAGCAACTTTTGTATCACGGTCATGTGATAGTTTAAGTTTGTTAGGGATTTTATTCGATATGTGCAAAGAGAGATCTCACAAATACTTATAAGTATAACATTTATTAAAGATAATGACAGATACAGATAAAGAATGTATAACAAAAACACTTAAAGCATAACTCCACATTTGTTGAGAAAAAAACATTCCCCCCTGGGTGATCTATGTACATTGCAAGGATTAAAACACATTTTGTTGCAGATTCCTACCTTTTGCTATTCTGAAGAAATCCGTGTGTGTTTGTCTGCCTCTGTTCTGAGTGGGTCTAATGGGAGTGGTTTCATAATTAACTGTCAGCTGTGGCAGCAGCAGGACACTAATGAGGAAATCTGCTGGGCCTGCATCCCTTTAGACGTATTTCCAAAAATGCAATTTTTGTTGCAGGGGATGCCTGAAATCTGACTTGTATCTTAGGTAGACGTCTGGGAAATTGGTGAGCCAATCACACAAGCAAGAAATTATGTTTTTGGAGAGTGGTCAGTACAAACTCAGTGTACAGAACACCTCCAGGTAGCCATATTGCAATGCATTCTCAGAAAATCACTGCAGATTGAAAATGAGAGGTAATTTTTAATAACATTCAATCACAATATGATTAGTGTCGCAATTATATGCGCTATATTATTTTTTCTTGGAATTACCCTTTCTCTAAAGATGTTTTCGCCATGGGTCTCCCCATGATATGGCATGGCACTTGGATCAGGACCAGACACATGCCTCATGGCAGTTCTGGGTGAGACAAGTATTGCAAGCTGTGTGTGTGATATAGAGGACGTGAATGAAGGAATTGGTCAACCCCCACTGTGAGCAATATGGCCTTCTAAGGAAAATGGCACATACCTGAAAGAGAGTGGGCTGGCTTGTCCATATAGTCGGTACACATTCCTATCAGATGAGTCATTTAAAGTGACCATCCTTGTCTCGTATAGCCCTTTTACCAGGTTTAGCATTCATTATTAGATATTGTGAGCCAACAATAATAAGTAAATATAAAATATATAGTTTCCCATCAGGAATTCCTACTGTGTTTGTTGGTGCGATACCAATACCTATATATAGAGTATATTTTAAGGCAAGGTTATATATGCATGTATATTGTTTAATTCGTGTCTTAAAGTGTATCTCTAGACCAGACTTTCTCAATCTGGGTTCCATGGAAACTTAGGGTTCCTCCAGAGCTTGTTAGGGGTTTCTTGAGCTGTGAGGAATTTCTACCTCTCAGATTAGTAATCATTGACACCAATTATCTTTTTAGCTATCTGTAAGGTGGGATTCATCTCAATGACCACCAATGTAAGGAGCTTTCCCCCCAGTGACCATCACACTACTACAGTGAGCTTTAGATAGATATTATTAGCATGGTTTCCCTGAGCCCAGAAAGTTAGTTCAAGGGTTCCTCCATGTAAAAAAGGTTGAGAAAGGCTGCTCTAGACAAATCTTTTTTGTTTGCTTTAGAGAATGCAGTGGATAGCCCTTTTCTTTTTTTTGCTGTCTGTGTCCCTTTGGAGAGATTTCTCTTCAATTTCTGTCCTAGGTACACTAGGTAACAGAAATTGAGAGAACATCTCTCCAAAGTGAGAAACATTATGTCATCCTCTGTTATACAGTTGTCACCAAAACATAAGTACCCAGTGGAGGCTGTCCCTTTACCTTCTGTTCTTGTAAGAGCTGTAACATTTTGGATTTCTATACTTTCTGTACTAGTGACAATGGAGAGGAAGAAACTACCTAGTGAGGATATAGACAAGCAATTGAATCTGACATGGGCTATAACACATACAAACTACAAGACAACATTTTTTCTGTAGGTAAAATGAATATCTCCTAAACTTTACAGTTTAGAAGATATTCACCTTGCATGCAGCCACTGACATCAGCGGCGGATGTGCTCTGAAGGACCGGTGGATGCTGTCAGAAAATCAGAGCTCCTTGCCGGAACGGAGGATTCCTGCGCATGCACAGGAGTGACATCATCGCAGCTCTGGCCACTCACATCGCTGGAGCCACGAACCTGGAAGAAACACCAAGGGAAGATGTCAGCTCCCTCGGCGGTGACTGGGAGACCATGTGGGCGCTTCGATATAAGGTAAGTATTTCATAATGAGCTAGTATGCGGCATACTAGCTCATTATGCCTTTTTTCTTCTTTTCATCCACGGCATACAACCGCTTTAACTTACTGTAAATTACTTAACTATAATCAGTAGGACTATGAAAAAATTACCTTCACGTTTTGCACTTACATGTAATATATTTATGTCTTAGGTTTTGCAGACACTGTTTTATGCTGTCTCCTTTTTGACGGATCTCCTGCTTCCAATAAGAGGAATTAAATTAGTAAAGTTTGTTATCTATTGCAAAGACCTTATCTTCTCTGTTCTGGCTTTTCCAGCATCAACTGTAAGTTTAAATCTTATAATGTGTAAAGTGTTTTCCTAGTGGGATTAGCATCAGTGTCAATCAAAATGCAGTCAACTGTGCTTGTGTACTGATATCTTGATTTGTCACTGAGAACTTCTCGCTTATCGCTCCAAGTCAATAATAAAAGTTACTGCTGAGATTTCTTTCCCCATAACAGGAAAAATGAAGATGAATGTGTGACAAACATACACTTAAAGTGTACTTGTGGCATTTTCCATCATGGTAAACTGGCCAACAACAGCATAACAGTGGATGTAGCTCGGGTCAGAAGTCAACTTAATTCATCAACTGAAAGTACATTCATCTGAAAGCCCCTGCATACAGTCTAGGTGTAGTTTACTATGGTGGAAAATGCCTTGAGACAGGGTACTCACCATAGGTAACTGCCTTTCTTGCATCAGTCTAGTTTTGGTTTAACACATACCCAAGTTTATAATTGTTTAAAATTAATTACTGTATATCTCTCTAGTGCCCTTACTCATCCACACGAATGAGGATCATTTATGAGAAGTGTACTAATTGGAAAATGTCTTATTACCACCAGCGACTATATACAATTCTTGTTTTATATCAAACTTCAATAGAAAACATGAAGTTGCTATTAGAAGTTTTCTTCTTAAAAGGTTTTGAACATAAGCTCAATTTTTGCATAATTATACGGCTGTAAAATGTTGAGTGGCAAAACTATGAAAAAGATAAAACCATAATGTATTTTTTTTTATAAAATACATTATTTCTGAACTTATGATGATCTATTGACCACACATATACACCGATCAGCCATAACACTATGACCACCCACATGATATTGAGTAATTCCCACTTATGCCACCAAAACAGGCCTGACCTGTCAAGACATGGACTCCAGCAGACCTCTGAAGGTATGCTGTGGTATCTGGCACCAAGCCATCTGCAGCACATTCTTTAAGCCTCTGTCAGCTTGCCTTTTTCTCATAGTGCATCCTGATACTATCTATTCCCCAGATAAGCGATGCACACACACTCGGTCATCCACAAGATGTAAAAGAAAATGTGATTTGTCAGACCAGGCAACCTTGTTCCATTGCTCCGTGGTCCAGTTATGATGCTCACGTGTCCATTGTAGGTTCTTATGGCTGTGGACATGCGTCAATATGGGCACCCTGACTGGTCTGAGGCTACACAGCCCATAACATAAAGCAGCAAACTGGGATGCACTGAGTGTTATGACACTTTTCTGTTGTAACCAGCATTACAAATTTGAGCTACAATAGCACTTCTAATGCATTGGACTACACTGGCCAGCCATGAGTCTTGGCCACCCATGATCCTGTC
>BLSH010434257.1:0-11310 GCA_018402905.1 Glandirana rugosa
GTGCTGCTGCCTGACTCTGTAGCCATTTACTCTTGATCTTGCTCTTGCCCTTTACCTGTATCCAGTATCCTGCTGCCTTGTTCCCATCCCAGTCTTTGTTTTTCCCTTTCCCATTTGCTCCCTGCTCTCCCCTGCCTTGTGTATATCTAATGTGTGCATTTGTATATACAGTATATAGTTAAGTGTGGGTAGGATTGCTGGCTAGGCTTTTTGTCATTTAGTTTTGATTTTCATGCGTTCTCATGTTTATTGCTATTGGTGTGTGGTTATTCACTGTAAATAAATCTCACTTTAAAGATATACAGTATATATATATACATGGTCTGGTCCTAGTTTCTGTGTGTGGCTACATAGAGTATACAGTATCTGGTCATCCCCCAGCTTCCTGCCAATGTATTTAAGTTATGTCTGTGTTCTCATTGGATAGATTTCTATTTACTTATTGTTCTAACTAGAGATGGGACGAACAACCCCCTTCAGTTTGCACCAGAACTCTCGAACAGAGAAAAAATTCTGACCCAAACAGCGAACCCTATTAAAGTCTATGGAACCCGAACTTGAAAAATCAAAAGCCTCCAATTTGAAGGCTTATGTGCAAGTAATTTGCCATAAAAAAAGGTATGGGGGGTCCGGGTACTGCCCTGGGGGACATGTATCAATGCAATAAATGTTTTTAAAAAATATTGGTTTTACAGGAGCAGTGATTTTAATGATGCTTAAAGTGCCACAATAAAAATGAAAACTTCCTTTAAATAGAGTGCCCGGGGGGCCCCCTTACATTTCTAAAGAAAAAAAAAATGAGTGAAGTGACATTTAAATTTCCGGCAATACAATACAATTTCCAGCAATAGAAAAAAGTTTAAAAAAAGGTTGTGGGGTTCCCCCAAAATCCATAACAGACCCTAATCTGAGCATGCAGCCTGGCAGGTCAGGAAAGGGGGGGTGAGCAAGTGCCCCCTGAACCACACCAGGCCACATGCCCTCAACATGGGTGGTGGGTGCCACAGATCCTGCCCCCCCCCCCATTTGAATGAGTATATATATGTACCCCTACCCATTCACCAAAAAAGTGTCAAGAAGTAATAAAAACACAGAGACAATTTTTGACAATAACTTTATTAAAACAAAAAAAAAAAACAGTGTCCCCCGATGTTAATCCATCATCAATCACGACGCCGCCACACTGCCAACCCTGAAACAGAAAAAAAAAATTGTTACACTGTCACACTGTCAACTGAGGGAAACCGCCAAATGCCTGGCTTCCCATTTGACAGCTCTTACATAGGTAAGGGAGGAGCCACCTGGCTACGTCACCTGGTGGCACTGCCCCTTGAGATGTCACTGACCCAGCATGCACCAGTCGGCGGTTTGCCTTAATGGATGGCGGAGTGATTTTTTTCTTTCTTTTTCTGGTCCAGCGGTGGCAGTAGCGTCATGATTGACGATGGATCTACATAGGGGGACATTGTTTTTTTATTCTTCAATGAGGGAATTTAAAAAACTGTTTTTATTACTTTTTAAAACTTTTTTGGTGAATGGGTAGGGATACTATTTACCCCATACTCATTCAAATAGGAGGGGGTGGGGCGGAATCTGAGGACCCCCTTGTTAAAGGGGGCTTCCAGATTCCAATAAGCCCCCTGTCTGAATACCACCACAACCGCAGTCCAGGGTTGTGGGGATGAGGCCCTTGTCCCCATCAACAAGCACCCACCCCTTCCCCCATGTTGAGGGCATGTGGCCTGGTATGGTTCAGGAGCGGGGGCGTTCCCTCACCCCCCCTATCCTGGCTTAGAATTCACTGCGCTGACACCCGCCGAATGCCCTGCAAATTTGGGTGTTCATCGAATGGGTGAACAGGTGATGTTCAGGCCGAACTTTTGCTCGATGTGAACCATTCGCCTAACTCTAGTTCTTACAAGTAAAATCTCTGCAAGAGGAACACAGACAACAATAAAACTTGACAGAGGATCTATTTGTTTCCTGCTCTATGCAAAACTACATAATAAGTCTTGGTTGAAGTTGAGCGTTAAAGCTGAAATGTAGATATTCTTTTTTTTGCACAGTTACATTGGCCCAGCTTAGAGCTATATAAGTAAGCATATCTCATGCTTGACGGATCGCTGTGCAAGCTACAAATCACTGTATTAGTCACTGCTACTAAAGTGATACCAGCAGTGTTCTAGGTCCAATGCCAAGCAATTGTCCTCCTGCATTTTAACCACAGGGGGGTTGTTCGCTCGACACTGCTGCTGTTCAGAGAAAACCTTATATTTTTTTCAATAAATACAAGGCATTCTCTGATTGGACAAGATGGAGAGGTGAAGCAGTGACATCACAATCTGCACCTTGTCTGATCAGAGAACACTTTGCATTCATTGAGAAAAATGCAAGGCATTCACTGAATGGTGGCAACCCCCTGTGATTAAAATGCAGCAGGGCAGCCACTCGGCACTAGACCCAGAAGACCAAGGTGATCACTGTACTAATGGCAACTACTACTGTGATTTTCAGGTTACACAGGGCTCAGTCTTGTATAAAATATGCTGGACCAATGTAACTATGCAATAAAAATCAAACCTCAGCTTTAAATAAAAAAATGTATTGCCCACTTTAATTTAAAGTCTTCCTGTTTTTTTAACATGGAACTCTTGTCCCAATACAGTTTAGTATTCCCATTACACTGTCCAGTTTAATTTCTATTCCTCCTGGCATTTTAATATGGAACACTTACCCCAATGCAGATTAGCATTCCCATTACACATTTTCTAGAAATACATCTTTATCTTTTGTGTTTCTTCAACAGTATGCTAAAAGAATCTAATCTCAGTTCAAAATTTGCATATCAGTGGTATAATTTTCTGCGCACTATCTTCATAATTCATTTATTTTAAGATCACGTTTGAATAGTGTACAACATAGCATATTTTTAATGTATATTTTAAAATATCCAGTTGAATAACAATCCATCTGATGCAACACAAATGTGATTTTGTTTGTTTTCCAGCACACAGCTGTGTTCCCTATTGCTGTCTTGGAAATTGTAACATCACCACATCACTATCCTCCAAAGAGAAAGGGACTCACTCTCTTGGGGATTTGCTCAGTAGCGTATCTAAGCTGGCAAGTAGAAAGAATACAGAATACTTATACAATTTGTTTTCCTTTGAGAATTTAAACATAATAATTTCAAAAAGTTTCATTTTTCTGCACTGTATACAGTATGTCATTAACATTATATGTCACTTACCCCCCTGACAGAATGATTGAGTGTAAAATTGGTATGTAAGTACATTTTCCACCATCAAGAAGAACATGATTATCTCTTTTTTGTAATCCAGAAAGGTTACACTTTTTCTGATCAGGAGCTGCCAAAAAAGCAGAACAGCCTCAAATTTGCCAGTAGCCTCGGTGCTGCTTTTTCTATGGAAACAGCTGATTGGTGGGCTTTTCTATGACGGAAACCCTTACATCAAACCACAACTCCAGCTTCTTGAAGAGATTATTGAAAATCCCTTAAATGTCTTTGTAAATCTAAAATGTTTTTTTCCTTAGTGTTGGATAGGGTAAGAAAGGGTTATCAAGATTTAGCAACACACCCCTGTCTTGCGCTGGAGAGACTTCCTCTCACTTTCTGTCCTGGAGATCCATCTTAGAGCGTTCTTGGATGTGTACTTAGGCGCACCTGGTACCTAAGTTCATCTCACTTAAAGAACGTTTTGAAACATTTCATAGTTAAAAGCATCAAATAAAGCCAACACATTTTGGGGGAAAAAGACCCCCCCCCCTTCGAGGCTTGAGTAATCTTTAATAAAGTCACCAAAGAATGCACTAGTCATTGCACTCCGCTTATATAGTGCCAGTGTAAAGGTAAATAGGTGGATACCTATAGATAGAGTAAGTAGTCATTTCTCGTTCTGCATATGCTACCCAACAACAAATCAGACAGAGTTAAATTCTTGTGTCCTCGCTGCAGTTAGTGGTTTCAACCACCGACCTCTGCACAATAGTGACGCTGAGGTTGGTTGGAGAAACCAATGAGCAAAGCAGGGGACATAGAAGTTCAACTCTGCAATTTTTAGATTCTGTTCAGTCTTTGCGTCCTCTTCCTCAGGGTGACATTTAGTGGTGCGGGTGGCAGGAGGGGTGAGTATTTACATTCTTACTTTACACGGAGTGTTATTAGTGGAAGTATTTTTGAAACAGGTTCACTATAAAAAAGGGCTTACAGAGACCATGATTACTTGAAAGGAGCTCTTTTTTTTTCATTTAGGCAATCCCGTGTTGCACCAAGCCAACACACCTTCTGAACTCTCCTGTGTCAGAATCCTTACAATTTTTTTTTCATACCGGATAAAAGGCCATGTCAGTACCCACATTGATATTATTGCTGGCACCTTCCACTTTCAGACAGCTTCCTTAGGCTGGATGTACATGGGCAATTTTTGCAATGTGATGCCACTATTATTTTGACTATGAGATACAGTAATTAAACACAAGCAGGCTTGCTGGGGTGTGGCCAACTTCCGGGATGTTAGGACGTGCAGGCTCTGAGCTCTGTCCACACCGCTCTGATCCGTACATTATCCTGTCCACCCGATCATCCCAAACAGGCTCCAACTGCTCTCCTGCTCAGGCCTAGAGCCTGATGAGCGCGTGGGATGGGGTAGATAGGGCACCTTATGGAGGCAGCACCCGGATTCCAGTGACCTAGGCCTCACAGCATGCGGACCCAAGATGGCGCCGACCGGCTGCATGGTGGCGAACAGCAGCAGAAGCCAGCTCATCCTCCAGCGCAACCAGGCAAGTTGGGTGAGTCTACGTCTCCACTATCACCCAGCCTGTTAGTGACACCAGAGCTCTACTCCCCTGAAAACTCTGCTCCTGCCTCTCCTAAAGACACCCATGCCGCTGTGCATGCAGGGGAGCAGACCCTGTCACAAATCATGCAGGCCATACAGCACAGTTTGACTACATACAGTTTTGACTCTGTAAAAACTGATCTGTCCTTCCTAAAGCAGGATGTGCACAATCTCCGCCACAGGGTCACCAATGTGGAGCAGAGAGTAGGGGATATTGAGGATGATCTTAGACCACTCCAGGCTTCAGTAAGTGATATCAATAAAGCCCAGGAGGATTCAATTGATAAGCTGACTGAATTGGAAGATCGCTTACAGCGAAACAATTTACGTTCTCTGGGGTTCCCGGAGGGTTTAGAGGGCGGAACCCCGGAGGTATTTATGGAGCGATGGCTGACATCATCTTTTGGGACCTCCACATTCTCCCCACTATTTGCCATTGAACGGGGTCATAGAGTCCCACTACGCCCCCTGCCTGCTGGGGCACCCCCTAAGGGCAATGATCATCAAACTGCTCCACTTTAGAGACAGAGAAGCTAGAGAAAAGGGGAAGATCTCCTTTAATGGGAATGGAATCACCATATTTCCTGACTCTTTGGTGACCCAGAAGCAACGTGCCACATTTCTGGGAGTTAAACGGCGACTTTGAGAGATCCAAGTGCCCTACAGCATGCTATATCCTGCAAGGCTGCGGGTAATCTATCAAGGCAAGTCCTTCTTTTTTACTGATCCAAAGGATGCAGCCCACTGGGTAGACACACTGGAACCTCTGGACCAGCCCCGCCCCAGTAGGTGATCACCTCGCTGATTACCCAGCTATATTTCTGAGAGATCACTTGTTGCCTGTTTACCACTGCCTATACACGATACTTCGATCTCCTATGGGAACAAGGATCCATACCCCATCTGTTTGTGTACTTGGGATCTTAGCTACAACTCCTGTTGCTGCAGTCACTATAACTAGGGGCATTCTGATGGGAGAGACATAGCCTGGCTTCAAACCCGGAATGACATATCCTTATCTAGACTTCGGGTGCACTACTATCCTGTACAGCAGATGTGGTTCAGGCAACGTAGATGGCAGTACTGTTGTCTTCCCCCTCTGTTTTATATCCCTTCATCTGGTTTTGTATTGTTTCCCCCATGGCATTTAGTGCGTGTTTTGGGATCAAAGCCCTCAAGAGTTGGGGTTTGGGGGCCGGGAGGGTTAAGGAGGGAACTACAGCACCCATCTATGCGCTCAATATACTACTGGTTGGGAACTGCTGCTCTATCCCACGCTGCTCCTAATGCAGATAACAGTTGATAGAACTATGGCTCAGAGTTACACACTTATGCTTATGATACTGAACTGTTGGCGTTATCCTGATAATATATTGTTCACCCTGGGCCTATGTCTAAGCTGCGGCTGATCTCCTGGAATGTCAGAGGGCTTAACTCCAGGGTGAAATGCTCTTTAATGTTTGAATACCTGGCACGTCATAATCCGCATGTCATCCTCCTCCAGGAGACAAGCTTGCAGGGCTCTAGAGTGATGGCGCTAAAGAGGGCTAAGATTGCATACGCCATTCACTCAACCTACTCTACTTACACTAGGGGTACCTCCATCCTGATAGCTAAATCTGCTCCAATAACTATCAAACACATCAAAACAGACCCCAAGGGTTGCTATGTAATATTGGTGCTAGAACTGCAGGGTAAACAGTATACCATAGCCAGTGTATATTTTCCGCCGCAGTTTATCAAGCAACAATTTGAAGGGTTGATGGTGACAGTGTTAGGTATTGTAGAAGGCCCATTAATTTTAGCTAGGGACTACAACACAGCACTAGATAACACTCTGGATAAACTGGGGTGCTCTACAGCACCTCCCACTCCCCTGAAATCCTACCTGACTCAGTTTGATCTGCTGGATGCCTGGAGGTGGAGACATGTGGATATGAAGGATTATTCATGTTACTCAGATATATATGGCACATTGTCACGTATAGATTTACGCTTATTGTCCCATACTTTGCTTAATATGGTATGTGATGTTCGATATTTACCCAGGGCCATGTCCGACCACTCACCATTGATGGTGAACTTCACTCTGGGCATCTCCGCATCCTATCGGATGTGGAGACTTAGTCCCCTGTGGCTGGCTGACCCTGTGGTCACAGACTGGGGACGCAAAGATATGACCTCGTATTGGGTAGACAACCAGCAGAGTGCCTCCGTGGATGTGGTGTGGGACGCCTTTAAGGCCACCATGCGTGGCTCTTTTGCTGCTGCGATTGGTCAGGCCCATAAGGCGTCTCGGTCCAGAATGACGGATGCAGAAAAATCTCTCAGAGAGGTGGAGGCTATTTACTCTGCCTCCCCTACTGCTGAACACAAGGATGCTTGGCACAGTAAGGTGTGGGAATTAGAGATGGTGCTCCTAGAATGTATGCAAAAAAGCTACTATATCAAAAGCAGAGACTTTTTGAATTTGGTGACAAAAATAGCTGCCTGTTGGCATATCTCTCTAGACCTGACTATCAGCCATGTTGCATCTCCAGAATCAAAAATGTGGAGGGAGTACTGGTAGAACAGAACTAGGACATAGTGGAGGCATTTGTAGCTTTTTATACTTCACTATACACAACTAAGGCCCACTTCACTATCCTTGTATTGGATGACTATTTGGCTGACATTGCCCTACCGAAACTAACAGATGACCAGATATCACTACTTGAGGCCCCCGTAAAAATGGAGGAGGTGGAGAAAGCCATTCAGTCGTTTTCTAGAAACAAAGCGCAACAAATGGCTTGGCTTCCCTATTGAATGGTACCTAACCTACAAGGACATGTTGGTTCCGCATCTGTTCAGGCTATTCAATTATGTGTTACAGACAGGCCACTTGCCACCCTCTATGTCAGAAGCGCTAATAGTACTTATCCCCAAACCACACAAGGATCATCTCTATTGTGAATCATTCAGACCAATTTCGCGAATTAACTCAGATGTAAAGATATAAAGGGATTGGAAGAAAAAGTGTCTCAGTACGCAGACGACATGATTATATACCTGGCAAACCCTCAAAAGTCACTCCCTATCCTGCTCAAGATTATTGAGGAGTTTGGTTGTTTCTCAGGCTTCTGGGTTAATTGGACTAAGTCTCTGCTATTTTTGCTAGACCAAACAGTCACAATCGATTTACCACCGGACTGTCCATTGCAAGTTGTTCCCACGTTTAGATATCTCGGACTTGTTGTCCGGCAGCCGATCTCCCATTATATTAAAGAAAATTTGGACCCCCTTATTCGTAGACTAAAGACTACGCTGAAAACATGGACCACTCTTCCAGTAACATTACTGGGTAGAATAAATATTTTTAAGATTATTTTTTTGCCCCGATTCCTTTATGTGTTAGGTAACTCTCCAATTTATATCCCCAAATGGAAATTCCAAGAAATAGAATCCATTCTCACTACCTTCCTATGGGGAGGACGGGCGGTTCGTATAGCGAAAGACACGTTACAATTACCCATACAGGAAGGGGGACTGGCACTCCTCAACCTACAAACGTATTATGTAGCCTCTCAGTTAGCACACGCTCACTGGTGGTTCTATCCAGAAGCAAATAATGCAGCCATGGCGTTGGAAGCCGCTATTTTATCATCATACGAATCACTACAGAACTTACTTTATAGAATGTCCACTAGGGGTAGGGAGGGAACGGGTATCCTCTCTATGACTCTGCGATTATTCCAGCTTTCGAAATTATTACCACCCGGTGATTAACCCCAATATTCGCCTAATACCCCCCCCCCTCTGGGGTAATCCCCAGTTGAGGGAATTCTATCTCAGGAAGGATGGCCATTTGGTTTAAGCATGGGGTGCATTTAATTTCCCACTTATTTCTAGATAACACGTTCCGATCCTTTGCGGAATTTTCTAGAGGTTACGGTCTCCCCCAGACAGCATATTTTCGCTATCTTCAAATTCGGCACACAGCCGCAACACAGTTTGGTCTTCGCATTATAAATTTGCAGCCTTCATGGCTTGAGCTACAAGTAACTGACCCATCCCACGCGAAACTTGTTTCCACCTACTACAAAACTCTCCTCCACTCCACAATGGCTAGAAGCCACCAAACTGAACTTAAATGGCGCTCGGATATCCCGGAGATGTCAGAAGATATTTGGAAAGAAATTTTACCTATTCAGGTTCCTGCCGTCATCTCTTCCAGAGACAAAGTTATTCAAACTAAATTGCTATATAGGTCATACTACACACTGTGCTTGCTTTATAGATTAAATAGGATCCCTTCTGCACTCTGCTCCAGATGCAACATGGCTGATGGTACCTTTTTCCACTTGATGTGGACATGCCCTTGGATTAGGCAGTTCTGGTCAGAGGTCACTATCTGACCAATATCTGTAATCCTCTGAGATGCCTGTTTGGCTATATAGAGGACGAAGAAAATATGCCAAAACACAATCAAACTTTTTTACGTATAGCACTCTTCTATGCTAAAAAAACAATTACCATGAACTGGAAACCTGGGTCCTCACCTACTCTAAATGGTTGGGTTAGATTGATCCACAATGTGCTCCCACTATACAAGTTGACCTATAAGGCGAGGGGCTGTCCCCACAAGTTTCATAAAATATGGGGCTCCTGGATGGAATCTAACAACGCCATTCCTGATGACTCCTAAGCTAAGGATAGGTATTTATGGTTAGTTCTCAACAAACCTACTAAAGATACATGTAAATCAGCGTTATCTTCATGTCAATATTTCATGGATGATGGGCACACTACTCAATAATCCCTTCTTATAACTGTATATGATGTACATGGGAGCTGTAAAAACATTTAGTCATGGATAGGGCCATGTGGGCTTGGATACTATGCTGTGTATGTTTTCTTTCTTTCTTTTTTTCTTCTAATGCTTCTTGTCATTTCTGTTCTATCACTGTTTGTGTTGTATATGTACAATAAAAATTAACCTTTAAAAAAAAAAAAAAAACACAAGCAGGTTTAAATGCCTAGGAGGTGATATAGATTCTACATCATGTGACTTCTGTGATTGGCTCTTACAGCAGTCACATGATTAGCAGCCCATCCCATCCTGCTGGCTCCCAAGCAGAAGCTGTAACTCAGAGCTGTTGATGACATCAACACCCCACCTCTCTACCACTTCCAGTCATTTATCCTGAATATGCAAAGAATTCTCCAAATAGCACCCATGCCGATTGGCCAACCTTTTTTGTTCAGAATGCAGCTGTTTGGGGTGGAACCCACAAGCAAATGGAGATCACTGGAGTAGCAGTATCTATTTCAGTGATTTCCAGCTTCCAGAGGCATCGACAAGTAATGGTATATGCATAGTTACATTGGTCCAAGCTAGACCAATCTAACTATGTGTAAAATATCTATACCTGAAATTCGTCTCTAATGTCTGGCCTAGGTGGCAACCATGGCTAACTCTATATATACAGCGTTGGAGCGAGTGTAGCCACCCAGGGATCAGAAGTATGTTTTTGCAGGATTGCTAGGTGAAATAAAGGGAAAAATTCTGAAAAAAGAAAACTATGCTCCCATTCACATCTGAGCGTAGCTGAATCATGTGATTCTGCCCACGTTACTGGAATGTGCTAAAAACACATCACAACAACAAAACACCTGAAAAACGTGCAAAAAACCTCTAGTGAAAAATGTGCCAAAGTCAGCTCCAAAAAAGGGCACAGGAGCTACTTTGGTCCATTTTTTTGCACTTTGCAAGATAATTTTTCCCAGAGCTTAGGGAGTACAGTGAAATTTCACATGGCAAACAATGCCCAATTACTGTTTGTGCAAGGAAAACGGAAAAAAAAACAATTTTTTGCTTGCATATGATTTAATGATGGAAGTCGGCAAAGCTTCACTACCACTACTAAGCTGTGGGGAAATTTCCCTTACAGATTGAACAGTCTGCGTGCCTTTAGTAAATCAATGACAAAAGGTAAGGGAGAGGTTCCCCAACAGAAAGAGGGTCCAAACACTTCCAAAGGAAGAGACGGGATAACCCTGCAACATGTATGATCAATATAATTTATTGGAAACAGTCAACACACAGGACTTTACAATGGCACAGGAATGGTAAACAGGTTATTTAATATAACTAGTATGTACAACGTCCCAATAGGGCAGAGAAGGAAACCTTCACAAACCTGGGAGAAAGACAACCCCTTGGAGAGGGAATGGAAAACAGTAACTAAATGATTTCCGTGCGTCTGACAAGTTAGACATTCCCTTTAAAGGGGTGTCGAATCATCACCATCACTTCGAAACGGCTGAAGGTAGTAATTTAGTATACGTTCGTTTTTTAACAAAAAAAAAGGCAAAAGGAACGTGTTTGTCATTAACCCGTAACAAACGGTACACTTTAAAGTGACATGAGGGATTCGAGACCCTTTTTAATAGAACGTTTCACGTTTTT
>BLSH010434257.1:15031-32454 GCA_018402905.1 Glandirana rugosa
GTAATAGGAGAGTTGCTGTACATTTAACCACCTCAGTACTGGACACTTTCACCCCCTTCCTTCCCAGGCCAATTTGCAGCTTTCAGCATTCTCACACCTTGAATGACAATTACTCAGTCATGCAAAACTGTACCCACATGATATTTGTAGTTTTTTTAGACAGTGCTTTTTTTTGGTGATATTTAATACTCATTTGGTTTTTCATTTTTTGCCATATAAATTTTAAAAATACAGAAATTTTGAAAAAAATACACATTTTTGTCTGTTATAAAATTTTGCAAATAAATAATCTTCATAAGTGTAAACCAAACTGTATTCTGCTGCATTTCTTTGGTGAAAATAACCCAAATCAGTGTATATTATTTATTCTCTAGGAAAGTTATAGAGTCCACAAACAATGGGATATACAGGGCTCAGCATAAATGAGTACACCCCCTTTGAATCAACACCTCAATGAACACAAGAACAATTTCCAACACTGACAAACCTGAGTTATATAGAACATGTGTTTAGCTCGTTACATGAAAGGAAGGGGTTAATAATATAACTTAGATTACAAAATCTTCAGTTTTACTCAAATTAGTTGATTCAAAAATGAACACACCCCGCAAATAACTCCTCCATCTAGTATTTTGTATGACCTCCATGACTTGTAAGGACAGCGCCAAGTCTTCTAGGCATGGAATGAATGGCAATATATTGCAACATCGATCTATTTCCATTCTTCAAGAATGACCTCTTTTAGGTCCTGGATGCTAGATAGAGAGTGATGCTCAGCTCTTCAGAATTCCCCATAGGTGTTCCCCAATTGGGTTCAGATAAGGAGAAGGCCACTGAATCACCTTTACCCGGTTCTTCATCATAAATGCAACAGTGGCCTTAGACGTGTGTTTTGGATGATTGTCATGTTGGAAAAGTGCATGACAACCAAGGGCACGGAGTGATGGTAGCATCTTCTCTTTCAATATAGAACAGTACATCTGTGAATTCATGATACCATCAATGAAATGCAGCTTCCCAACACCAACAACACTCATGCAGCCCCACAGAAGGACACTGCCACCTCCATGTCTCACAGTAGGCACCATACATCTTTCTTTGTACTCCTCCCCTTTGTGATGCAATACAGTTTTGAAGCCATCAGTTCCAAAGAAATTTATCATCACTGCAGAGTACAGAGTCCCAGTAGTCTTCTTTTTCAGCAAGGGCCCTGGCAAATTCTAGTTGGCTTTTTTGTCCATGGACTTTAGGAGAGGCTTCCTTATTGGACGGCACCCATGCATGCCATTCCTCTGCAATGTACACCATATTGTGTCATGGAAAACAATCCCCCCAGTTTGGCTTTCTACTTCTTTAGCTAACTGCAGTGAACTTGTATGGTCATTTCCTTCAACCCTTCTCATCAGAAGACGCTCCTGTCGAGGTGATAATTTCCGGGGACGGCCTGGACGTCTCTGTGAGATGGTTGCAGTCTTTGTTACATTTTTGTATCACTTTTGCTCCAGTATTCTGACTGATAAGTAAAGCTTTGCCAGTCTTCTTGTAGCCTTCACCTTTCTTGTGTAAAGAAATGATTTTCTTTCTCTGGCCTTGTGACATTTCTCTTCCATGTGGTGCCATTGCTGACAGCATGAAATGGGAGGGGCTTTCTTTGTTAAGTAACGCCCTTTTATAATCTCCTGTCTGCTGGACACCTGTTTAAGGAATAATTACACTCAAATGTAGGTGAATTCTTCTTAATTAGGATTTCATTGTATAAAATGTAGCTTTGCTCCTCAGACTTTCATTGGGGTGTATTAATTTTTGCAACATGGTTTTGAATGAATTTGTTAGGAAAAATACCGTTTTTTTTATGTGCAAATTAACAAATCTTAATTGCAATCAATGGCTCGCATTTTTGTGGGAAGATTTTGTAGTATAATGTCCCATAAAAAATGTTGATTCTGAAAGGAAAGTAAAGGTTTCTGACAAGTCTGTTGGGGTGTACTCATTTATGCAGAGCACTGTATATCTGAAAATTGATCAATCCTGATGTACTGACGGCCGATCTCATTTCTAGAGGCCCTAAAATGTCAGGACAGCACAAATACTCTCCATATGACCCCTTTATTTTTGGAAAGTAGACAGTCCAAGTTATTTAGTATGAGATATGGTGAGTTTTTTGAAGCTGTAATATTTTTGTCAAATTTTTTTTTAACCACTTGCTGGCCGCCTGCCTCACCATAACAGCTGCAAGGTGACTCTTTATCGCGAGAGTGGGTAAGGTGAACTCGATCGCCACCGGCAACCCGTGATGCCCCCCCCCGCAGTGAATGAACGGAGGTCCATGCAAGTAAACACCGATCTCCGTTCTGTTAGAGGGGGAAGGGCTGTGATCACAGCCTTCCTGTACATGGAAGCCGTGATCACTCCCTTCCCCCAGCCAGCCCAGCCCACATACAGTTAGAACACGCCTTAGAGCGCCCCCTCCAGGTTAACCCCTTCACTGCCAATGGCACTTACACAGTAATCAGTGCATTTTTATAGCACTGATCGCTGTATAAATGCCAATGGTCCCAAAAAGTGTCAAAATGGTCCGACATGTCCGCCGCAATATTGCAGTACCGCTAATCGCAGATCGCCGCCATTATTAGTAAAAAATAAAATAAAAACCCAGAAATTAATTATCATCATTCGTAAATGCGGTAACTTTTGAGCAAACCAATCAATAAACGGCGATTGCGATTTTTTTACCAAAAATATGAGGAAGAATATAAATCGTCCGAAACCGATGAAAAAAAAATTTTTTTATGGATTTGTATTTTAGCAAAAAGTAAGAAAAATTAGGTTTCTTTTTCAAAATTGTCGCTTTTTTTGTTTATAGCGGTGATCAGAAATGACGGAGAGGGGATCAAATACCACCAAAAGAAAGCTCTATTTGTGGGGAAAAAAGGACGCAAATTTCGTTTGGGTACAACGCCGCACGTCCGCGCAATTGTCAGTTAAATTGACACAGTGCCGAATCACAAAAAGTGCTCTGGTCCTAAAGTGTGAAATCCTTCTGGGGCTGAAGTGGTTAAATAAAGAATTTTTTTAAAAAAAAGTTTCTATTTAACAAATTATTTCTCACACACAAAATTGGCATACTTAGATTTACACCCCAAAAAACATTCTGCTATGCCTCCCAAATATGAGGGTACCACATATGTGCCTAGATGTATAGAGGAACCCAAAATCCAAGGAGCACCTTTGGGCTTTCAAGGGCCATAAATTACGCATCTAATTTCCTGACTGCCGATCACATTTTTTGAAGGCCCTGGAGCATCAGGACAGCTGAAACACCCACAAAATGACCTAATTTTGGAAAGTAAACACTCCCAGATATTTTTTGAAATATAGGGATAGGGAGTTTTTTTGAAAATGTAGATTTTGGCTACAAAGGTTTGGAAAATGCAGGAAAAAAAGAAAAAAGGAATTTTTTTTTCACACAAACTTATCAGTTTAACCACTTCAGCCCCTGAAGGATTTCCCACATTAGGACCAGAACACTTTTTGCGATTCGACACTGCGTCACTTTAACTGATAATTGCACGGTCGTGCGATGTTGTACCCAATCAAACTTAATGCCCTTTTTTTCCCACAAACAGAGCTTTCTTTTGGTGGTATTTGATCCCCTCTGTGTCACTTCTGATCACAGCTATAAACAAATAAAGAGCGACAATTTTGAAAATAAAACACAAAACAATATTTTTTACTTTTTGCTTATAATACATATCCAAAAAAATATATCTATATAAAAAAACAACTCAGAGGAAGATGCAGCCAAGATTTTCACAGCTACAACAGGCTCCCGTGATTTTTTGACCCAGGATACTTCGGTGCAGCTTTCAAGGAGGCTGGAGAAGTTATCACGAAAGTCGATTACTACGGAGCTACACGAGGTAACGTTGGCTGAATACTTCAGATTGCAACATATACCTAGGGGCTTACGGGTCAGACTGATCCCCACACTTTTTGCACAGAATCAGGACTTTAAGATAAAATTTATACAGATCATCAACAAATGTTCTTCTGATATTATGACTTTGACTGTACAATATTTACAAATGGAACGTGTCTCCCTCACTAAACAAATTGCAGAGGTTGAGACTCAACTGACGGATTTATTGGGACAAGAGGAATTTGTTAAAATGAAGAAAAATCAGACTGAGAGATTGATACCTTTTAGTAAGGATGTGGAATCACGTAAGAGGACAAAATTGGAACGTGATAAGGAAGATTATACTAATGACAGAGTGTATAATTGGGCTGATCCCAACTTCCAACGGTTTGGTACTCAGAGGCTGGGACAAAGACACCGGTATAAGACATTTCATACCTCTTCCTCCTCTGTGATATCAGCTTCATCTAATATTAATGGCCCTGGTTTTTTGGAAGGAGGTACGCAAGACCCCCCAAGAAGACGAGGAGGGGGGCAGGAGATGTAGGAGAACCAGGACAACGAGGAGTGACTACACGCAGGATGAGACAACGCAGACCGTAATGGACAATGTGGTACTTAATATTTCATCTGTTCAATTGTCGGACACTGAGATTGATGTGTTAAATAGAGGGTTAGGCTTTTGTCCAAAAGAACATATAGACAAGTTTATTTTCAAGCAAGATCTGTACAGATTTTATAGGCAGTTACGTCTTAAAGCTTTCTTTTCTACAAAACCTACTGCTTTATATCCTGATCCACCTTTGTTGTCTATTAAACACCTTGATTTGTCTAATAAAAGTAATATGGCACCTCCTACATCATCTCCGGCAGTAGAGTTATATATAAAGAAGGTTGAGCAGGATATGAAAGCTTTTCTGGATGATTGCACTCTAATTGACCATACACCTAACAATCTCTCTAGGGAGGAAAAATTGGCTTTAGATTCCTTGTCAGCTAGGCGTGATATTATAATCAAGCCAGCTGACAAGGGAAGTGCAATAGTGATTATGGACATGGTTAAATATGAAAGAGAGGTTATGAAACATCTGATGGATGATAATACTTATTGCCAAATGAATGGTAACCCAATTTTTGAGGTACAAAGTAAAATTAAAAACTTGGTAAAAAGGGCAAAAGACAATAGGATAGTTGATGAAACAACTAGTAAGTTTCTAATTAATGAGTTTCCGATTGTTTTATATACTGCCAAAAGTTCATAAGGACCCGGTGAACCCGCCGGGTTGTCCCATAGTGTCCAGCATGGACTCCGTGACATCTCCAATTGCTAAATATTTAGATAGGTGTATTACACCTTTAACCGATTGCCGACCGCCGATCGGCAATTGACGGCGACAAGCTGGCTCTCCTGCGCAAATCGCCGTCATATGATGGCGGCTCCGGGATCGAGCCCAGTGAGCATGGCCACCCGCGATGCCCCCCCGGAGTGAAGGAACGGAGGTCCGTGTAAGTAAACACGGACCTTCGTTCTGTGAGAGGGGGAAGGGCTGTGATCACAGCCTTCCTGTACGTGGAGGCTGTGACCACTTCCCATCCCCAGCTAGGGCAGTCCCCATACAGTTAGAACACGCCCAGGGAACATAGTTAACCCTTAGAGCGCCCCCTGCAGGTTAACCCCTTCACTGCCAATGGCATTTACACAGTAATCAGTGCATTTTTATAGCACTGATCGCTGTATAAATGCCAATGGTCCCAAAAAAGTGTCAAAATGGTCCGACATGGCCGCTGAAATATCGCAGTACCGCTAAAAATCGCAGATCGCCGCCATTACTAGTAATAAAAAAATAAAAACCCCAAAAATGAATTCTCATCATCCGTAAACGCGACCACTTTTGCGCAAACCAATCAATAAACGCCGATTGCGATTTTTTTTATCACAAATATGAGGAAGAATATAAATCGGCCAAAACCGATGAAAAAAATGTTTTTTTTATATTTTTTTTTTGGATTTGTATTTTAGCAAAAAGTAAGAAATTTGGATTTTTTTGCAAAATTGTCGCTCTTCTTTTGTTTATAGCGGCGATCAGAAATTTGTGGGAAAAAAAGGACGCAAATTTCGTTTGGGTACAACGTCGCACGACCGCGCAATTTTCAGTTAAAGCGACGCAGTGCCGAATCGCAAAAAGGGCTCCGGTCCTAAAGCTGGAAATCCTTCCGGGGCTGAAGTGGTTAATAAAAAATACTAAGTCATATATCAGAGATACAGATGATTTTCTGAGTAAACGTAAACTTTTGGAGATAAGACCGGGATCTATGCTGGTCACCTAGGACGTGACCAGTTTATACACTCATGAATTGGGTTTGGAAGGGTGCAAACGCCTTTGGACGGCTTCAGGTTTATATAGTGAATCTCCAATAGAATTTTTGTTACAACTCTTGAAGATAGTGTTGGAGGAAAATATTTTCTTGTATGGCGAACAGCATTACAGGCAGTTGAGGGGGGCCTCTATGGGTTCTAATGCCGCCCCCCCCATATGCAAATGCCGATTTATACTAACGTATTGTTTAAGGAACATTGCCTAGGCTGGTGGCATTTTGTGGATGATGTGTTCGCAATATGGGGTGGCGGCATGGATACCTTACTTTTGTTTCATTCTTGCATTAATTTGTTACTTCCAGGATTGGAATTTAGTATCAATTTTAGTGATAGGAGTTTGCCCTTCTTGGATGTTATGGGAATGCTGGAAGCAGGTAGATTGGAAAGTGATTTATATGTGAAACCTGTGGACCGCAATCAATTGTTGCACCAGAGAAGCTTTCACCCACCAGGTGTATTTAAATCAGTACCCAAGAGTCAGTTTTCACGTATTAGACGCATTGTGAGTGACCCCAAAATTAGGGAAGAACGTCTTGATGAGGTAGAAAACAAACTAGAAAAGAGAGGAATTAAAAAAGATTAGGACAGAAGCAGAGAAAACAAAAAAAAAATACAGAGGTCAAAGGAGGTTACCGTTTGTGACACAATACCACCCATACTCAAAGAGAGTTTTTAATATCATTAAAATACATTGGACAATTCTGCGGGACAATTACCCATCCATTGAGGAATTTCAATATGTCCCAATGTCGGCCAATCGCAAGGGGAGTACAATTTACTCCCGGGTGGTTAGATCAGACGTTGGCAGGATCAAAAAAAATAATATTGGTAGAACCTTTTTTTTGCCCCTAATTATGGTTCCTATCCGTGTCTAAGCTGCATTCAGTGCAACAGCATGATTAAAGGGAAAACGTTTAATCACCCACATACTGGGGAAACTTTGGAAATTAAGGGATACCCCACATGCCAATCGCCATTTGTGGTATACCTTATTAAATGTCCCTGTGGTCTCCTCTATATAGGGGAGACCACTCAGAAGGTAAAAGATAGGATAGTGAGACATAAATATGCAATAAGAGATCAATTAACAAAATTACCTTTGATTAAACATTTTGCAGATATGGGATATACAGTGTCCCAGTTACGGTTTATGGTAATAGAATCTGTGACACAAGATAGGAGGGGAGGTGATAGTGAAACTAAATTAAGAAAGAGAGAGGTTTTCTGGATAAACCATTTGGATACCCTTTTTCCTAAAGGGTTAAATAGAGATTTTGATCTGCATCTATTCCTATAGTGGTCTAAGCTTTAAAATAAGGATCTGACCTAATTGGTCTGGGTCTGGCTCTTTGATTGGTTTGTTTATTTACTCGCTTATTTGCTTTTTCACATATACATTTGTTTTTTTATTAAATTTGTGAAACAAATCTTGTGTATTTGTATAGGCATGAAAAAATCTGTGTGAGGAATTGGAGCTAAGCCATTGGGATTGTTCTGTGTATGGACGTGGAAGATTGGAGTCTAAACATCAGATGTGAATAATTATAGAAGTAATTGTCCTAATTGATTCCTCATTGATTGTGAATAAATAGCACTAATAGAATGCGATTTGAATATTGTTCCATACCTTGAGAAAGGGCGTGAGAGGAGGACAATAGCCTGAAACTGTTGGTAAATATGGAGCAAGATCGTTGTCTTGTTATGGACTTTGTTTGACTTACATGATCTTTTTATGATCAGTATGTTACCATTTGAAGAGAATTCTTAAATGATGATTGTATTTTGATACTTTAAAAATATTAAAGAAATTGTGTGCAGCAATCCTGGACTTTCATTTTTATATAAAAAAACAAATGTATTCATCAGTTTTGGACGATATATATTCTTTGCGATCTGCGTTTATTGATTGGTTTGCGCAAAAGTTGCCGCATTTACAAACCATGAGAATTAATTGATGGCGTTTTTACTATTATTTTTTACTAGTAATGGCGGCGATCTGTGATTTTTATCCGGACTGTGATATTGGGGAGGACATTTCGGACATTTTTGACACTTTTTTTGGGACCAACGACATTTATACAGCGATCAGAAATTTAAATGTCCACTAATTTACTGTGTACTGGGCTGTCAGGGGCATAAGAGATCTAACTGATCCCAGTGACAGAGATCAGTAGATCTCTTACATGCAGTCTGACAGAGCGGGGAACCGCCGTGTTTACATTGGTGGTTCCCCGTTTTTCTTCTGTGCCAGGCGATCTTGTGTCGCCACAGGACATCGAGTTCACCTGACCCGCAGCCGTACTGCTGGAGAGTGCGGCGGGCATGAGAATGCGCCGCCGCTGGCGTGCTCCCGCCCGCTAGCCATGCGCAAGCCACCATTTATAGATGGCGACTCGCGCTATCCAGCCACTCTGCAGAAGTAAATGTACGCAAGCCGGTCGGGAACTGGTTAATAAGATATTTCTCACACACAGCATGGACATACTTAGAATTACACCACAGAACACATTCTGATACTCCTTCTGAGTATGGTGATACCACATGTGTGAGACTTTTTCACTGTCTGAACTGATTATATACCGGACATTGGGCTCAATTCACTAAGCGCTATAAACCCCTGCTTAGCATTTTTCAATTTCTTTTGGAATTCACTAAAAAATGTGACTAAAATACAGCATGAGCTATTTTATTAAAGAGGAAGTAAACCCAGATGGGGTTTACTTCCTCTACATGCCCCTATGCATCGCATACTATCCCATTATGTGCCACTTACCTGTAAACGAAGCCTGCGATGCCCAGAGCTGTCCACTGTGCTGGCAGCATCCATCTTCTGTCCCTCTTCCTTCTGGGGCCACGACTCCGGTGCTGTGACTGGCCTGAGTAGCGTGATGTCACCCTCGTGCATGTGCGCGCGAGCCACCAGTCATGGCACGATCACAGTGAAGGAACGGCACAGAGGCCATTTCTTCACTGCGCATGTGTCGACATGATGTCGGCACAGCAAATACACTGCATATCTCCTGAACCATGCAGGTTTAGGAGATATGCAGGGCACCTACAGGTAAGCCTTATTATAGGCTTACCTGTAGGTTAAAGTGGTTGTCACGAGTTGACAACCACTTTAAGTGATGAGGTATTTTAGTAGTTAAAGCTTGCAGTACTTTAATGCTGGTGATAGCCAAAGTCCTTAACAAGCAGTAAAGAGCTGTTGTTAAGGAATTGGTATCCACCTGTGTCCATAACAACCAGTAACTGTCATGGTTGTTAATGATTGGGCAGCTGCCATCTCATTAACAACCATGAGTCATCTGCTGTCAGCAGGATTCCCCACTAAGGGCAGAAGTAGAGCTGCACAGTTAATCGTAATAAAATTGCGATCTCGATTCACCCTTCTGCGATTTCCATCAGGCATTACCGCAATTTTCAGTGCAGTTAATGTCCGACTTGTGGGGCTATTCAGCGCGACTTGACAGTAATAAAAGTTAATGCAAGTCGCCTGAAGTCTTTTCTAAGTCGGAGCGACTTGAGTCTTTGGGCAGACTGCCAAGTCTGGGCAGAGAGCCAAGTTCTGAGGTCGCTGTTGATAAAAGAAGCTAGAAAGATACAATGTAATTACTTCAAAGGAATGAACTCCCGGGTATAGAAGATGTTTAGTTTAACCATTTAAAGACGAAATCTTTTCTGATTTGCTGCTTACAAATAAAAAAACTGTATTTTTTGCTAGAAAATGACTTAGAACCCCCAAACATTATATTTTTTTTTTTAGCAGAGACCCTAGAATAAGATGGCGGTTGTTGCAATATTTTATGTCACACAGTATTTGCGAAGCGTTCTTTCAAATGCAATGTTTTTGGAACAATTACCCTTTCAAAAAAAATAAAATAAACAGCGCTGTTAGCCCAATTTTTTTGTGTAAGATGTTACGCCACGAGAATCGTGATCTTTAACCTAAGCAAAAAAATTGTGATTCTCATTTTGGCCAAAATCGTGCAGCTCTAGGCAGAAGTAACAAAAGAATTTTCAGCATTTAAAAATTAAGAAAAAAAACAGCATGGGGTCCCAAATCTATATTAGGCTCCCATTGACTGTGGCATGCTGGGTCGATGATGTCATAAGAGGGTGGGGTCACCTAATTACTTCATTCAAGCATCAGTGTAAATCAGCTTTTTTTGGGGATGGCAGTTGGCGTTCTTCAAGACTGACACTGTATCTACTTTGAGGGACATTTTTTTGGGGGGAGGGGGTTAAATAAAGGACTAGTCAAAATTAGCTGTGTGTTTTTACTAACTTTAACCACTTTTCTGGTGAATAAGTAAGAGTACTATGTACCCCATACTTATTCACATAGGGTGGGGGGCGGGACTTGGGGACCCCCTTGGTAAAGGAGGCTTCCAGATTCCCATAAAAATCTCACCCACAAATCCCCACATGCTGTTTTATACGGTATTTAAGTGTTTTTGCTTTCTGAGGTAAAAAACTCATAAGGGGAAAGTGAATTGACATGTTTAACATTGCATGCGGTATTCAGGAAAAATGTGTCAGATCACCTAAATACCGCATGTGATCTGCTTTAGTGAATGTAGCCCATTGTATCTTGTGTATCACACAAATCAACCAATTGTGTAAAAACCAATGTAGTATAATGGTCGCCTCTTATGAGTGATCAGGGAATGTAGCTTAGTGTAGAGTCGCCTATAGCAATCCCAGTTCCTATAAGTCAAGCAAGCCTAGCCTACTAGTACATTGTTTCCTCCAGGAATGCCATGTTCCCTGACGTGGTCTCTTGCAGGAATGTAGTCAGTGGGATGTATAGATGGGTCAGTTCAGGATGGAGGCAGTGACACGGTTAGCAAACAGGCAAAGGATTGGTCCAGGTAGCAGGCAGAAATATGATCAGTAAACAGGCCAGGTAGCAGGAAGGGGCAACAGTGCACAGATGTGGTAGTGATCAGGATGCAATAACTGGTGTGGAGGCGATCGGGGACACAATAACTGGTGTGGAGGTGATCAGGGACACAATAACTGGTGTGGAGGTGATCAGAGACACAATAACTGGTGTGGAGGTGATCGGGGACACAATAACTGGTGTGGAGGTGATCAGGGGCACAATAACTGTTGTGGAGGTGATCGGGGACACAATAACTGGTGTGGAGGTGATCAGGGGCACAATAACTGGTGTGGCGGTGATCAGGGACACAGTAACTGGTGTGGAGGTGATCGGGGACACAATAACTGGTGTGGAGGTAATCAGGGGCACAATAACTGGTGTGGAGGTGATTAGAGACACAACTGGTGTGGAGGTGATCAGGGACACAATAACTGGTGTGGAGGTGATCGGGGACACAATAACTGGTGTGGAGGTGATCAGGGGCACAATAACTGGTGTGGAGGTGATCGGGGACACAATAACTGGTGTGGAGGTGATCAGGGACACAATAACTGGTGTGGAGGTGATTAGAGACACAACTGGTGTGGAGGTAATCAGGGGCACAATAACTGGTGTGGAGGTGATTAGAGACACAACTGGTGTGGAGGTGATCAGGGACACAATAACTGGTGTGGAGGTGATCGGGGACACAATAACTGGTGTGGAGGTGATCAGGGGCACAATAACTGGTGTGGCGGTGATCAGAGACACAATAACTGGTGTGGAGGTGATCAGGGACACAATAACTGGTGTGGCTGTGATCAGAGACACAACAACTGGTGTGGCGGTGATCAGAGACACAATAACTGGTGTGGTGGTGATCGGGGACACAATAACTGGTGTGGTGGTGATCGGGGACACAATAACTGGTGTGGAGGTGATCAGGGACACAATAACTGTGTGGAGGTGATCGGGGACACAATATATGGTGTGGAGGTGATCAGGGGCACAATAACTGGTGTGGTGGTGATCGGGGACACGATAACTGGTGTGGAGGTGATCGGGGACACAATAACTGGTGTGGAGGTGATCGGGGACACAATAACTGGTGTGGAGGTGATCGGGGACACAATAACTGGTGTGGTGGTGATCGGGGACACAATAACTGGTGTGGTGGTGATCAGGGACACAATAACTGGTGTGGAGGTGATCGGGGACACAATAAGTGGTGTGGAGGAGGAGGACGGACATGACGGGGTGGTTACTGGGTGTAAATAGAAAATAAGATCTTATTACCTCCTCTGCTGCCTCTTCCAGCAATGTCTTCTACTTCCTCCCGACTCACCTCTCACCTGGAACTTCCTATCTGTACCTGACATCACTTCCTGCTATACCTGACATCACTTCCTATCTGTACCTGACAGCACTTCCTGTCTGTACCTGACATCACTTCCTATCTGTACCTGACATCACTTCCTGTCTGTCTACCATTGGAGACTTCCTGTTTGAGCATTAGTGAGATTGCCATCTTGTGGAGATCAGAGGAACTGCAGTCCCCAGAAATGTCTCATAGTGATTGCAGCCTTGTAGAGCTGCATGATTCTGGCTAAAATGAGAATCACAATTTTTTTGCTTAGAATAAAGATCACAATTCTCTCCCGATTCTCGTGGTGTAACATCATCTTTCTCATTATACAAAAAACTGGGCTAACTTTACTGTTTAGTTTTTTTTTTTTTTTAATCCACTGAAGTGTATTTTTTTCCAAAAAATTGCATTCGAAAGGCCATTTTATTCTCTAGGGTCTCTGCTAAATATATATATATATATATAGTGTTTGGAGGTCCTAAGTATTTTTTAGCAGACAATACTATTATTAACTTGTAAGCAACAAATGTCAGAAAAAGATTTGGTCTTTAAAGTGGAAGTTCTACTGTTTTCTATGTTTATTAAAAGTCAGCAGCTACAAAAAACAGCCACTTTCCTGTCCCACGCTCCAGCGATGCGGCCTGCACTGCACATGTGCGAGCGGCGCTACGGCTTGTGATTGGTCCCAAAGTCTTCTAGGGCCTGTCCTGTGTCCCAGAAGACTTCAGGAGGGAGGTGGAAGGAGAACTTCCACTTCCGATCGCCTAAAGTGACCTTAATGGAAGTGTCTGTGAGTGGCTGTCACAATAAAGTACCCACACCCCCCCCCCCCCCCCACCTCCCCAAAAAGCTCCGTTTCACCATCAGGAGCGGGGGAGGAGGTCTAAAAGGGGAAATTCCATATTGGAGTGGAACTCGGCTTTAAGTGGTTAAACCGACTTCATTTACAGAGGAAGTTCTTCCCTTTGCTTCATTCTACAAGGACCGACTGATACAAAGAATCTTTCCTCTTCTCTATCTCCCAGCACTGAGGAATGCTGATAAACGTTCTCCAGATTTTTCTTGGCAGCTCTGAACGGCTCTGCACTGTTTACACCGATCGAGAAAATGTGTAGATTGTGAGGGGGGTTCAATCTCGATCTTTTAATGATTAATTGTGCAGCTCTACAGCCTTGACATCCAGATGATGAAGGACAGTCCCGGGATTTAGTCCGCTGTCCCATCATCTCCTCATCTCCCAGGTTCCAGGACTCAGACTGCAGAGTGTCAGTGAGGGGATGACGGCTGCAACTCTCTCTGGGTCCCCTCACCAGGCACTGCAATTATAGCCGACTGTGGGGAGCAGTGATCTCCTTTCTGACAGTGATAGTAGAACTCCCACATCAGCAGAGAGGCAGCGGGAGTGATCAGGTAAGTACCACCACTGACACCAACAATGCTGGGCTGGGGTTACACTTTATTCTCACTGACACCAACAATGGGACTTATTTTATCTCACTGACACCAACAATGGGGCTTATTTTATCTCACTGACACCAACAATGGGGCTTATTTTATCTCGCTGACACCAACAATGGGGCTTATTTTATCTCACTGACACCAACAATGGGGCTTATTTTATCTCACTGACACCAACAATGGGACTTATTTTATCTCGCTGACACCAACAATGGGGCTTATTTTATCTCACTGACACCAACAATGGGGCTTATTTTATCTCACTGACACCAACAATGGGGCTTATTTTATCTCGCTGAAACCAACAATGGGGCTTATTTTATCTCACTGACACCAACAATGGGGCTTATTTTATCTCACTGACACCAACAATGGGGCTTATTTGATCTCACTGACACCAACAAGGGGGCTTATTTTATCGCCCTGACATCAATAATGGGGGCTTATTTTATATCACAGACACCAACAATGGGGGTTTATTTTATATCACTGACACCAACAATGGGGGGCTTATTTTATATCACTGACATCAAGAATGGAGTTGGTTTTATTTCATTGACACCAATGTTGTATATCAAGGAATTCATGCCCACTGTGATTTGCTATCTGGAGTGAGATCCTTGATTGGTGGAGGAGGAATGAGGGGATTGGTTTCTCTGGGAAGATAAAAGCAGCTATGATACAGTTCTCACAGCCTGCAATACTGCTGACCACCACTGGAGGGAGACTCTCCCACATTTATCTGGCTGGACACACACAGGCAGATACAAATCTTTCATACAATCTAAGGAGTGGGGAGCAGACAAGTGATCCCCACACTTCAGAGGATCCCCCAAGAGATCCTTCAATCTAGAATCCTGGTGTGATGACTTCTCCCCCACCCCCGCACACATGATTTAGGGTAGATTGGCTGTGTGATGTGAGTGGTGTGTCGGGCAGTGATACACACACACATACAGATCCCTGTCTGCCAGATACAATCACTTCCACACACTGACAATAATCTGCATTAGAGAGGAGCTCCGTGTCTGAACAGAAGATTGGATGAACACTGGCTCCTCCCACATTCTTCTGAACATCCAATGGTTACGGCATTTGGTGCAGGCGAATGTGACGGCTTCTGGCTGTCACTGGTTTCTAGGGAAGCAACGGCTGCCTGCAACAGCTGTGTCCTTAGCAACCGCCGACTTCACCCCGCCCATTCCCTTACATGGCCACATGTTAAATGGGTGGGGCATAGATCATGACATCATTGTCTGAATGTGACCATATCTGGGCAATGATGTCACTACTATCCCCGCCCCTTCCTTTATACAGCTGATGACAGCTCAGGACGCTATCACTCAGCGAGTGTTACCATCGGAGATGCCTCCTGTGTGGGGGGTCATTGGGGGTTATTGGGGAGTCAGTGGGGGGTTGGCATCAGGATTGACGATGGATTTACCAGAAAATTTGGGGGGGATTTTTTTTTAAAGGACATTGAGTGTTTTTATTCCTTTATTTTCTTTTTTTCTGTGAATGGTTAGGGGTGCTATGTGCCCCAAACTCATTCATGTAAGGGGGGCAGTATCTGTGCATTTCAGGATTCTGATAAAAATCCCCCGCATACAGACCCCACAATCGTTAAGCCAGGGTTATGGGTATGCGGCCCTTGTCCTCATTAACATGGGGACAAGGTGCTTTGTTGCAAGGGCATCCCTCCTGACAACCCCCCCATGTTAAGGTCACATGGCCTGGTGTGGTTCAGAAGGGGTGGAGCCACACACTCACCCCTCCCACTTTCCTGGTCAGCCAGGCTGCATGCTTGGATGAAGGGTCTGCTACGGATTTTCTGGGGGGCGCACACTTTTTTGTGTGAGGCCCCCCTTTAATATCCATCTTACACTCAGAGGGTCTGGTCTGTATTTGGGGGGCTCTATACATTTTCTTAATTCTTGCTGTAGGAAGGGCTACAGAAAAAGTGACATTTACAAAGAAAAAATGAATCAAATTGCCAGAAAATTACTTTTTATTGCCAGCTTCTTTTTTTTAAAAAAAAACAAAGGTCCCCCAAATAGATAGAAGAACCTCGGGGGGTCTGTGTGCTGTGTTGGCAATGATAAGTGTATGAGTGATCTCAGGTATTAGTATGAAGCCATGTCTGATGAAGGAAACTAAGGGGTCTACTTATAGAAAATTCATGGGATGAATGTGACAATCACTCATCCAGCCGTTACATATTCTGCCCATAATGTAACACAGTGATTTCCTATGATAGCCAGCGCCATCTAGTGACCATAATGGGGGATTTTTCCTGACAAACCTCCATTAGTAAAAATATCACAATACTGCATTATGGCCACTAGATGGAGCCAAGGAAATCAGTGTATGAAATAAAATACATCCAATATTCATCACAGCTGGGTGAATGTCACTCACATTCCTTTAATTATTTTTTTTTTCAAACAGACCTCTAAGTGTTTGTGAAATCTCCACACCACAAAATGCACTCAGCCAATGAAAGGTAAGGACTCCATTTTTATTTTTCTACTGCTATCAATGGCCAACACGGTACAACACTTCATCCATGTCTTTGGTGATCTCTGATCTCCTTATGAACTCAGGGATGAACAATTCCTATCTCCTGACACCCGGGACATGCAGTTCTGAGGGCCGCACAGGGAGGTTTTTTTGCTGTGGGCAAGCAAGGAGCAGGTTTACTTGTCGGATGGAAGCATTCGGGTGGCTGAGCGAATGTTTCCACACCCCCCCGGTAAAGTGCCCCCCCGACACACCCGCTATGTATCCCGGGCTCCTCTGCCCATCTGTGGACCCGGGACCAGCATAGCGGGTGATGATGGGTAGAGGGGAGGGAGGACACACATCCGCTCTCCTCCCCTTCTTGTTCCTGACCCGGAAGTGACATGTATGACATCACTTCCGGGTCCCCGGTGACAGTTTCCCCGCTATCAAGGCCAGGAAAGAATATAATGCAGTGTGATCTGTATTACATTACATTCAGTGGAGCACAGGGGAGACATTGGGGGTCTTTTACACCCTGGATGTCTCATTAAAGAGAACCTGTCACCAAAAAATCATCACATAGGGGACTTTTTGTCCTCTGTCAGTGTTTCTCAACCTTTTTTCAGACAAGGCGCCCTCCAAAATTATGGCAAATCTCGGGGGCGCCCTATAAAATTATGGACAATCTTGGGGCGCCCTATAAAATGATGGACAATCTTGAGGCGCCCCAATCTAAAATATAAAAACGATTCTAATATTTCTACATAATGCAGCAACATCCACACATGTAGGACACCCAACGTTATAAGTGATTTATTCTTCCAAAGCAAATAGACTTTTGCACACTGGTACTGACTAGTATTCCAATGTTTCTCTTCTCCCTCATAAGAAAGGACCGGAACTATCGCCCCTTTGACAGTGGCCCCTGGGCCTT
>BLSH010434273.1:10091-23142 GCA_018402905.1 Glandirana rugosa
GTGCATGACACCCTGTCAGTCGTGGTAGTCCAAAAATTTAGACAGGCACAGGTGGTCTGCCTTACTGTCGTAAAGTTTTCGGTCCTTAAAACTTTACGACCGTAAGTCCCGGTCCCTAGCGTCCACGCATCCACCCATGAAGTAGAAAGAGAGGTCATAAACCCTCTACCTCTCGACATTCGAAGGTACCCTGGCGTACCTTTCCGAACCCCTGCCACCACCTGTACCACCGCAACGACAGTGTTCAAGACAAACGACCCATCGTCCACTGTGACCGTGACATCTCCACCTCTTTCTCCGTCTCCGTCGTCGTCTTCTCCTCCTCAAGACACAAGTGGTTTGCACACTGTGCAATGAGAGGCTGAAGCGAGGTACAAATGTTCTAAACCTGAGCACAACCTCCATGACCAGGCATCTAAATTCAAAGCACTTGCTGTCGTGGAATAAGTAACTCAAAATCCAAGAAAGGTATCGGCCTCCTCCTGCTTCCTCCTCTTCTGCTGCTGCCTCTGCCTCTTTCTCCACCTCTACAGTGCCAGTGTCACCTGCTACCCAGCAAACAGAACTTGTGACAGCAACGCCACCATGTCCACCACCGTCCCCAAGCCTTTCCATGCGGTCCCATGGAAGCTTACAGCTCTCCATCTCCCAAATACTGGAGAGAAAGATGAAGTACCCACCTACGCACCTGCGATCCCTGGCCCTGAATGCCAGCATTTCAAAATTCCTGGCTTTTGAAATGCTGTCATTCCGTCTGGTGGACACGGACAGATTTAAAAACCTGATGGTGCTGACTGTCCCACAGTACGTGGTTCCCAGCCGCCACTACTTTTCCAGGCGAGCCATCCCTTCCCTCCACAAACAAGTCGAGGACGAGATCAAGTGTGCACTGCACAATGCCATCTGTGGCAAGGTCCACATAACCACTGATACGTGGACCAGTAAGCACGGGCAGGGACGTTATATCTTGTTAACTGCACACTGGGCAAATGTAGTGGCGGGTGGGCCTGAGGCGGCTAGCCATTTGGCGCATGTCCTTCTGCCATCGAGGATTGCAGGGCATTTCTCTTTGCCTCCTGTTGCCTCCTCTTCCGACTGCGCTTCCTCCTGTTCCTCCTCCTCTACCACCTCCTCATCCGCTCAGCGTAACACCTTCACCACCAACTTCAGCACATCCAGGGGGAAACGACAGCAGGCTGTTTTAAAACTGATATGTTTGGGGGATATACCCCACACTGCGTAGCAGCTGTGGATCGGCATTGAACAACAGACCAATGAGTGGTTGTTGCCACTGAGCCTCAAGCCCAGCCTGGTGGTGTGCGATAATGGGTAAAATCTCGTAGCAGCTCTGGGCCTAGCCGGTTTGACGCACATCCCTTGCCTGGCGCATGTGCTGAATTTGGTGGTGCAGAAATTTCTAAAAAACTATATGTCAGAGCTGCTGCAGAAAGTGCAGGCCATCTGTGCGCGCTTTCGGCGTTCTCACCCTGCTGCTGCTCGCCTGTCTGTGCTGCAGTGGAACTTCGGCCTTCCCGCTCACCGCCTCCTATGCAACGTGCCCACAAGGTGGAACTCCAACTTGCACATGCTGGAGAGACTGTGCGAGCAGAAGCAGGCAATAGTGGAGTTTCAACTGCAGCACGCACTGGTCAGTTGCTCTGCGGAACAGCACCACTTCACTACCAATGTGTACCATGTTGCGGTGTTTCGAGTACTCCACCAACATGGCCAGTGCCGATGATGCTGTTCTCAGCGTTACTATACCACTTCTATGTCTCTTTCAAAAAACATTTCGGGCGATGATGGAAAAGGATGTGGCACAGGAGGAAGAGGAAGAGGGGTAATTTCCACGGTTATCAGGCCAGTCATTCACAAGTGGCTCAGAGGGTGGGTTCCTGCACCAGCATAGGCCAGGTAAAACATTTCAAGCCAGGACACAGTTCTGGAGGATGAGGAGGACGAGGAAGATGATGAGAAGGAGGAGAAACTGTGTTCACAGCAGGGTGGTACCCAACGCAGCTCGTGGGCATCACTGGAGCATGGCTGGGGGGATACGGAGGACACAGATGCTACACCTCCCACAAAGGACAGCTTGTCTTTGCCTCTGGGCAGCCTGGCACACATGAGTGACTACATGCTGCAGTGCCTGCTCAACGACAGCCGAGTTGCCCACATTGTAACTTGTGCCGATTACTGGGTGGCCACCCTGCTGGATCCCAGTTACAAGGACAATGTGCCGTCCTTAATTCCCTCACTGGAGCGTGATCGGAAGATGCACGACTACAAGCGCACGCTGGTAGACGCACTGCTGAGGGCATTCCCAACTGCTGGGGGCTCTGTGGAAGCACAAGGCGAAGGCGGAGGAGGAGGAAGAGGTCGCCAACGCAGCTGTGGCACCGCCAGCACCTCTAAAGGTAAGGTTAGCATGGCCGAAATGTGGAAAAGCTTTGTCAGCAGATCACCACAACAAACAGCACCACAAGCTGATAGGCAACGTCTTAGCAGGAGACAGCATTTCAGCAACATGATGGAACAGTATGTGTGCACACGCCTACACGTGATTTTAGAACAGTAATATGGCTTCATGCGGCTGTAACAGGGTTTTCCCACACACTTTGAAGATGATTTTAGAACAGTAATATGGCTCTATGCCACTGCAATAGGCTTTTCCCACACACTTTGAAGATGATTTTAGAACAATAATCTTTTCCTTAAAGCAACAGCTGGAGGATTTCCCTGTACAACTTGGAGATGATTTTAGAATCTAAAATCATCTCCTAGTTCTATAGGGAGAGGTTCCTACTGTTGCTTAAAGGGACAGATTATTGTTTCTATCTACATTGCTGGTTTAAAAAAACCAAAAAAATTCCAAAAACTACATTTGTGGCCAGCGGTGCATTTCTTGCACAAAATTAAAAAAAACAGTGTTGGCTACCTCCTCCTCCTCCTCCACCGCCACTTTCACCGCCTCCTCAACCTCCAACTCCACATCCACCTCCATTTTTGATTTTTTATGTTTTATGTTTATTTTAGCTTAAAAATTATGTTAAGTTATTTCCCTGTCCCCATTTCTTTGTAGGGCACTTGTCCGACCCTTACCCCCATTTTCCTTCCTTTTGCAGACCTCTAGGACTTTCCAGGACTTTGTTACAGCCATTTTTGTGCCTAAAAGTTCGGGTCCCCATTGATTTCAATGGGGTTCAGGGTCCGGGCCAAAGTTTGGGTCAAGTCCAGACCCGAACCCGGACTTTGTCCCAAAGTTCGGCCGAACCAGCAGAACCAGAACTTCCAGAGGTTCTATCAACTCTATTGGCTACCTCCTCCTCATGCTCCTCCTCCACCACAGCCACTTCCACCTACACTGCCACGGTCACGGCCTAGTCAACCTCTAGGCTCCTACTCCACATCCACCTCCTCCCATTTTTATTGTTTTTATGTGATTTTAAGTTATTTCCCTATCTACATTTGTTTGCAGGTCACTTGTCCTACTCCTTACCCCCATTTTGCTTCCTTTTGCAGCCCTCTAGCCCTCTCCAGGACTTTTTTATAGCCATTTTTGTGCCCAAAAGTTCGGGTCACCATTGACTTCAATGGGGTTCGGGGTCAAGTTCGGGTCAAGTTCGGTACCGAATCTGAACTTTTCCTTGAAGTTCGGCTGAACCAGACAAACCTGAACATCCAGGTGTCCGCTCAACTCTAGAGACAAGCCTTTGTTTCTGGTCCTCCCTTGAGCATAAAGGACAACCAAAATTTCTTTGGCAGAGAAAAATTATGCTAGTGGGGATCGGGAGCTTCTTGCTATTAAATTGGCACTAGAGTTTTGCCGTTTCAATTTTACAATCACTTACAAACCTTGTTCCTGCAACAGTCGGGTTAATGCACTCTCTAGGTCGTTTGACACGCTGGATGAGGATCCTACCTCTGAACCTGAGCCGATCATTCCGACCAGGTGTATTCTTGCCCATTCCACCACTCTGGAGTCTAAAATTCCTCCTGGCAAGACCTTGGTCACGCACCTGGTGGTGCAGTCTGTCTTGGGCAGGGAGCAACCACTCTTACAGCCCTGGTTCGGGAACCCCTGGTAGAGCAGACAAGAGGTTCGGGAGCACAGGGGGGCACGAGGGTCGGACAGGATCACTGGTGATGGTGTGAAGGGTCCAGTGGCGGCTCGTGCAGTAGTAGAGTGGTGGTGCAAGCTGAGGTCATCAACTGGCTGGCAAAGCGGTACAGGTGGAGTAGGCAGAGGGGTCGTCAGGTGCAGGCAAGGTCGTCAACAGGCAGGCAGGTGAAGTACACAAGGATCAGGCAGGAGAATGGTCGTGGGCAAGCTGGGGGTCGGTGCAGGTGGAGATCAATCAACGTCAGAAACAAGCCGGGTCACAGGAATAGGAAATCAGGATACAGACTACTCAGGAACACTCACACACTGTAGAATGGACAGCACTTGCTACAGGAAGCAGGAAGTTTAAATAGAGCTGCTCATCCAGGGAATAGAGGAAACAATAATCAAATGCCATTAACCCTTACCAGGAGTTTTCCTCGGGGCCGTATCCTTTCAATTTCACCAAATATTGGGTTACACTACCCCTCTTCCGGCAGTCCAGGATGGCCTCGACCTCAAACTCCTCCTCTCCATTTACTAGAACTGGATCTGGTGGAGCTTTCTTCCTTCCCGGGAATGGGTCTGGAGGGACTGGCTTCAGCAGGGATACGTGGAACACTGGGTGAACAAGTAATGATGAGGGTAGGACCAGTTCGTAAGCCACCCTATTGATCCTTTTCTTGACCGGGAAAGGGCCAATAAATCTAGGACCTAACTTCCTTGATGGGCAAGCCAGTTTCAAGTTCCTAGTGGCCAACCAGACCATATTACCCGGTTGGAGTTCCAGCTCACCCTGTCTTTTCTTATCAAAGGCTCCCTTACTGAGTTCCGTGGTTTTGGCAAGCGTATCCCGCAGGAGCTGGTTGTTCCTTTCAAAGAATTCTAGGGTTTCCTGAACCGCTGGTACTGTACTCTCAGGGACTGAACCGGGAAGGAAAGTCGGGTGGAAGCCGTAGTTCGCCCAGAATGGAGACTGTTTGGTGGCCGAATGAAACGTGTTGTTGAAGGCGAACTCGGCCAGTGGTAGTAGAGAGGCCCAGTCGTCCTGAGAGAACGAGGAAAAACATCGAAGATATTGCTCCAGGGTCTGGTTCGTTCTCTCAGTTTGGCCATTGGTCTGGGGATGGTAGGCCAAGGAAAAGGACAATTCAATCTCCAATGCAGAACACAGGGCCTTCCAGAACCTGGAGGTAAACTGACCCCGCAATCTGACACAATATTGAGCGGTACTCCATGAAGTCGGATAATTTCCCGATTTCTGCAGTTTCTGCGGTGGTAGGTGTGCCTTTCATAGGCAAAAAATAGGCCATTTTGGTCATGCGGTCTACGACCACAAAGATGGTGGTGTATCCCTGGGATGGAGGTAGCTCGACAATAAAGTCCATCGCTATCCGGGTCCAGGGGCGTTCGGGCACCAGGAGTGGATTCAAGAGACCCCAAGCTTTGGCCTTGTCAGTCTTGTTTTGGGCGCATATAGCGCATGTGTTGGTGTACTTCCTGCAGTATTCTTCGGCAAGAGGCCACCAGAAGGAGCGTGAGAGCAGTTCAAATGCTTTACGAGCTCCAAAGTGCCCCGCCAATTTGTGGTCATGGCACAATCCTAGGATAGCAGGGCGTTGCTCTACCGGGACAAAGATCTGGTGACTGTGCCACCATAGCCCGTCTTTGACCAGCAGCCTGGGATCCGAGGGGCCAGTTGAGCCAGCAAGAGATCGTCTGATCTGTGACAGCAGATCTTCTTGAGTGAACAGGAAGTTCCTAGAAGGGAGAATTGTGTTCGGAGGGGAACAGTTGCTAGGATCACAGAACATTCGGGAGAGGGCATCCGGCTTGACGTTTTTTGACCCTGGCCAGTAGGTGAAGTGAAACAGAAATTTTGAAAAGAAAAGAGCCCAGCGGGCCTGGCAGGGTTTTAACCTCTTGGCAGTTCTTAAAGACTCCAGGTTCTTGTGATCTGTGTATATCAGGATGGGGTGAGTGGCCCCTTCGAGTAGGTACCACCATTCTTCAAGTGCTGCTTTAATTGCAAGGAGTTCTCTATCCCCCACGTAGTACTTCTTCTCCGGTGCAGATAGCTTACGGGAGAAAAATGGGATGGGATGGAGCAAGGCCTTGGATCCTTGTCTCTGGGAGAGAACTGCCCCGACCGCGTTTCCGAGGCGTCCACCTCTAGCACATAGGGCAAAGCTGGGTCAGGGTGCTTCAGGATGGGCGCTGTGGTAAATAAACCCTTTAGGGTCTGAAAGGCCGCTTCAGCCTCTGGAGACCACTGGAAACGGATGTTCTGGTTCGTGAGTTGCGTGATAGGAGTGATGATGGCAGAGAACCCCTTTATAAATTTCCTGTAAAAATTTGCAAAGCCCACGAAACGTTGGACCCCTTTCCTGTCTGTGGGTGCCGGCCAATCCAGGATAGTAGAGACCTTCTGCGGGTCCATTGTGATACCGGTCACAGAGATGACTAGACCAAGAAACTGAATGCTTGATTGGTCAAAGGCACATTTTTCAGCCTTGGCATATAGCCCATGCTGCCGGAGGCGGCCCAGGAGCTACATGCTCACGGTGCTCCTCCAGGGATGAGGAAAAAATCAAAATATCATCTAGGTAGATGATCACAAACAGGTCTAGGTAGTCCCTGAACACATCGTTCACAAAGTGTTGGAAAGTTACATAGGCCAAAGGGAATGACCAGGTACTCGTAGTGCCCGAAGCGAGTACGGAAGGCGGTCTTCCATTCACCGCCTTCCCGGATGCGAACTAGGTTGTACGCCCCCCGCAAGTCAAGTTTAGTGAAAATGGTGGCGGACCCCAGCCTTTGAAACAGCTCCGGAAACAGGGGTAAGGGGTAACGGTTCTTGACCGTAATCCAGTTGAGCTCCCGGTAGTCGATGCAGGGGTGTAAGGAGTGGTCCTTTTTCTCCACAAAGAATATGCCAGCCCCTGCAGGGGACGTGGAAGGTCGGATGAAACCCCTTTCCGGATTCTCATCCAGATAGGCCTTGAGGGCCGCCAACTCAGGTTCTGATAGAGGCTAAATCCTCCCAAAGGGCACTTCTGCTCCTGGCAGGAGCTCTATAGGGCAGTCATATGGACGGTGAAGGGGAAGTTTCTCAGCCCTTTTCCTACTGAACACATCCAAATAACTGTGGTAAGCTGCAGGGACCGACTGGCGGGTTTCAGGATCAGAGTCCGCGTCCAGACAGCCCAGGAGGGGCGCAATAACTTCAACCCATTTTAGGCAGTGCTGCTGGCAGTACTGAGATTGGAACCTAATAGTCCCGAGGGTCCAATCTATAGAGGGGCTATGCGCCAGGGCAGGCCCAAGATGATGGGGCACAAAGGAGACGCTATTACGTCAAGAAGGAGGAGCTCCTGATGGCCATCGGCCATGGTAGCAGGTAGAGGAGCAGTTGCGTGGGTGACCGTGCCAGACTTAATGGGGGATCCATCGGCCAAACGGATGACAAGTCCCTGGGTCTTCGGCAGAAGAGGGATTTGATGAAGGGCTGCAAAGGTTTCGTCCATAAAGCAACTACATGCTCCTGAGTCAATGATGGCTGGGACTTGCAAAGTCCCTCTAGGAAGCTGCAGGGAGAGAAGGACCATAAGGTGGGATACTGGGTTCAGTAGCAGGGGTGAGTCACTGGTAGCGACTTGAGGGCGATTACCGCGCTTGGCGGGACAGAATCTCACCCTGTGTCTGGGTTCTCCGCAGTAAAGACACAGGTTCAGGGAGGACCTCCTTTGTCTCTCTTCCCGGGGTGAGAGAAGGGCGCAGGAGCCCTAGGTGGATGGGTTCCGAGGTATCCGGAGGAGAGGGGGAGGAGGTTGCAGAGGCGAAGGGAGTCAGTCTGGGGTACCTAGGAACCCGAAGTGGCATCCAGATGGAGCGTGGGGATCCTAGGGTTCTTTTGGTTCGACGCTCCCTAAGGCGCCGGTCAATCCAGATGGCCAGATTGATGAGTGCCTCCAGGGTTGAGGGTACCCCCACATGGGCCAATTCATCCTTGAGGGATTCAGATAGACCTAAACAGAAGTGGTGGCAGAGGGCGGCATCGTTCCATGCCGTATCGGCGCTCCACCGCCTGAATTCCGCCACGTAGTCCTCAGCGGAGCGGCAACCCTGCTGGAGGATATGTAATGCAGCCTCCATGGTGGCCGCCTGGTGGGGGTCTTCGTAAAGGCGAGCCATGGCTTGGAAAAACAGGGCCAGAGTGGAGACCTCTGGGGCTCGCTGCTCCCACAACCGATGTGCCCAGGCCTGGGGCTCTTCCTGTAGCAGGCATATAACAAGTCCCACCTTCGTAGCTTCCAGCAAGAAAGTACAAGGCTGAAGGAATATATATAATTCACAAGCATTGCGGAAGCTTCGGAACTTCCAGCGGTCCCCCAGAAAACGTATCTGGCAGGGGGACTTTGGGTTCGGATGGTAAGGCCACAATGGTGTGAGCTGCGGCCTGGCCACTCCCAACAGCTGTAGGTATGGAGAGTTCCTGAACCCATTCTTCCAGCCGGGTATAGCCCTCCTGCAGAGTCTTGACCGCCTGTGTAAGGCCGGCCAGATGTACACAAAGTTCATCCCTAGCAGAGGGTGCTCCCTGTGCAGACTCAGACATGGCTGTCTGTTGCTGTCACACACCTGGTGGTGGAGTCTGTCTTGTGCAGGGAGCAACCCTTCTTACGGCCCTGGTTCGGGAACCCCTGGTAGAGCAGACAGGAGGTTCGGGAGCAGAGGGGGGCACGAGGGTCGGACAGGATCACTGGTGATGGTGTGAAGGGTCCAGTTGCGGCTCGTGCAGTAGTAGAGTGGTTGTGCAAGCTGAGGTCGTCAACTGGCTAGCAAAGCGGTACCGGTGGAGTAGGCAGAGGGGTCGTCAGGTGCAGGCAAGGTCATCAACAGGCAGGCAGGTGAAGTACACAAGGATCAGGCAGGAGAATGGTCGAGGGCAAGCTGGGAGTCGGTGCAGGTGGAGATCAATCAACGTCAGAAACAAGCCGGGTCACAGGAACAGGAAATCAGGATACAGACTACTCAGGAACACTCACACGCTGTAGAACGGACAGCACTTGCTACAGGAAGCAGGAAGTTTAAATAGAGCTGCTCATCCAGGGAATAGAGGAAATCAAATGCCATTAACCCTTAGCAAAGTCTTTTCCTAACACCTTCATCCCCACTGAACTAAGACTTAAGATCCTTCGTTGGGAACATGATTCCAAGGTGTCGGGTCATGCTGGGTTCCTTCAATCCTTTCAGCTCAACAGTTGCCACTACTGGTGGCATCTTCTCCGTTCAGATGTCAAAGGCTACGTGAAGGCGTGCCATGTTTGTGCCCTGTCCTCTACACAAGCTCCTGCCGGTCTGCTCATGCCCTTTCCCATTCTGAAGGAGACCTGACTCACATTGCTATGGATTTCATCACCGATCTTCTGCCGTCTGAAAAGAATACAGTTATTTGGGTGGTAATCGATTGGTTCTCCAAGATGGCTCATTTTGTTCCCCTTCCAAGTGTCAGCAACTGGTGCAACCAGAAATGTGTGAACTACACAGAGAATAACAGACACAAGTGTAAGTGAATAAGGTAATTTATTAAAAGGATAAGAAAATGGTGATCCAAACGCACATCTAATATAACAAACTGTAACCAACCAAATAACAGAAATAGTGAAAACTGACTAAATAGGTAAAGGGAAATGTCCATACTGTAAACAAAGCCAGGCCAGGGTCATACACAGGAGAGATCAGTAGAGGGGGCAGGGAGCCGGACAGGACAGGAACAGGGAGAAGATGCTGGGGAAGCTGGGGGAAGATCAAGCTGCAGACAGGGGTCCCGGAGCAGATTCAGGATACAGGATTCAGGATTCAAGATTCAAGATTCAGGATTCGGGATACAGAGGCACAAGGAGACGAATGCCAAGGCACTAATCACATGGAAGCCAAGGTTTATATATCCCTCCTGCAATGAGCATCAGGTTGTGACTCATGGGTCTCTGATTGCGGGGATACACCCGCTGGTGGACACTGGAACTGCAGCCCATGGATCCAGGAGCCACAGTGCCATCACCAGATGAGCCCTTTACTGACACCCGCTGGTGGACACCGGAACTGCAGCCCATGGATCCCTGAGCCACAGCGCCACCCGCTGTAGGGACTATTCTTGACAGTACCCCCCTCTAAGGAGCGACCTCAAGACGCTCCAAATAGCCTAGGGGATCTAGTCCATAAGAAAAAGTTCTCTGCTACAAGAGTCCACTGAAGGAGTTCCTTGAAAACTGAAGAAAACTGGGTCTCCAGCAAGATGCCCCACTGCCAAGATCCATCGGAAGGTAGCGTCTCTACCCACCTGGATCATGCAACTGGCTGAGTGTCCCACTGCTGGGGTCAGACGACTGGCTGGGTGTCCTGCTGGCCAATTTCCCTGGGATGTAACACATTTGCAGCTTCGAGTCCCTCAACACAATAGATACCCCAACACCGGGGTCACACGGGTTATATTCCAATTTAGCCCTGGGGTCATGTGACAGTACTGGAATACAAGCACCAATGTGTCCTGTCATGACTGAATAGCTTGCCTGGTCTCCAGGACTTGCACTGCGCATCAAAAACCCATTAGGCCTCTCCGAGACACCGGTTACCAAACCTGGGTTCCCTAGTACACCCGGAGCTGTGGCAGTCACTCCCAGATCATGGCAGGGCACAGATCGTACTCTGCCATTCCCTAGGAGTTTACCACGACCAGGGTCATGAAGGCAAATGCAGCCATTAATCATCCATGTTATGTCTAGACCACCAGGCTCGGGCGCCATAGGAGCAACACACTGCCAGAGGCACTCTACCGAGGCAACCATCAACTGAATCTTAGGCCAAGCAGACAACCCATATAAGTCACATGAAGGTTCAGAGCTTTCTGACCCATTAACAGGTGAACACTCAGCCTTTACACAACCATCCAACTGATCAGGCTGAGCAGCAGGCAGAAGCACATCAGACTGAACAGCGGGCACTGGATCGTCAGACTGGACAGCAGGCACTGGATCATCAGACTGGACAGCGGGCACTGAATCATCAGACTGGACAGTGGGCACTGGATCATCAGACTGGACAGCGGGCACCAGATCATCAGACTGGACAGCGGGCATCGAATCACCAGACTGGACAGTGGACACCGGAACATCAAACTGTACAGTGAGCACCGGAACATCAGGCTGGACAGCAGGCACCAGATCATCAGACTGGACAGCGGGCACCGGATCATCAGACTGGACAGCGGGCACTGGGACATCAGGCTGGACAGCGGGCTCCGGATCATCAGACTGGGCAGCGGGCACCGGATCATCGGACTGGTCAACAGACACCAGATCATCAGACTGGACAGCGGGCACCAGGTCAGACTGGACAGTGGGCACAGGATCATCCGACTGGACAGCAGGCACCGGATCAGACTGGACAGCGGGCACCAAGTCAGACTGGACAGTGGGCACAGGATCATCCGACTGGACAGCAGGCACCGGATCAGACTGGACAGCGGGCACCGGAACATCAGACTGGACAGCGGGTACCGGGTCATTAGACTGGACAGCAGGCAGTGGAACATCTGACTAGACAGCGGGTACTGGATCATCACACTGGACAGCGAGCACTGGATCATCAGACTGGGCAGCGGGCACCTGATCATCAGACTGGACAGTGGGCACTTGATCATCAGACTGGACAGCGGGTACTGGAACATCAGACTGGACAGTGGGCACTGGATCGTCAGACTGGACAGTGGGCACTGGATCTGCGGACTGGACAGCAGGAACAGGAACATCAGACTGGGTAGCAGGCACTGGGTCGTCAGACTGGACAGCGGGCACTGGATCATCAGACTGGACAGTGGGCACTGGATTGTCAGACTGAACAGCGGGCACTGGATCGTCAGACTGAACAGCGGGCACTGGATCGTCAGACTGGACAGTGGGCACTGGATCATCAGACTGGACAGTGGGCACTGGATCATCAGATTGGACAGTGGGCACTTGATCTGTGGACTGGACAGCAGGCATAGGAACATCAGACTGGACAGCGGGCACTGGATAGTCAGACTGGATAGTGGCCACTGGATCGTCAGATTGGACAGCAGGCACTGGATCGTCAGACTGGACAGCGGGCACTGGGTCACCGGACTGGACAGCAGGCACTGGAACATCAGACTGGACAGCGGGCACTGGATCATTAGACTGGATTTTTGTGGAATTGTTGCAGGCAGCAGAGAAGAGGTTGGTGGGTAGCAAAGTATATTGGGCTGTGGTTGCTGTAGTTGAAAGAGGAAAAGAACTTTGAGCAGGTAGGTCTCTGGTGGCAGGAATGGGTTGGTGCAAGCTGAATGGAGCTGAATACAATATATCTGACCATTCCTGTAGTAAAGGTTGAACAAAATTCGGTGTACATACAGCCTGTCTGACAAGAGCCTGCACTGTGTTAATGCACTCTATTAACACCTGTCGAGGGCATGCTGAATAACGCTCAAAGAAATAAGCTGAGTCATCTTCGAGTAACCATATCAGCGATTCTACCTGAGTTTTGCTGAAAGGAGGGGAAAAATCATCACTGCCCTTAGGAATGCTGGACAAAGCCAACTCTGCACACACCTGAATCAAAGGCTGAACATCACTAAACAACATACTGCCCTGATCAACTAGAACATGAGCCAGACGCATACATTCCAAAAGCTGTTCACTAGTCCACTCCTTCAACATTTGGCAGCAATAATAACGACCCTCTGTCCCCAGCAGAGAGAAATAAACAACCTCCTCCGGATGCATGTTGTTACCAAAACCAAGATGGCTTCCCTGTGCAGTCACTTCTGGTCAGGACTGGCTTTGGCGTTATGTCAGCAACTGGTGTGACCAGAAATGTGTGAACTGCACAGAGAATACCAGACACAAGTGTAAGTGAATAAGGTGATTTATT
>BLSH010434273.1:66951-82749 GCA_018402905.1 Glandirana rugosa
CTGAGTTGACTTTTATTGACAGTGAAAAAAAAATTTTTTTTATATATATACACACACACACACACACTTTTTTATTTTTGAGGTGCAGGGTGGGAATCTTGAGTTCCAACACTTTTTCCCCAGGACTTGACCCCTGACCTTATCAACTATGAAGCTATGTCTCCTGAGACTGCTCTCCAGCACACACCCTTCTGCACTCTTCTTGGTAGAGTACTGCTTACTGTTATATGCCACTTCTGTAATGCACCTAGACAATTACATTTCCTCCTTCACTAAAAAAATGCAAACTTAGGTTCAAACAAACCAGCATAAATATCCTTTTTTTTTAAAAAAAAAGTGACAGTTATTTTCAGTTGAGTCCAATGAGATTTCAAATTTACAGACACATGGCTAAAAAAGGTGACATCACAGAGCCGGTCCAGCCTGGGGAAAGATTGCGACAACATAGCCAGGATCCTCTCACAACCCTAGACCGACACCTGGATCAGCAGTGATTAATCGCTCGCTTCTCAGTCTTAGAGCTGGCAGGGGACAGATGCAGCATCAGACTGATGCTGCATACACCTAGGTGAGGATGATTTTGAAGAAAAAAAAAACCCAAAACAAAGTGTGCCTGGGACTATCTCCTGACACATAGCACATGTATGGGTGTGCAGTCCCCTTTTGGATCACTCGTATGGTCGCAGCAACAACCGACTGGCGGTACACAAACTTTCTGCTTGGGCATGCTGACATTACTAGGCCCCGCCTCCAACATGTTTTGTCACCTCCCACGTGACATGTGCGATGTGTTTACCCTTAAAGGGGAAGGCACATGGTGACCAGGCTTGGTCTTTTATGGAGGTGAGCGCATAAATGTGAAGGTGGAGGGACACACAAGGTGTTAATTAACCTGCACAAAACCAACAGACTTATACTTTGGATTCTTCTTTATATTAATTGTGTACACATTAGACTTGTGCTTGGCCGAAAAATGTGTTTGTTTTTTATTTTTTCAGAAATTCATGAATTTGGAAATTTGAAAGATTTGGAAATCGGAAATTCAGAAATTCAAAAATTTGGAAATTGGAAATTCGCAAATTTGGTAATTCGGAATTAGAAAATGCCGAAATTCGAAAAGTCGGAAGTTTGGAAATTCGGAAGTAAAAAAAAAAGAAAATTCGGAAATTTGAAAGTCGGAAATTTGAAAATAAGAAAGAACATTTTAAATAATTGCTAACTAATAAATAACTATTAAATTATAGGTATTGGAATTTCCTTTCAAATATGTCTGTTATTGAACTTAAATACGAAATTTATCAATAAAAGCCAAATACCTATAATTTAATAGTTAGTAAAATTAGTTAAGTTATTATTAGTTACCGTAGTTATTATTTCCGATTTTCTAATATTCTAATTTGAATTTTCGTTTTTTCGGATTTTCTGATTACCGAATCTCCGAGTTCCCGAATTACCGCATTTTGGATTTTCCGATTTTAGGATTACTGAATTTGAAAAAACGAAAATTCAGAAAAATGCAGGATTTTTTGAAATTCGTCCGAACTCCCGAATTTTGAAAAATTCATAAAAAAACTAATTCAGAATGAAACAAATTGCACATGCCTAGTACACATGTTTACACTGGCACCAGAGGATGTGGCTCTGGACTTTTTGCACTAGCACTTTATGATTTTATGGATTTTTTGCATTTACATCTATGGTGATACACGGTTCATTGCACAGTGTTTGTCTATAGTTTTTTATATTGTTTTTTAAATGTGTATTTGTATCACATGATTTTATTTACCACACATGGAATCGAATTACCTTAGAGGGAAGCGCTCTACATTTATATAATTATTAGCCATAGCCTTGCAACAAGACCATGATATGCAGGGTATCCCGATAGGACAAACCCAATATAAGCTTTCGCTTTATGTGGATGACCTCCTCTTATATGTTACAATCCCTCACATCTCTAGGCTGAGTCCTCTGACCCCTCTGTTTGGCAATACCTCCTTCTCTCCAACGTTTACTAGTGCCAAATTCCTCTCTTGACTGAAAAATGAGCATCCATTATTGTGTCACATGTTTAATGGAGGGAAATTATTATCTCTCTCTTAGAATTTCTCCAACTGTCATAATCCCAGAACAGCGTGGCTTAAGCGCAAAGAGTTGCAACATTACCTTAGACCATACTCTTCCTTTGACCTACTGAAGACAATACCCATGGCCTTTGAGTCATTACTCTCCACATCCATCAGACCTGATCATCCACTCTCTTAGATATACCAAATCTTGCTCCAGGGATTTTACCCAGACCTACCCGCATTTCTTTCCTAGTGGGAACAGGAAATGAATATACCGGCAGATGAATAGGACTGGGACAAAATATTGTGTTATCATACAAACTTTCAGTTGCATCCTATGCCCAAGAATGCAATTATTGTATACTTTCTCATTGGTATCGTTGTCCTATTAACCTCCACAAAATTGACCCTTCTGTCCCCCTGATGTATGTTGGTGTTGTTTGCAGGCTCCTGGCACAATATTTGGTTAGCTTATGCTATGAGGATTTTTGTTCTTCCTCTCTCTGTGGTATTTGACCAAACTGTTATGATTTCTACTGATCTCACTGTAAGGCACCTCTATGTATGGATATGTCTGTTTTCCTGTAATGGATATGTTTGTAACTTTCTGGTCCATCGCGGACATTTGTCTTTTGTACTTTATTATCTGCAAGACTTAATAAAATAGAGAATAAACATATATATTATTTGATCTATTTGAAGAGAATGTTTAAACAAAGTAAATACATGTTACATCATCAGTCTAGAGATTACTAGTCACTGGAGCCATATGTGAGACTGAGCATTGAATCAGTTGCGGTAAACTACACTGAAGACAGATGACTGCAGAGTGGATAATGAATTGTACAGCTGTCCCCTGAAACATGATAAATGATCAATGGCAATTCATGACTCCGGTATTAAGCAATGTTTACAGTTCAGATGACCAAGGCATCTTTGTACCAGGGCGAATAGTGAATTATGTTGACACCATGCTGTGTTTCAGTTTGACCTGAATGTTTTACATGAAGGTCCTTGGGGCTGGGAACTATGGGAATGTGTTACATTGGGCATGCAGCTGAGCATCGTTTGAAGATATCACTGGAAGACATTAACTCCTTCTGTGCTTAAGCTGACCAAGAGACAACTGGGCTATTGTGATTGGTTTAACCTAGTTAACATCAACAACTTTTTTGGAGGCATTTTAAGTTTTATTTTGTTTTACAATCAGATAGAACAGATTTATGAAATTATCTTATTCCCTATAGTAATATGTTATTTATTGATTTCCTAAATTTACATTCAGGGCTTTATTAGGAAAGCATTATAACTAGAGTTGAGCGGACACCTGGATGTTCGGGTTCGTTGGGTTTGGCCGAACTTCGCGAAAAAGTTTGAGTTCGGCACCGAACTTGACCCGTACCTGACCCCGACCCCCGAACCCCATTGAAGTCAATGTTGACCCGAACTTTTGGGCACAAGAATGGCTGTAAAAAAGTCCTGGAAAGGGCTAGAGGGCTGCAAAAGGAAGAAAAATGGGGGGGTAAGAGTAGGACAAGTGCCCTGCAAACAAATTTGGATAGGGGAATAACTTAAAATCACATAAAAAAAATAAAAAATGGAGGAGGACGTGGATGTGGAGTAGGAGGCTGAGGAGGCAGTGACCGTGGCGGTGTAGGTGGTGGAAGTGGTGGTGGAGGAGGAGGAGGAGGTAGCCAACATTGCTTTTTGTTTGTTTGTTTTTTTTTCTAATTGGGGTAGCCCCCAAAATATTGAGACATATTCAAAAAAAAAAAGTATACCAATGGTGTGTGAGGCCGCTCTAAATGTCTATTCTGCACAAGGCACAGACAAGTCTTGTGGGATCCATGCCTGGTTCATTTTAATAAACGTTAGCTTGTCCACGTTGGCTGTGGACAGGCGGATGTGCTTGTCTGTGATAACGCCCCCTGCCGTGCTAAACACAGGTTCAGACAATACACTGGCTGCAGGGCAGGCCAGCACCTCCAAGGGACAAAGGACAAGCTCAGGCCATGTGCCCAATTTGGAGACCTACGTGTAGGCATGTGCACACATACTGTTCCACCATGTTGCTGAAATGCTGCCTCCTGCTAAGACATTGCCTATCAGCTGGTGGTGTTCTTTGTTGTGGCGTGCTGCTGACAAAGCTTTTCCACATTTTGGCCATGCTAACCCTACCTTCTGAGGTGCTGGCGGTGCCACAGCTGCTTTGGCGACCTCTTCCTCCTCCTCCTCCGCCTTTGCCTTGTGCTTCCACTGAGCCACCGGTGTCATTTGGGAATGCCCTCAGCAGCGCGTCTACCAGCGTGCGCTTGTATTCGCACATCTTCCGATCACGCTGCAGTGAGGGCATGTTGTCCTTGTAATCCTGCAGGGTCGCCACCCAGTAATCAGCACAAGTTACAATGTGGGTAACTCGGCTGTCGTTGAGCAGGCACTGCAGCATGTAGTCGCTCATGTGTGCCAGGCTGCCCAAAGGCAAAGACAAGCTGTCCTCTGTGGGAGGTGTATCATCTGTGTCCTCCGTATCCCCCCAGCCACGCTCCAGTGATGCCCACGAGCTGCGTTGGGTGCCACCCTGCTGTGAACACGATTCCTCCTCCTCCTCATCATCCTCCAGAACTGTGCCCTGGCTTGAAAATGTTTTACCTGGCCTATGCTGGTGCAGGAACCCACCCTCCGAGCCACTTGTGAATGACTGGCCTGATAACTGTGGAAATTACCCCTCTTCCTCCTCCTCTTGTGCCACATCCTCTTCCATCATCGCCAAAAGTGTTTTTTCAAGGAGACATAGAAGTGGGATAGTAACGCTGAGAACAGCGTCATCGGCACTGGCCATGTTGGTGGAGTAATCGAAACACCGAAATATGGTACACAGGTCTCGCATGGAGGCCCACTCGTTGGTGGTGAAGTGGTGCTGTTCCGCAGAGCGACTGACCCGTGCGTGCTGCAGCAGAAACTCCACTATTGCCTGCTGCTGCTTGCATGGTCTCTCCAGCATGTGTAAGGTGGAGTTCCACCTTGTTCCACCTTGTGGGCACGTCGCATAGGAGGAGGTGAGCGGGAAGGCCGAAGTTCTGCTACAGCACAGACAGGCGAGCAGCAGCAGAGTGAGAACGCGAAAGAGCGCACAGACGGCCTTCACTTTAGGTAGTTTTTTAGAAGTTTCTGCACCACCAAATTCAGCACATGCGCCAGGCAAGGGATGTGCGTCAAACCGGCTAGGCCCAGAGCTGCTACGAAATTTTGCCTATTATCGCACAACACCAGGCCGGGCTTGAGGCTCAGTGGCAACAACCACTCATTGGTCTGTTGTTCAATGCCCATCCACAGCTGCTGCGCAGTGTGGGGTTTATCCCCCAAACATATCAGTTTTAAAACTGCCTGCTGTCATTTCCCCCTGGATGTGCTGAAGTTGGTGGTGAAGGTGTTACGCTGACCGGATGAGGAGGTGGTAGAGGAGGAGGAAGCGGAGTAGGAGGAGGAGGCAACAGGAGGCAAAGAGAAATGCCCTGCAATCCTCGGTGGCGGAAGGACATGCTCCAAACGGCTAGCCGCCTCAGGCCCACCCGCCACTACATTTGCCCAGTGTGCAGTTAGCGAGATAAAGTGTCCCTGCCTGTGCTTACTGGTCCACGTATCAGTGGTTATGTGGACCTTGCCACAGATGGCATTGCGCAGTGCACACTTGATCTTGTCCCCAACTTGTTTGTGCAGGGAAGAGATGGCTCGCCTGGAAAAGTAGTGGCGGCTGGGAACCACGTACTGTGGGACAGACACCGCCATCAGGTTTTTAAAACTGTCCGTGTCCACCAGGTGGAATGACAGCATTTCAAAGGCCAGGAATTTTGAAATGCTGGCATTCAGGGCCAGGGATCGCTGGTGGGAAGGGGGGTACTTCCTCTTCCTCTCCAATGTTTGGGAGATGGAGAGCTGTAAGCTTCCATGGGACCGTGTGGAAATGCTTGGGGACGGTGGCGGACATGGTGGCATTGCTGTCACATCGTCTGTTTGCTGGGTGGCAGGTGACACTGGCACTGTAAAGGTGGAGGAAGAGGCCGAGGCCGCAGCAGAAGAGGAAGCAGGAGGAGGCAGAGACCTTTCTTGGATTTTGAGGTGCTTATTCCACTGCAGCTCGTGCTTTGCATATAGATGCCTGGTCATGCAGGTTGTGCTCAGATTTAGAACATTTATGCCTCGCTTCAGGCTCTGATTGCACAGCGTGCAAACCAATCGTGTCTTGTCGTCACCACATTGTCTGAAGAACTGCCACGCCGAGGAACTCCTTTGAGCTGCCTTTGGTGTGCTAGGTCCCTGGGTGCGGTGGGTAGTAGCAGGCGTACTGCCTAGGGGATTCCATGTCTTCATTCTGAAACAGAAGTGGTTGGACATCGGTTGCACTCAATGTCTTCCACTTCTGGGGCAGGGCTATGTGGATGGCCCATGGAAAACACACCAGCAGAGTCATAAAAAAGCATAAGAGACTGCTGCATGACTTGGGGCACAGACTGCTTGGCTGATTTACAAGGGGCTGAGGTGAAAGACAGATGACCATGGGGTTCAGGTGCCAACTCTGAGCTTTCATCAAGGGACCGGGTGGGAGACAATGTGAAGGAACTGGAGGCATTGTCAGCCACCCAATCTACTATCGCCTGTACTTGTTCTGGCCTCACCATTCGTTGTGCGGCATTCGGGCCTACCATATAACGTTGAAGGTTCTGCCGGCTACTCGCACCTGAGGAAGGTGTTTCACTTGTGCTTGTAGCTGGCACAAATCGACCACGTCCTCTCCTTGCAACAGGAATTCACCAACATCACCAACACCAGCAGCACCAGCAGCACCAGCAGCACCACGACCACATCCCTTATTTGACGCTCTCCTCATTCTGGATGCAAATGTACTATGTAGCACTATTTATTAATACTAAAAAAAAATAGAATAATAAATTATAATTTTTTTTTTTTAAAACAGCAACGTAGCTGCACTTTTTATTTTTGTGCAAGAAATGCACCGCTCACACCAGCAGCAGGCACCTCTCCTAACACCAGTATGAGATGATTTTAGAACAATAATCTGTACCTCACAGCACCGACAGGAAACTCTCCCTATTCCACTATGAGATGATTTTAGAACAGTAATATGTCCCTCACAGCACCGACAGGAACCTCTCCCTCTCCATGCGCATGCCGGAAATGGCGCTTGGCGGCTCTATTTTAGCCAGCAGAGCCCTGCAGCTGGTGTTGTCCGCTCTACAACGTTCCCTGAACCTGTGCAACCCCGGTGACTACCTTCGTGTGATTTCCTGTTCCTGTGACTCCGGCTTTTCCTTGGACCTGTTGATATCTGCCCGCACCCGACTCTGGCTTGTTTACGACCATCCGCTTGCCTGCTCCTACCGTACTTCTGTTGCCAGCACGTTGCCGACCCTGCCTGTACCCGACCACCCGTTTGCCTGATCCCGTTGTACCGCACCGCCTGCCAGTTGCCAACCCGGACTGAACCACTACTCTCCTGTCTTGCACGAGCTTCCTTGGACTTCTCTCAACCACCTGAAGTTTGTCCAGCCCTCGTGCCCCCCTGTGCTCCAGAGCTCCCTGTCCACACTACCAGGGGTTCTCGAACCAGGGCCGCAAGAGAGGTTGCCCCCGCATAAGCCAGACTCTACCACCAGGTACGTGACAGAAGCGGACAACCATGCCAGAGTCTGCGCCGGGGCCCTCTCCTATGGAGGAGCTATGCACGCACCTCACTGGACTAACCCACGCAGTGCAAAACCTGCAGGAAGGATATGCACGCCTGGAAGATAAAGTGCAGGACTTGGCCACTCCTAACCCCTCCAGCAGGGGCCACGCAGCTCCCCCTACCTCAGTGACTCTGCCCATGGAGCCCAAGGTACCTATGCCTGAGCGGTTTACGGGGAACCGCAGGAAGTTCAGGGCCTTCCGCAGTGCCTGCTACTTGTATTTTGCTCTCCAGCCCCACACGTTCTCCTCGGAGACCACCAAGGTGGGCCTGGTGATATCCCTCCTCCAGGACGACCCACAGGCCTGGGCTCATCGACTTCTGGAGCAAAAGGCCCTTGAGGTCTCCACTGTGGACGGATTCTTCAAGGCTATGGCCCAGCTATATGAGGACCCACACTTGGCAGCCACAGCGGAGTCTACGCTCCATACCCTCCAGCATGGTGATCGTCCCGTGGAGGACTACGTGTCCGAGTTCCGGTACTGGAGCGCGGATACCGCTTGGAATGGTCTGGCCCTGTGCCACCAGTTCCGACTAGGACTTTTCGAAGCGCTCAAGGATGAGTTGGCACGTGTCGGGGTTCCCTTAGACCCTGGAAGCGCTTATTAATCTGGCCATCCAGATAGACCATCGCTTGCGGGAGCGCAGCGCAGAAAGGGCCGCCGTGTCCCTGCGTGCTTCCTGGATGTCTCCCCAAGCACCTACCCTTCCAGGTCCCAGCCCAGCAGCAACCTCCTCCTTCTCTCCACGGAACCATCTTGAGTCCTGGCGATCTAGCTTTTTCCGCCCATCCTTATCTCCGGAAGAACGCCGGCGGCGGATGGACGGTAATTTGTGCCTCTACTGCGGCAGCTCGGGGCATCTCCTTAGTAGCTGCCCCGCCAAGACTGGCAAGAAACCTGCCCCAATCCTAGGGGAGGTGCTATCCCTGCCGGGTTCTCAGCCGCACCTGACCCTCCGCATCCTGTTGCAGCTCCCCGATAAGGACATTCAAGTGTCGGCTATTCTGGACTCGGGAGCATGCAGTTGCTTCATAGATGTGTCATTCGCTGCCCAGCACCGGGTTCCTCTCAGGCCTAAGGAACGCCCATTGTCGATCCGTTTGGCTGACGGGTCAGCCATCAAGTCAGGTGCAGTGAATCAGGAAACTTTTCCATTGCCGACCCGGACGGTTGAAGGCCACACTGAATTACTGGTGCTGGATGTCATCGCTTCCCCGTTGAGTCGCGTGATCCTGGGTCTCCCATGGCTCCGAGCACACAGTCCTCACATCGACTGGAACTTGGGTGAGGTTCGGTTCCGGTCCCCATACTGCCGGGATAACTGCTTCCCACCATTCCAGATAGCACCACCAACGGTGCTCTCCCTCAATCCTGACCCGGACCAGGAAACCTGCTTTGCTATTCCCGAAGTGTACCGAGACTTCTGGGACGTCTTCAGTAAGAAGGGAGCAAACACTTTACCTCCGCATCGGCCATATGATTGCCCGATAGACCTGCTGCACGGAGCCGAGATTCCTTTTGGCAGAATATTCCCGCTTTCCGAGGTGGTGCTTGCGGCTCTCAAGGTCTACATCGAGGAGAATTTACAGAAGGGGTTCATCAGGCCTTCCACGTCCCCAGCAGGAGCTGGGATCTTCTTAGTGGAAAAGAAAGATCATACTCTCCGGCCATGTATTGACTACCGCGATCTTAACAAGATCACAGTTAAAAACAGATACCCCCTGCCTCTGGTCCCGGAATTGTTTCAGTGCCTCGGCTCTGCTGCCGTGTTTACCAAGCTGGATCTTCAGGGGGCTTATAATCTGATCCGCATTCGGGAGGGGGACGAATGGAAGACGGCATTTCGCACACGATTTGGCCACTTTGAGTATCTGGTCATGCCCTTTGGGCTGTGCAATGCCCCGGCCACTTTTCAACATCTGGTCAATGATATCTTCAGGGACTTTCTCGATCAATTTGTTGTTGTATATCTGGACGATATCTTGATTTTTTCCCCTTCCCTAGAGGAACATCGGAGACACGTCAGGCTTGTACTCAGCCGCCTACGACAGCACGGCCTGTATGCTAAAGCCGAAAAGTGTGTCTTTGAATGCATGAAGATCGCCTTCTTGGGATTCCAGATCTCCACCTCTGGCACAACCATGGATTCACAGAAGGTAGCCGCTATTGTGGACTGGCCCCCACCGGCGGACAAAAAGGCGGTACAACGCTTCGTTGGTTTTGCCAACTTTTATAGAAAGTTTATCCGGGGTTTTTCTACTGTTATCTCCCCGATAACACAGCTAACTAAGCAAAACACCCGCTTCACCTGGACCCCAGAAGCACAAAGTGCCTTTCAGACTTTAAAGAGGCTATTCACCTCGGCACCCGTTCTCAAGCACCCCGACTCCACGCGACCCTACATTCTGGAGGTAGATGCTTCGGAAACCGCCGTCGGGGCGGTCTTGTCCCAGAGACAGGGGCCTAAAGCATCCCTGCACCCCATCGCCTTCTTCTCACGGAAGCTCTCTCCCCCTGAGAGAAACTATGACGTGGGTGACAGGGAGCTTCTAGCCATTAAATCCGCCCTGGAGGAATGGCGGTACCTCTTGGAAGGGGCTACTCACCCAGTTTTGGTCTTCACGGACCACAAAAATCTCGAGTATCTTAGGACAGCCAAGAGACTTAGACCTCACCAAGCACGATGGGCCCTATTTTTCTCCCGGTTCAATCTGCACATCACGTACCGGCCCGGATCCAAGAACGTCAAGCCAGACGCGCTGTCTAGGATGTTTCACGAAACCGGAGAAAATCCCCCGCCGGACACCATCCTACCAGCGCACCATTTCCTGCTAATTCAAGAGGATCTCCTAATTCGGATCAGGCAAACATTGGCCAGCTCCGCCATACCCGCAACTCCTGGACTTGTTCTCAAGGATGGTTTATGGTGGTCAGGTACGCAAGTCTTTGTGCCAGAGCAGCTTCGCTTGTCCACCCTGGAACTCTGCCACGACCACCACTTAGCCGGACACTTTGGCCATCAGAAAACTACTGAGCTACTTGCCCGCACTTTTTGGTGGCCACAGTTGAGAGAGGACTGTAGAAATTATGTGAAGGCCTGTCCCGTCTGTGCTAGAAACAAGGTGGAACGAACCAGAGCCTGGGGCCAATTAAATCCATTACCGGTCCCTGAGCGCCCTTGGGCGCAGATTTCAATGGATTTTGTTGTGGAATTGCCTCCATCTGCAGGCTATACAACGATCTTCGTGGTGGTTGACCGCCTCACGAAGATGGCTCATTTTATCTCGATGAGGGGCACCCCCTCAGCTACAGAAACGGCCAAAGTTTTCATCCGGGAGGTTATCCGCCTACATGGCATTCCGAAGAACGTGGTATCAGACAGAGGGGTGCAATTTACTTCCCGAGTCTGGAGGTCACTGTGCTCCATCTTAGGAATCAAGTTAGCCTTTTCGTCGGCCTACCACCCGCAGTCCAACGGCCAAACGGAAAGGACCAACCAAACCCTGGAGCAATATCTCCGATGCTATTCTTCTTTCCCAAGATGACTGGGTCTCCTTGTTACCACTAGCCGAGTTCGCCTACAACAATTCCATCCACTCTGCCACCAAGCAGTCTCCGTTTTGGGCGAATCTCGGCTACCATCCCACATTCCTGCCTGTTTTCGTCCCGGAAAGTTCCAAGAAATTTCCAAGAAATCACAAAGTTTTTGGAAGAAAACAACAAGATGCTGCAGGAGACCCTTGCGCAGACTCAGGAGCGTAACAAGGAGAGTTACGACAGGAAGAGACGCGGAGAGCTGGACCTCCAGCCTGGCGATCGGGTCTGGTTGGCGACCACTAATCTGCGACGGTCCTGTCCATCAAGAAAGCTGGGACCAAAATTCATAGGACCCTTCCCAATTAAAAAGAGGATTAATAAGGTGGCCTATGAACTCGACCTGCCATCCTCACTCAAGATCCATCCAGTGTTCCACGTCCACCTTCTAAAGCCAGTGGCCAAGGACCTGTTTCCTGGACGACGATCGGCTCCACCTGGACCGGTCGTAGTGGATGGAGAGGAGGAGTTCGAGGTGGAATCAATTCTCGATTGTAGAAGAAGAGCTGGGGGAATACAGTTTCTGGTGAAATGGAAAGGCTACAGCCCTGAGGAGAACTCATGGGAGCCAGAAAGCAACTTTCACGCCCAGGAAATGGTCAGAACTTTTTGGAGAAACAATCCAGCCAAGAGCGCCCAGATGGGCATCCAGAGGCTGCCCCTTGGGGGGGCAATGTCAGGAAAGGACCGATCTCTGCCTTTCCGCGGTGGTGCGCGCGCCTGTGCGCGCTCGCTCACGTGCGCGCGCACGCGCCGGAAATGGCGCCTGGCGGCTCTATTTTAGCAGCAGAGCCCTGCAGCTGGTGTTGTCCGCTCTACAACGTTCCCTGAACCTGTGAAACCCCGGTGACTACCTTCGTGTGATTTCCTGTTCCTGTGACCCCGGCTTTTCCTTGGACCTGTTGATATCTGCCCACACCCGACTCCGGCTTGTTTACGACCATCCGCTTGCCTGCTCCTACTGTACTTCTGTTGCCAGCACGTTGCCGACCCTGCCTGTACCTGACCACCCATTTGCCTGCTCTTGTTGTACCGCTCCGCCTGCCAGTTGCCAACCCGGACTGAACCACTACTCTCCTGTCTTGCACGAGCTTCCTTGGACTTCTCTCAACCACCTGAAGTTTGTCCAGCCCTCGTGCCCCCCTGTGCTCCAGAGCTCCCTGTCCACACTACCAGGGGTTCTCGAACCAGGGCCGCAAGAGAGGTTGCCCCCGCATAAGCCAGACTCTACCACCAGGTACGTGACAGAGATGATATTAGAACGATAATATGTCCCTCCCCCACTCCACTATGAGATGTCTTTAAAACAATAATCTGTCCCTCACAGCACCGACAGGAACCTCTCCCTACTCCCCTATGAGATGATTTTAGAATGATAATATGTCCCTCAAAGCACCGACAGCAACCTGTCCCTACTGCAGTATGAGATGATTTTAGAACGAAAATCTGACCCTCACAGCACCGACAGGAACCTCTCCCTACTCCACTATGAGATGATTTTAGAACGATAATATGTCCCTCAAAGCACCGACAGGAACCTCTCCCTACCCCACTATGAGATGATTTTAGAACGATAATCTGTCCCTCACATTACCGACAGGAACCTCTCCCTACTCCACTATGAGATGATTTTAGAACGATAATCTGTCCCTTACAGTACTGACAGGAACCTTTCCCTATTCCACTATGAGATGATTTTAGAACGATAATATGTCCCTCACAGCACCGACAGGAACATCTTCCTACTCCACTATGAGATTATTTTAGAAAGATAATATGTCCTTCACAGCACTGACAGGAACCTCTCCCTTCTCCACTATGAGAGGATTTTAGAACAATAATATGTCCCTCACAGCAGCGACAGGAACCTCTCCCTACTCCACTATGAGATGATTTTAGAACAATGATATGTCCCTCACAGCATCGACAGGAACCTTTCCCTACTCCACTATGAGATGATTTTAGAACGATAATCTGTCCCTCACAGCACCGACAGGAACCTCTCCCTACTCCACTATGAGATCATTTTAGAACGATAATATGTCCCTCACAGCACCGACAGGAACCTGTCCCTACTCCAGTATGAGATGCTTTTAGAACGATAATCTGTCCCTCACAGCACCGACAGGAACCTCTCCCTACTCCACTATGAGATGATTTTAGAACGATAATCTGTCCCTCACTGCACCGACAGGACCCTGTCCCTACTGCAGTATGAGGTGATTTTAGAACGATAATCTGTCCCTCACAGCACCGACAGGAACCCTCCTTACTCCACTATGAGATGATTTTAGAATGATAATATGTCCCTCGCAGCACCAACAGGAAACTGTCCCTACTGCAGTATGAGATGATTTTTGAACGATAATCTGTCCCTCACAGCGCGGACAGGAAGCTGTCCCTACTGCAGTATGAGATGATTTTAGAACGATAATCTGTCCATCAAGGCACCGACAGAAACCTCTCCGTACTCCAGTATGAGATGATTTTAGAACAATGATCTGTCCCTCAAAGCACTGACAGGAACCTCTCCCTCTTCCATCATGAGATGATTTTAGAACGATAATATGTCCCTCACAGCACTGATAGGAACCTCTCCCTATTCCATTACGAGATGATTTTAGAACGATAATCTGTCCCTCACAGCACCGACAGGAACCTGTCCCTACTGCAGTATGAGATGATTTTAGAACGAAAATCTGACCCTCACAGCACCGACAGGAACCTCTCCCTACTCTACTATGAGATGATTTTAGAACAATAATCTGTCCCTCACAGTACCGACAGGAACCTCTCCCTACTCCACAATGAGATGATTTTAGAACGATAATCTGTCCCTCACAGCACCGACAGGAACCTCTCCCTACTCCACTATGAGATGATTTTAGAATGATAATATGTCCCTCACAGCACCGACAGGAAACTGTCCTTACTGCAGTATGTGATGATTTTAGAACAATAATCTGTCCCTCACAGCACCGACAGGAACCTCTCCCTGCTCAACTATGAGATGATTTTAGAACTATAATATGTCAATCACAGCACCGACAGGAACCTCTCCCCACTCCACTATGAGATGACTTTAAAACGATAATCTGTCCCTCACAGCACTGACAGGAAACTGTCCCTACTGCAGTATGAGATGATTTTAGAATGATAATCTGTCCCTCACAACACCAACAGGAACCTGTCCCTACTCCACTATGAGATGATTTTTGAACCATAATCTGTCCCTCACAGCACGGACAGGAAGCTGTCCCTACTGCAGTATGAGATGATTTTAGAACAATAATCTGTCCCTCACAGCACTGACAGGAACCTCTCCCTCTTCCATCATGAGATGATTTTAGAACGATAATATGTCCCTCACAGCACTGATAGGAACCTCTCCCTATTCCATTACGAGATGATTTTAGAACGATAATCTTTCCCTCACAGCACCGACAGGAACCTGTCCCTACTGCAGTATGAGATGATTTTAGAACGAAAATCTGACCCTCACAGCACCGACAGGAACCTCTCCCTACTCCACTATGAGATGATTTTAGAACGATAATATGTCCCTCAAAGCACTGACAGGAACCTCTACCTACTCCACTATGAGATGATTTTAGAACAATAATCTGTCCCTCACAGTACCGACAGGAACCTCTCCCTACTCCACTATGAGATGATTTTAGAACGATAATCTGTCTCTCACAGCACCGACAGAAACCTCTCCCTACTCCACTATGAGATGATTTTAGAAAGATAATATGTCCCTCACAGCACCGACCGGAAACTGTCCTTACTGCAGTATGAGATGATTTTAGAACGATAATCTGTCCCTCACAGCACCGACAGGAACCTCTCCCTGCTCCACTATGAGATGATTTTAGAACTATAATATGTCAATCACAGCATCGACAGGAACCTCTCCCCACTCCACTATGAGATGACTTTAAAACGATAATCTGTCCCTCACAGCACCGACGGGAACCTCTCCCTACTCAACTATGAGATGATTTTAGAACGATAATATGTCCCTCAAAGCACCGACAGGAACCTGTCCCTACTGCAGTATGAGATGATTTTAGAACGAAAATCTGACCCTCACAGCACCGACAGGAACCTCTCCCTACTCCACTATGAGATGATTTTAGAACGATAATATGTCCCTCAAAGCACCGAAAGGAACCTCTGCCTACTCTACTATGAGATGATTTTAGAACAATAATCTGTCCCTCACAGTACCGACAGGAACCTCTCCCTACTCCACAATGAGATGATTTTAGAACGATAATCTGTCCCTCACAGCAACGACAGGAACCTCTCCCTACTCCACTATGAGATGATTTTAGAATGATAATATGTCCCTCACAGCACCGACCGGACACTGTCCTTACTGCAG
>BLSH010434273.1:86973-110491 GCA_018402905.1 Glandirana rugosa
AGTAGAGTACCACCTTCTCCCTCTCCAAGGACAGCCACGAAACTACCTGTCTAATAGCAAGATTTTAGTAGAGTATGACCTCATCCCTGTCGAAGGACAGCTACGACACTCCCTGTCTAATAGCAAGATTTTAGTAGAGTTGTCCATCAAAGCACCGACAGGAACCTCTCCCTCTTCCACCATGAGATGATTTTAGAACAATAATATGTTCCTCACAGCACTGATAGGAACCTCTCCCTATTCCATTACGACATGATTTTAGAATGATAATCTGTCCCTCACAGCACCGACAGGAACCTGTCCCTACTGCAGTATGATATGATTTTAGAATGAAAATCTGACCCTCACAGCACCGACAGGAACCTCTCCCTACTCCACTATGAGATGATTTTAGAACGATAATATGTCCCTCAAAGCATCGACAGGAACCACTGCCTGCTCCACTATGAGATGATTTTAGAAAGATAATCTGTCCCTCACAGTGCCAACAGGAACCTCTCCCTACTCCACTATGAGATGATTTTAAAACTATAATCTGTCCCTCACAGCACCGACAGGAACCTCTCCCTATTCCACTATGAGATGATTTTAGAACGATAATATGTCCCTCACAGCACCAACAGGAACCTCTCGTACTCCACTATGAGATGATTTTAGAACGTTACCTGTCCCTCACAGCACCGACAGGAACCTGTCCCTACTGCAGTATGAGATGATATTACAATGCTAATCTTCCCCTCACAGCACCAGGAACCTCTCCCTAATGCAGTATCAGATGATATTAGAACGCTAATCTTTCCCTCACAGCGCCAGGATCCTGTACCTATTCCAGTATCAGATGATATTAGAACGCTAATCTTTCCCTCACACAGCACCAGCAAACTGTCCCTAATGCAGTATCAGATGATATTAGAAGGCTAACCTTTCCCTCACAGCACCACCAGGAACCTTTCACTAATGCAGGATAAGATGATATTAGAATGCTAATCTTTCCCTCACAGCACCAGGAACCTGTACCTACTCCAGTATCAGATGGTTTTAGAATGCCAATCTTTCCCTCACAGCACCGACAGAAACCTCTCCCTACTCCACTATGAGATGATTTTAGAATGATAATATGTCCCTCACAGCACCGACCGGAAACTGTCCTTAATGCAGTATGAGATGATTTTAGAACGATAATCTGTCCCTCACAGCACGGACAGGAACCTCTCCCTGCTCCACTATGAGATGATTTTAGAACTATAATACGTCAATCACAGCACCGACAGGAACCTCTCCCCACTCCACTATGAGATGACTTTAAAACGATAATCTGTCCCTCACAGCACCGACAGGAACCTCTCCCTACTCAACTATGAGATGATTTTAGAACGATAATATGTCCCTCAAAGCACCGACAGGAACCTGTCCCTACTGCAGTATGAGATGATTTTAGAACGATAATCTGTCCCTCACAGCACTGACAGGAACCTCTCCCTGCTCCACTATGAGATGATTTTAGAACTATAATATGTCAATCACAGCACCGACAGGAACCTCCCCCCACTCCACTATGAGATGACTTTAAAACGATAATCTGTCCCTCACAGCACTGACAGGAACCTCTCCCTACTCCACTATAAAATGATTTTAGAATTATAATCTGTCCCTCACAGCACCGACAGGAACCTCTCCCTGCTCCACTATGAGATGATTTTAGAACGATAATATGTCCCTCACAGCACCGACAGGAACCTCTCCCTACTCCACTATGAGATGATTTTAGAACAATAATATGTCCCTGACAGCACCGACAGGAAACTGTCCCTACTGCAGTATGAGATGATTTTAGAACGATAATCTGTCCCTCACAGCATCGACAGGAAGCTGTCCCTACTCCAGTATGAGATGATTTTAGAACGATAATCTGTCCATCAAAGCACCGACAGGAACCTCTCCCTCTTCCACCATGAGATGATTTTAGAACAATAATATGTTCCTCACAGCACTGATAGGAACCTCTCCCTATTCCATTACGAGATGATTTTAGAATGATAATCTGTCCCTCACAGCACCGACAGGAACCTGTCCCTACTGCAGTATGATATGATTTTAGAATGAAAATCTGACCCTCACAGCACCGACAGGAACCTCTCCCTACTCCACTCTGAGATGATTTTAGAACGATAATATGTCCCTCAAAGCATCGACAGGAACCACTGCCTGCTCCACTATGAGATGATTTTAGAAAGATAATCTGTCCCTCACAGTGCCAACAGGAACCTCTCCCCACTCCACTATGAGATGATTTTAAAACTATAATCTGTCCCTCACAGCACCGACAGGAACCTCTCCCTATTGCACTATGAGATGATTTTAGAACGATAATATGTCCCTCACAGCACCAACAGGAACCTCTCGTACTCCACTATGAGATGATTTTAGAACGTTACCTGTCCCTCACAGCACCGACAGGAACCTGTCCCTACTGCAGTATGAGATGATATTACAATGCTAATCTTCGCCTCACAGCACCAGGAACCTCTCCCTAATGCAGTATCAGATGATATTAGAACGCTAATCTTTCCCTCACAGCGCCAGGAACCTGTACCTATTCCAGTATCAGATGATATTAGAACGCTAATCTTTCCCTCACAGCGCCAGGAACCTGTACCTATTCCAGTATCAGATGATATTAGAACGCTAATCTTTCCCTCACACAGCACCAGCAAACTGTCCCTAATGCAGTATCAGATGATATTAGAAGGCTAATCTTTCCCTCACAGCACCACCAGGAACCTTTCACTAATGCAGGATGAGATGATATTAGAATGCTAATCTTTCCCTCACAGCACCAGGAACCTGTACCTACTCCAGTATCAGATGGTTTTAGAATGCCAATCTTTCCCTCACAGCACCGACAGAAACCTCTCCCTATTCCACTACGAGATGATTTTAGAATGATAATCTGTCCCTCACAGCACCGACAGGAACCTCTCCCTATTCCACTACGAGATGATTTTAGAATGATAATCTGTCCCTCACAGCACCGACAGTAACCTCTCCCTACTCCACTATGAGATGATTTTAGAACGATAATCTGTCCCTCACTGCACCGACAGGAACCTCTCCCTACTGCAGTATGAGATGATTTTAGAACGATAATCTGTCCCTCACAGCACCGACAGGAACCTCTCCCTACTCCAGTATGAGATGATTTTAGAACGATAATCTGTCCCTCACAGCACCGACAGGAACCTCTCCTTACTCCAGTATGAGATGATTTTAGAAAGATAATCTGTCCCTCACTGGCCGGATAGGAACCTTTCCCTATTCCACTATGAGATGATTTTAGAACGACAATATGTCCCTCACGGCACCTACAGGAACCTCTCCCTACTCCACTATGAGATGATTTTAGAATGATAATATGTCCCCCACAGCACCGACCGGAAACTGTCCTTACTGCAGTATGAGATGATTTTAGAACGATAATCTGTCACTCACAGCACCGACAGGAACCTCTCCCTGCTTCACTATGAGATGATTTTAGAACTATAATATGTCAATCACAGCACCGACAAGAACCTCTCCCCACTCCACTATGAGATGACTTTAAAATGATAATCTGTCCCTCACAGCACCGACAGGAACCTCTCCCTACTCCACTATAAAATGATTTTAGAATTATAATCTGTCCCTCACAGCACCGACAGGAACCTCTCCCTGCTCCACTATGAGATGATTTTAGAACGATAATATGTCCCTCAAAGCACCGAAAGGAACCTCTGCCTACTCTACTATGAGATGATTTTAGAACAATAATCTGTCCCTCACAGTACCGACAGGAACCTCTCCCTACTCCACAATGAGATGATTTTAGAACGATAATCTGTCCCTCACAGCAACGACAGGAACCTCTCCCTACTCCACTATGAGATGATTTTAGAATGATAATATGTCCCTCACAGCACCGACCGGACACTGTCCTTACTGCAGTATGAGATGATTTTAGAACAATAATCTGTCCCTCACAGCACCGACAGGAACCTCTCCCTGCTCCACTATGAGATGATTTTAGAACTATAATATGTCAATCACAGCACCGACAGGAACCTCCCCCCACTCCACTATGAGATGACTTTAAAATGATAATCTGTCCCTCACAGCACTGACAGGAACCTCTCCCTACTCCACTATAAAATGATTTTAGAATTATAATCTGTCCCTCGCAGCACCAACGGGAAACTGTCCCTACTGCAGTATGAGATGATTTTAGAACGATAATCTGTCCCTCACAGCATCGACAGGAAGCTGTCCCTACTGCAGTATGAGATGGTTTTAGAGCGATAATCTGTCCATCAAAGCACCGACAGGAACCTCTCCCTCTTCCACCATGAGATGATTTTAAAACAATAATATGTTCCTCACAGCACTGATAGGAACCTCTCCCTATTCCATTACGAGATGATTTTATAATGATAATCTGTCCCTCACAGCACCGACAGGAACCTGGTCCCTACTGCAGTATGATATGATTTTAGAATGAAAATCTGACCCTCACAGCACCGACAGGAACCTCTCCCTACTCCACTATGAGATGATTTTAGAACGATAATATGTCCCTCAAAGCACCGACAGGAACCACTGCCTGCTCCACTATGAGATGATTTTAGAACGATAATCTGTCCCTCACAGTGCCAACAGGAACCTCTCCCTACTCCACTATGAGATGATTTTAGAACTATAATCTGTCCCTCACAGCACCGACAGGAACCTCTCCCTATTCCACTATGAGATGATTTTAGAACGATAATATGTCCCTCAAAGCACCGACAGGAACCTGTCCCTATTGCAGTATGAGATGATTTTAGAACAAAAATCTGACCCTCACAGCACCGACAGGAACCTCTCCCTACTCCACTATGAGATTATTTTAGAACGATAATATGTCCCTCACAGCACCGAGAGGAACCTCTCCCTACTCCACTATGAGATGATTTTAGAACTATAATCTGTCCCTCACAGCACCGACAGGAACCTCTCCCTATTCCACTATGAGATGATTTTAGAACGATAATATGTCCCTCACAGCACCAACAGGAACCTCTCCCTACTCCACTATGAGATGATTTTAGAACGATAATCTGTCCCTCACAGCACCGACAGGAACCTGTCCCTACTGCAGTATGAGATGATATTAGAATGCTAATCTTCCCCTCACAGCACCAGGAACCTCTCCCTAATGCAGTATCAGATGATATTAGAACACTAATCTTTCCCTCACAGTGCCAGGAACATGTACCTAATGCAGTATCAGATGATATTTGAACGCTAATGTTTCCCTCACGGCACCAGGAAACTGTACCTAATGCAGTATGAGATGATATTAGAACGCTAATCTTTCCCTCACAGCACCGCCAGGAACCTGTCTCTAATGCAGGATGAGATGATATTAGAACACTAATCCTTCCCTCACAGCACCAGGAACTTGTACCTTCTCCAGTATCAGATGGTTTTAGAACGCTAATCTTTCCCTCACAGCACTGACAGGATCCTCTCCCTATTCCACTACAAGGTGATTTTAGAACGATAATCTGTCCCTCACAGCACCAACAGGATCCTCTCCCTACTCTACTATGATATGATTTTAGAACGACAATCTGTCCCTCACAGCACCGACAGGAACCTTTCCCTACTGCAGTATAAGATGATTTTAGAATGATAATCTGTCCCTCACAGCTCCGACAGGAACCTCTCCCTACTCCACTGTGAGATGATTTTAGAACTATACTATGTCCCTCACAGCACCGACAGGAACCTCTCCCTACTCCACTATGAGATGATTTTAGAATGATAATCTGTCCCTCACAGCACCGACAGGAACCTCTCCCTGCTCCACTATGAGATGATTTTAGAACGATAATCTGTCCCTCACAGCACCGACAGGAACCTCTCCCTACTCCACTATGAGATGATATTAGAATGATAATCTGTCCCTCACAGCACCGACAGGAACCTGCCCCTACTGCAGTATGAGATATTAGAATGCTAATCTTTCCCTCACAGCGCCAGGAACCTGTACCAGGAAGTGCGTCTACATTGCTGGTTTAAATGCTACATTTGCGGCCAGCGATGCTTTTCTTGCACAAAAATAAAAAGTGCGTCTACATTGCTGGTTTAAAAAAATATATATTCTAAATGCTACATTTGCAGCCAGCGGTGCATTTCTTGCACAAAAATAAAAAGTGCGTCTACATTGCTGGTTTAAAAAAAAAAGAACAATAAATAGTGCTACATAGCACATTTGCACCTTGCTGTGCATTTCTTGCACAAAATTAAAAAGTGCGTTGACATTGCTGGTTTAAAAAAAAAAATAGTGCTACATAGTCCATTTGCACCTTGCTGTGCATTTCTTGCACAAAATTAAAAAGTTCGTTGACATTGCTGGTTTAAAAAAATAAATAAAATAGTGCTACATAGTACATTTGCACCTTGCTGTGCATTTCTTGCACAAAATTAAAAAGTGCAGCTACATTGCTGGTTTAAAAAATAAAATAGTGCTACATAGTACATTTGCACCTTGCTGTGCATTTCTTGCACAAAATTAAAAAGTGCGTCTACATTGCTGGTTTAAAAAAATAAATAAATAGTGCTACATAGTACATTTGCACCTTGTGGGCATTTCTTGCACAAAATTAAAAAGTGCATCTACATTGCTGGTTTAAAAAAAAGAATAATAAATAGTGCTACATAGTACATTTGCACCTTGCTGTGCATTTCTTGCACAAAATTAAAAAGTGCATCTACATTGCCGGTTTAAAAAATAACATCAATTTGTGCTAAATAGTACATTTGCGTCCAGAATGAGGAGAGCGTCAAAAAAGGGACGTGGTCGTGGTCGTGGTGCTGCTGGTGTTGGTGAAGCTCCTGTTGCAAGGAGAGGACTTGGTCAATCCGTGCCAGCTAAACGCACAAGTGAAACAAGTGAAACACCTTCCTCAGGTGCGAGTAGCCGACAGAACCTTCAATGTTATATGGTAGGCCCGAATGACGCTCAACGAATGGTGAGGCCAGAACAAGTACAGGCGATAGTAGATTGGGTGGCTGACAATGCCTCCAGTTCCTTCACATTGTCTCCCACCCGGTCCCTCGAATAAAAGCTCAGAGTTGGCACCTGAACCCCATGGCCATCTGTCTTTCACCTCAGCCCCTTGTAAATCAGCCAAGCAGCCTGAGCCCCAAATCATGCAGCAGTCTCTTATGCTTTTTGATGACCCTGCTGGTGTGCATTCCGTGGGCCGTCCACATAGCCCTGCCACAGAAGTGGAAGAGATTGAGTGCACCGATGCCCAACCACATCTGTTTCAGGATGAGGACATGGAAACACCACCACAGCACGTCTCTGATGATGACGAAACACAGGTGCCAACTGCTGCAGCTTTCTACAGTGTGCAGAGTGACAAGAAGGGCAGTGGTGAAGAGTGGGTGGAAGATGATGTGGAGGATGATGAGGTCCTAGACCCCACATGGAATGAAGGTCATGTGAGTGACCTGTGCAGTTTGGAGGAAGAGGTGGTGGTCGCACAGAGGCACCAGCACAGCAAAAGAGGAAGCAGGTTGCAAAAGAGGAGCGACCGTCCCCTAGACAGGAACCTGTCCCTACTGCAGTATGAGATGATATTAGAATGCTAATCTTCCCCTCACAGCACCAGGAACCTCTCCCTAATGCAGTATCAGATGATATTAGAACACTAATCTTTCCCTCACAGTGCCAGGAACCTGTACCTAATGCAGTATCAGATGATATTTGAACGCTAATGTTTCCCTCACGGCACCAGGAAACTGTACCTAATGCAGTATGAGATGATATTAGAACGCTAATCTTTCCCTCACAGCACCGCCAGGAACCTGTCTCTAATGCAGGATGAGATGATATTAGAACACTAATCCTTCCCTCACAGCACCAGGAACTTGTACCTTCTCCAGTATCAGATGGTTTTAGAACGCTAATCTTTCCCTCACAGCACTGACAGGATCCTCTCCCTATTCCACTACAAGATGATTTTAGAACGATAATCTGTCCCTCACAGCACCAACAGGATCCTCTCCCTACTCTACTATGATATGATTTTAGAACGACAATCTGTCCCTCACAGCACCGACAGGAACCTTTCCCTACTGCAGAATAAGATGATTTTAGAATGATAATCTGTCCCTCACAGCTCCGACAGGAACCTCTCCCTACTCCACTGTGAGATGATTTTAGAACTATACTATGTCCCTCACAGCACCGACAGGAACCTCTCCCTACTCCACTATGAGATGATTTTAGAATGATAATCTGTCCCTCACAGCACCGACAGGAACCTCTCCCTGCTCCACTATGAGATGATTTTAGAACGATAATCTGTCCCTCACAGCACCGACAGGAACCTCTCCCTACTCCACTATGAGATGATATTAGAATGATAATCTGTCCCTCACAGCACCGACAGGAACCTGCCCCTACTGCAGTATGAGATATTAGAATGCTAATCTTTCCCTCACAGCGCCAGGAACCTGTACCAGGAAGTGCGTCTACATTGCTGGTTTAAATGCTACATTTGCGGCCAGCAATGCTTTTCTTGCACAAAAATAAAAAGTGCGTCTACATTGCTGGTTTAAAAAAAAATATAAAACTGCTACTATCCACCGCACACCAAAGGAGCTCAAAGGAATTCCATGGCGTGGCAGTTCTTCAGACAATGTGCTGACGACAAGACACGAGTGGTTTGCACGCTGTGCAATCAGAGCGAGGCATAAATGGTTTAAACCTGAGCACAACCTGCATGACCAGGCATCTACATGCAAAGCATGAGCTGCAGTGGAATAAGCATCTCAAAATCCAAGAAAGGTCTCTGCCTCCTCCTGCTTCCTCTTCTGCTGCTGCCTTGGCCTCTTCCTCCACCTCTACAGTGCCAGTGTCACCTGCCACCCAGCAAACAGACGATGTGACAGCAACACATCCATGTCCGCCATCGTCCCCAAGTATTTCCACAAGGTCCCATGGAAGCTTACAGCTGTCCATCTCCCAAACACTGGATAGAAAGAGGAAGTACCCCCCTACACACTCGAGATCCCTGGCCCTGAATGCCAGCATTTCAAAATTCCTGGCCTTTGAAATGCTGTCATTCCGTCTGGTGGCCATGGACAGTTTTAAACCTGATGGCGGTGGCTGTCCCACAGTACGTGGTTCCCAGCCACCACTACTTTTCCAGGCGAGCCATTCCTTCACTGCACAAACAAGTCAGGGACAAGATCAAGTGTGCACTGCGCAACGCCATCTGTGGCAAGGTCCACATAACCACTGATACGTGGACCAGTAAGCACAGGCAGGGACGCTATATCTGGCTAACTGCACACTGGGCAAATGTAGTGGCGGGTGGGCCTGAGGCAGATAGCAGTTTGGCACATGTCCTTTCACCACCGAGGATTGCAGGGCATTTTTCTTTGCCTCCTGTTGCCTCCTCCTCCTACTCCTCTTTCTCCTCCTCTACCACCTCCTCATCTGGTCAGTGTAACACCTTCACCACCAACTTCAGCACATCCAGGGGGAAACGACAGCAGGCGGTTTTAAAACTGATATGTTTGGGGGATAAACCCCACACTGCGGAGGAGCTGTGGACGGGCATTGAACAACAGACTGACAAGTGGTTGTTGTCACTGAGCCTCAAGCCCGGCCTGGTGGTATGCGATAATGGGCAAAATCTCATAGCAGCTCTGGGCCTAGCCACTTTGACGCACATCCCTTGCCTGGCACATGTGCTGAATTTGGTGGTGCAGAAATTTCGAAAAAACTACCCGGATATGTCAGAGCTGCTGCAGAAAGTGCGGCCCGTCTGTGCACGCTTTCGGCGGTCTCACCCTGCTGCTGCTCGCCTGTCTGCGCTGCAGCGGAACTTCAGCCTTCCCGCTCACCATCTCCTATGCGAACTGCCCACAAGGTGGAACTCCACCTTGCACATGCTGGAGAGACTGTGCGAGTAGCAGCAGGCAATAGTGGAGTTTCAGCTGCAGCACGCATGGGTCAGTCGCTTTGTGGAACAGCACCACTTCACCATCAATGAGTGGGCCTCCATGCGAGACCTGTGTACCATATTGCAGTGTTTCGAGTACTCCACCACCATGGCCAGTGCCAATGACGCTGTTCTCAGCGTTACTATCCCATTTCTATGCCTCCTTGAAAAAACACTTCGGGTGATGATGGAAGAGGATGTGGCACAGGAGGAGGAGGAGGAGTTAGAGGGGTCATTTCCACGGTTATCAGGCCAGTCATTCACAAGTGGCTCGGAGGGTGGGTTCCTGCACCAGCATAGGCCAGGTAAAAAATTTTCAAGCCAGGGCACAGTTCTGGAGGATGAGGAGGATGAGGATGATGAGGATGAGGAGGATGAGGAACCGTGTTCACAGCAGGGTGGCACCCAACGCAGCTCGTGGGCATCACTGGAGCATGGCTGGGGGGCATATGGAGGACACAGATGATACACCTCCCACAGAGGACAGCTTGTCTTTGCCTCTGGGCAGCCTGGCACACATGAGCGACTACATGCTGCAGTGCCTGCTCAACGACAGCCGAGTTGCCCACATTGTAACTTGTGCTGATTACTGGGTGGCCACCCTGCTGGATCCATGTTACAAGGACAACGTGCCGTCCTTAATTCCCTCACTGGAGCGTGATCAGAAGATGCGCAACTACAAGCGCACGCTGGTAAACACGCTGCTGAGGGCATTCCCAGATGACACCGGGGGATCAGTGGGAGCACAAGGCGAAGGCAGAGAAGGAGGAAGAGGTCGCCAACGCAGCTGTGGCACTGCCAGCACCTCAGAAGGCAGGGTTAGCATGGCCGAAATGTGGAAAAGCTTTGTCAGCAGCACGCCACAACAAACAGCACCACCAGCTGATAGTCAACGTCTTAGCAGGAGGCAGCATTTCAGCAACATGGTGGAACAGTATGTGCGCACACGCCTACACGTACTGACTGATGGGTCTGCCCCATTCAACTTCTGGGTCTCCAAATTGGGCACATAGCCTGAGCTTATCCTTTATGCCTTGGAGGTGCTGGCCTGCCCTGCAGCCAGTGTATTGTCTGAACGTGTGTTTAGCATGGCAGGGGGCGTTATCACAGACAAGCACAGCCACCTGTGGACAAGCTAACGTTTATTAACCACTTCAGCCCCGGAAGGTTTTGCAGCTTTAGGACCAGAGCACTTTTTGCGATTCGGCACTGCGTCGCTTTAACGGACTATTGCGCGGTCGTGCGACGTTGTACCCAAACAAAATTTGCGTCCTTTTTTCCCCACAAATAGAGCTTTCTTTTGGTGGTATTTGATTGCCTCTGCGTCATTTCTGATCGCCGCTATAAACAAAAGAAGAGCGACCATTTTGCAAAAAAACCCAAATTTCTTACTTTTTGCTAAAATTCAAATCCAAAAAATATATATAAAAAAACATTTTTTTTCACCGTTTTTGGCCGATTTATATTCTTCCTCATATTTGCGATAAAAAAAATCGCAATCGGCGTTTATTGATTGGTTTGCGCAAAAGTGGCCGCGTTTACGGATGATGAGAATTCATTTCTGGGGTTTTTATTTTTTACTAGTAATGGCGGCGATCTGCAATTTTTAGCGGTACTGCGATATTGCAGCGGACATGTCAGACATTTTTGACACTTTTTTGGGACCAATGACATTTACTCAGCGATCAGAAATCTAAATGTCCACTGATTACTGTATAAATGTCATTGGTAGTGAAGGGGTTAACCTGGGGGGGGAGCTAGGGGTTAACTGTGTTCCCTGGGTGTGTTCTTACTGTGGGGGGGTTGGGCTAACATGGGCATGAGAGATCTAACTGATCCCAGTGACAGGGATCAGTAGATCTCTCATACCCCACTGACAGGGCGGGGAACCGCCGTGTTTACATGGGCGGTTCCCCTTCTTTTCCCTGTAGCCGCTCATCGCGGCTCGCCGGCGGACATCGGGTCCACCCGAGCCGCGGGCACACTCCTCGGGAGTGTGGCGGGGGCGCGCGCGCGCCGCCGGTGGCGCGCGCGTGCCCCCTGGTGACCAAAATGCGAATCGCCGTTTATTTACGCCGATTCGCGCCCAGCTCCCCGACTGCCGCCGTGAAAAGACGGCGCGTGGTCGGGAAGCAGTTAAAATTAACCAGGCATGGATCCCACAAGACTTGTCTGTACCTTGTGCAGAATAGACATTTAGAACGGCCTCACACAGCCATTGGTATACTTAAGTAAACTTCTTCTTTTTTTTTTTTTTTTTTTTGATAGAACATAAGTCTTTATTGGAATTTGTAACAGGAGAAACATGAAAAATAAACCATGGTACATTTTATATGGAAAATGTGAGCCCATGCTAGAACATCTCTGGGTTTGTCTGCAGATAGTGATCTTTTTTTTTTTTTTGTAATGTCTCAATATTTTGGGGGCTACCCCAATTAGAAAAAAAAAACCAAACAAACAAAAAAAACAGTGTTGGCTACCTCCTCCTCCTCCACCGCCACTGCCACCTACACCGCCACGGTCACCGCCTCCTCAACCTCCTACTCCACATCCACCTCCTCCTCCATTTTTAATTTTTTTTATGTGATTTTAAGTTATTTCCCTTCCACATTTGTTTGCAGGGCACTTGTTCTACTCTTACCCCCATGTTGCTTCCTTTTGCAGCCCTCTAGCCCTTTCCAGGACTTTTTTAGAGCCATTTTAGTGCCCAAAAGTTCGGGTCACCATTGACTTCAGAGGGGTTCGGGGTCACGTTCGGGTCAAGTTCAAGGCGAACTCAAACTTTTTTGCGAAGTACGGCCGAACCCGCCGAACCCGAACATCCAGGTGTCCGCTCAACTCTACTCAGCTGTGTGCAATGTCCCATAGACAACAATGAATCTCATTTCAGATCAGTAAAAAACTAATTTTTTGCTTTTATGTGCAACAGGCCTCAGAAATTTGTTATACTATACCTCAGTGCTTCTGATGATCATCATTTTTGTGTAACTGAAAAATTTAAAGCTCATCTACAAGAAAACAGCTAAACACACAGTGAACTACAAAGGATTTACAGTTTTCTTTCTCTGGTTTTGTGATTGCAAAACTCTGCCAGAAAGCATACCCAGATGGGTGAATCCACTTGCTTTGCTACTGTGATGCAATCTCCTCACTGATACACGCTGTCATCAAAACTCTGTTCATTCTTCCTGTTAGTGTGTTCTCTTTCAGTACTGCTGGGCTGTAGTCAGCCTCAGCCTGGGTTGATAGCTGTGATTTATGTTGGTTTCCTCCCAAGTTCTGGTTATTGTTTGCTTCTGCCTGTGGCTGGTGAGTGCACCTAGCAATAGCATGGGAAGGTTCAATAACCTGAGTTATGGCTATTTATATCTCCCTGGCCAACCACTAGGAGGTTTATTGCTAGAGGTGTATGCTGGGGGAAACTTCTGGAAGCTTTCTTGGGGGGTGCATGTTGTTCCTGTCCTCCCAGGCCAGCTACCTGGGAAGGACACATGTGCCCCAGAAAGGTAGGCCGAAAGCTGTTGTCTAAAGCTTACATTGTTTGGTCAAAGGTGTTACCCAGGAGGAGGGAAACTGACTTCTGGATTGAAGCACTAAGAAGGAACTTTAGCTCATGAAAAGTGTTCTAAAGAGCATGATTCAACACTGAAGGAAGTCTGGGAGCTTGGAATTTTTGCAGTATGCATATTGTTTTTTTTGCATATCCTATACCCTAACCCTCTCTCACTGGAGTTTATTGTTATATGAATAAACTTGATGAAATGTTAGCCCACCTGATCTCTGGGGGTCCCCAGTAGCCTCCAGAGCATAACAGTGCTACTGTTGTTTCTTTAATAATTTTCAAAGAAATATACAATTCCATTGCATGGTATTTTATACCTAATTTAAACTTAATAAACGTGTTTTATGTAAATTGTGGATTACTTATATGAAGTTGTAAATACAATTTATGATTTGAGAGAAAGGGATGGTTCTTGGATAAAAAAAAAATTCTGACTAAGATATGACTCACCACTTGCCGACCGCAATACATATATATATGTTGCGGTTTGCAAGTGGCTCATAATCCCAGTATTTATTTTTTTCAGCCGGCAGATGTCTCCTCCTGTCACGTACCTGGTGGACGAGTCTGACTTATGCAGTAGGCAACCTCCCTTACTACCCTGACTCAGGAACCCCTGGTAGAGCAGACAGGTGGCTCGGGAGTGCAGGATGGCATGAGGGTCGGACTGGGTCACTGGTGGTGGTAGGAAGTCCGTGGGAGCACAGAAGGAGCAGGCTTGTGGATAGTCAGCTCCAGGCAGGGTTGTTAACAGGCAGCAGAAGTACACTGGGATCAGGCAAGAGAGTGGTCGTAGGCCAGCAGGGGGTCGGTGCAGGTGGAGATCAGACAAAGTCGGGACAGGCCGGGTCACAGGAACAGATAACAGGTTACGGGTCACACAGGAAACAACTCACACACTGTAGATCAGACAGCACTTGCTGCAGGGTGCACTCAGCCTAAATAAAGCCGTTGGGGGCCATTTCCGGAGCATGCGCACGCACGGGAGCACGCACAGGCACGCGCAAATGCGCAAAAAAACTGCTAACAAGTCCTTTTAGCACAGGTCTTCTTCTAACATTGCCCCCCCCCAAGGGGCAGCCTCCGGATACCCAGTCGGCCCTTCAGATCTGTATGAGTCCTTCAAAATGCCCGGATAAGTTCCTTGGCATGGATGTGCCTTTCAGGTTCCCAGGAGCTTTCTTCTGGTCTGTACCCCTTCAACTTGACCAGGTACTGAATCAAGCCCCCTCTTCTTCTGCAGTTGAGGATGGCCTTGACTTCTTACTCCTCCTCTCCATCCACAAGAACCGGTTCAGGTGGAGCCGTGTTCCTTCCTGGAAACTGATCCCTTGTTACAGGTTTAAGCAGGGTGACATGGAGTACTGGGTGTACTCGGAGCGAAGAGGGGAGGTTCAGCTCATATGCCACTCTATTGACTTTTCTCTTGACTGGGAAGGGCCCCATGAATTTAGGTCCTAGTTTCCTTGAGGGGCAAGAAAGCTTCAGATTCTTGGTGGAAAGCCAGACTTGGTCGCCTGGCTGCAGGTCCAGCTCCCCCCGCCTCCCTCTATCAAAAGCCTGTTTGTTGTGCTCCTGTGTCCGGGACAGGGTTTCCTGGAGGAGCTTGTTATTCTCTTCAAGAAAACTGGTGATGTCCTGTACGGCAGGTACGGTGCTTTCAGGTACCACGTTGGGAAGAAAGGAGGGATGGTAGCCTAGGTTCACCCTGAATGGTGACTGGTTGGTGGCAGAATGAACAGAGTTGTTGTAGGCGAACTCGGCTACCGGCAGCAGGGAGACCCAATCCTCCTGGGCAAACGACGGGTAGCAGCGCAGATACTGCTCGAGGGTCTGGTTCGTTCTCTCCGTCTGACCGTTGGTTTGAGGATGGTAGGCGGAGGAGAAGGCCAATTCAATTTCTAAAGTTGAACACAGAGCCTTCCAGACCCTGGATGTGAATTGTACCCCTCGATCTAACACAATGTTGGTAGGTAGGCCATGGAGGCGAACAATTTCTCTAATGAAAGTCTCTGCTGTCTGGATTGCCAAGGGTGTACCCTTCATGGGAATAAAATGTGCCATCTTTGTAAGGCGGTCAACAACTATAAGGATGGTCGTGAACCCTTCAGAAGGGGGTAATTCCACTATAAAGTCCATGGAGAGTTGCGACCATGGGTCTTCAGGGATAGCAAGTGGGTTCAGAAGCCCCTATGCCTTGGCTCTGTCGACCTTGTTGCGAGCACAAGTGGGGCAGGCTTTCACATATTCCTTGCAGTCCTTGTCGGACGATGGCCACCAGAACGACCTTGAGAGCAAGTCTGCAGTCTTGCAACCACCGAAATGTCCTGCCAGTTTGTGGTCATGGCACAGTTCCAGAACTGCCAGACGCTGCTCCTCAGGGATGAAGACCTTCGTACCGAACCACTACAGCCCATCTTGAAGGGTCAGCCTGGGATCCAGTGAGGTGGGGGACCCAGCAACAGATCTCCTGATCCAAGATAAGAGATCCTCTTGGATCAACAGGAAATTCGGTGCAGGGAGGATTGTATCAGGTGGAAGAGAGTCCCCTGGTTCCAGGAACATCCGTGACAGGGCGTCCGGTTTCACATTTTTAGACCCAGGCCTATAGGTGATGTGGAGCTGGAAGCGTGAGAAAAAGAGAGCCCATTGGGCCTGACGGGGCTTGAGTTTCTTGGTGGTGCGCAGGTACTCCAAGTTTTTGTGGTCAGTAAAAACTAGGACTGGGTGCAAGGCTCCTTCCAGCATATACCACCATTCTTGTAGAGCAGACTTTATGGCGAGGAGCTCCCTATCCCCCACATCATAGTTTCTTTCTGGGGGTGTCAGCTTCAGGGAGTAAAAGGCAATTGGATGCAGTACGGCCTTTGGCCCCTGTCTTTGAGAGAGGACCGCTCCGACTGCCGTCTCGGAGGCGTCTGCCTCCAGTATGTAGGGTAGAGCAGGGTCTGGGTGTTTCAGGACTGGAGCGGAAGTGAAGAGCTGTTTGAGTCGCTGGAAGGCTGCTTGGGCTTCAGGTGTCCAACGGAAGTAGGAGTTCTGTTTTGTCAGTTGGGTGATGGGGGTGATCACAGCAGAGAACCCCTTAGCAAACTTCTGATAAAAATTTGCGAAACCGACAAAACGTTGCACTGCTTTCTTGTCGGTTGGTGCCGGCCAGTTCACTGTGGCGGAGACCTTCTGGGGGTCCATTGTGATGCCTGAGACTGAGAGGATGAACCCCAGGAAGGAAATGCTGGAGCATTCGAATGCGCACTTCTTTGCCTTGGCATAGAGGCCATGCTGGTGAAGGCGGCTCATTACGCTCTTGACATGTTTTCGGTGTTCCTCCAGGGAAGGGGAGAAGATGAGGATATCGTCTACGTACACCACCACAAACAGGTCAAGGAAGTCCCGGAAGATGTAGTTGACTAGGTGTTGAAATGTGGCTGGTTCATTGCATAGTCCAAATGGCATGACCAGGTATTTATAGTGGCCGAACCGGGTTTGGAAGGCTGTTTTCCATTCATCCCCTTCCCTGATCCGAATGAGGTTATAGGCCCCTCGAAGGTCCAGCTTGGAGAAAACGGTGGCAGAACCGAGCCTCTGAAATAACTCCGGGACTAATGGGAGAGGGTACCAGTTCTTGACCATGATTTTATTAAGGTCTCGCTAGTCGATACAGGATCTCAGGGACTTTTTTTTCCACAAAGAATATCCCGGTCCCGGCAGGAGATGTGGAGGGCTGGATGAATCCCTTCTCCAGGCTTCCATCCAGGTAGGATTTGAGGGCTGCTAATTCCTTCTCAGAAAGCGGATAGATAGGCGAGTCCAGGCAGGGTCGCTAACAGGCAGGCAGCAGCAGTACACTGGGATCAGGCAGGAGAGTGGTTGTAGGCCAGCCGGGGGTCGGTGCAGGTGGAGATCAGACAAAGTCAGTACAGGACGGGTCATAGGAACAGATAACAGGTTATGGGTCACACAGGAAACAACTCACACGCTGTAGATCAGACAGCACTTGCTGCAGGGTGCACTCAGCCTAAATAGAACCATCCTTTTAGCACAGGTCTTCTTCTAACACCTCCCGTCTGTGCTGCGTTTGATAAATATTTATGATTTTTAATCAGATTTAACTGAACATGGAACAATCTGTTTAGTGGTTTGTCAAAGAAAAAGAAATCAGATTACGTTTAAGGGGATACTTGTCAAACAAATGGTTTGCTAACAATTGCACAAACTGTCCTCAAAAAAATGGGAACTTAGATACCATTGTTGCATTTATGGCAGTCTATTGTTTTATAACCATGGTCAATAGCTTAACAACCTGAACTGCTCAAATAAAGACCAACAAGAGAGCCTGAAAGGAAGGACTCCATAATGCATTAACACCAAGGAAGGAAGGTCTGTAACAGCCAGAACTTGAAGACTCTTTTCCCTGATCTTTAGCAACTGCTTAGACACCAGAGTCCTCATTGGCTACGGAGATCTCAAACACACAGTAACCTGAGTGAAGTCATTTTTAAGTGTATTTGCACTGTTTACAGAACATAGTTTCTGCTTATTTGCAAGGCATCTTGCTTCTTATAGCTGTCAGTCTTGCATTGTATTCCTAATATTGTAATAGTTTTGTATGTACAGCATTTTTGTACAATTACACAAAAACACATTTATACACTGCAGAGGTCTGAGCTTCCTTGCTTATACTGCAAAGTAACCTTACTAGATAGACGCAAGGAAAACACCGCCGCTCGCCAGTGTTTCTCGGGCTTACCATTTTCACTAACAAATACGTCACCTCTTCCACAGCCGGCTGGAATTTTATCCTTATGCGCACAGTGTTTTATGCTATGTGAGTAGCGTTTTATCTTGATTCATTAAATTATCAAACGGTACTGCTCGATGTTGGTCTTTCTCTGTTCTATGTCATCTTGAACACATGAGGATTGCATTCATCTGAGAGCTAGTATTCAGGAGGATTAGGCGTTCTGTTATCCTGAACAGCAGAGGGATCCCTAACACTGCAACATACATGTTTTTGTCAGAGAGTTGGTAAGCCTTCAGTTCTTCTGGTGGTGGTTTCTGTCTGTACACACTGGCGAATGTGGTGTAGGTGGAGGGTGCACCTGTGACAGAGTCTGGATGTACTTCACCATATAGTGTTTTTCACTCATCTTTATACATGATCGCTGGATGTGAGGGGAACGCACTACATTGACAGCCTGTGACCGGAGTGACATCCAGGATTTGATTTCAGGCGTTTAACCTATCTATATGGGGTAAGCCTCCAATTTGGATATTCAGGATTCCAGATTAATTGTATCAACCTCATCCTTTTGGATCATGGACTATGTTTAAAGACATTTGTGCATTGATTTCATCCTTAGCGCAGCTCCTTATTTTAACAACAAATAAAAGTAGAAATTGCTGTGCCAAAATCCCCAACCTAAATGATAAAATCTGAGCAGCCAGCACAGTATTGATGAACACAATGTATTACAAATAGATAGAATGGGTGCAGCGCTAATAAACTAGGTATGCACTAAAAGTCACTATGAATGTCCTTCAACAGATGTCAGATATCAAAGCTGTAACAAAGATAAAAAAAAAATGTTTACTTCTACCCTGGACCTGAAGTGATGTCATGATGCCACTCCAGTCCTCCAAGGCCATAGAGGCAATCAAAGACAATCTAGTCTTTTATCGCCTTTGTGACCAGCTGGCCACACCATTTCTCAGATCAGCCAGTGAAAATGGTAAGCAATAAAAGTCACTATGAATGTCCTTCAACAAATGTCAGATATCAAAGCTGTAACATCCAAAGGACAGCACAATCATCAGCTGTTTACATTTCTTGTAATAGGAATAAAAAAAAACTAAAGGGACAGTGTAAAAATAAAAAATAATACAAATAAGGAGAAAAAATTAAAGCACCCCCATACCTCCGTGCTCACATGCAGAAGCAAACACATGCATAGGTTGTGTGCGCATATGTAAACGGTGTTTGCACCACATGTTAGGTATCACCACGAACGTTAGAGTGAGAGCAATAGTTCTAATGCTAGATGTCCTCTGTAACTCTAAATGGGTAACCTGTAAAAATGTTTAAAGTGTCGCCAATGGAGATTTTTATGGTAGTTTGTCGTCTATCTGCAAGCATGCGTCATTTTAAAGCATGACATGTTAGGTACCTATTTACTCTGCATAACATAATCTTTCATATTTTACAAAAAAATTGGGGTACATTTTGTGTTTTGTTTTTTTTTAATTCATAAAAGTGTATTTTTGTTTTATAAATTGCTTTTAAAAAAACACTGCACAAATACCATGCGACATAAAAAATTGCACTGATTGCCATTTTATTCCCTAGAGTGTGTGCTAAAAAACTATATAATATTTGGGGGTTATAAATCATTTTATAGCAAAAATTAGTAATTTAAACTTGTACACAAAGAGTGCAAGAAAAGCCTTGGTCTTCAAATGGTTAAAGTCCTAAGAGTTTCCGCTGTAAAAGGTGTAAACAGAAGTTTAAAGTAGGAATACAACACCATTTAATGGTGTCATATTCCTTTAAAATTAATACAAATAATAAAAAAAACTGTAGCAGGCTTACTCTCTTGAGGTTATTGATGACCTCCAGAGGTCAGGTGGGCTGACATTTCATCTCAGGGTGATGTCCCTGAGACCCAAGAAAGTTTCCTCTGTAAATATTTTTCATTGTAGGGATGTAGTGTCTATTAGGACAGTAGGGGGGCACAGCTTTTGTATTTTGTGTTATATCTTGCTAAATGCTGAATTCTGTGTTAAAATATACCACGTGCTGTCTAAAACATCTGTTATATGACAAAAGAAAGAACTGATAGCCTGGGAAATTTTAACTGAAAATAATATTGCACAGTGTAGAAGAATACTAAAATGATACATGCTTTACATCCTTTGGTGAACCCCACTTTAGAGTTATAAAGACGTGTTTGGTTGTGTGAAGTTTATTATGGGTAATTATCCAAGGAACAGGTGTTGTGTTTTATAATAGAGGGTTTCTTAGAACAGCTGTAAAGCTGTAATTATCAGACAATTTCGGGATTTCATATATGTTTGCACACATTTGTGTTTGGATAGTTATAGCTCAAGCTTAAAAGCGAAGTAGCACGATACATTCTAGAGTCTGTACCGTGTTTGCAAACACTAACAAATATACAGTCAGGTCCATAAATATTGGGACATTAACACAATTGTAATCTATTTGGATTTATACACCACCGCAATGGATTTGAAATTAAACAAACAAGATGTGCTTTAACTGCAGACTTTCAGCTTTAATTTGAGGGTATTTACATCCAAATTAGGTGAACGGTGTAGGAATTACACCAGTTTGTACATGTGCCTCCCACTTTTTAAGGGACCAAAAGTAATGGGACAGATTAACAATCATAAATCAAACTTTCACTTTTTAATACTTGGTTGCAAATCCTTTGCAGTCAATTACAGCCTGAAGTCTGGAACGCATAGACATCACCAGACGCTGGGTTTCATCCCTGGTGATGCTCTGCCAGGCCTCTACTGCAACTGTCTTCAGTTCCTGCTTGTTCTTGGGGCATTTTCCCTTCAGTTTTGTCTTCAGCAAGTGAAATGCATGCTCAATCGGATTCAGGTCAGGTGATTGACTTGGCCATTGCATAACATTCCATTTCTTTCCCTTAAAAAACTCTTTGGTTGCTTTCGCAGTATGCATCGGCTCATTGTCCATCTGCACTGTGAAGCGCCGTCCAATGAGTTCTGAAGCATTTGGCTTAATATGAGCAGATAATATTGCCCGAAACACTTCAGAATTCATCCTGCTGCTTTTGTCAGCAGTCACATCATCAATAAATACAAGAGAACCAGCTCCATTGGCAGCCATACATGCCCACGCCATGACACTACCACCACCATGCTTCACTGATGAGGTGGTATGCTTTGGATCATGAGCAGTTCGTTCCTTTCCTTCTCCATACTCTTCTCTTCCCATCACTCTGGTACAAGTTGATCTTTTGAATATTTTTGCTATCTCTCTGATGGGTTTGTTTTGTTTTTTCAGCCTAATGATGGCTTGCTTTACTGATAGTGACAGCTCTTTGGATCTCATATTGAGAGTTGACAGCAACAGATTCCAAATGCAAATAGCACACTTGAAATGAATTCTGAACCTTTTATCTGCTCCTTGTAAATGGGATAATGAGGGAATAACACACACCTGGCCATGGAACAGCTGAGCAGTCAATTTTCCTATTACTTTTGGCCCCTTAAAAAGTAGGAGGCACATATACAAACTGTTGTAATTCCTACATCGTTCACCTGATTTGGATGTAAATACCCTCAAATTAAAGCTGAAAGTCTGCAGTTAAAGCACATCATGTTTGTTTCATTTCAAATCCATTGTGGTGGTGTATAGAGCCAAAAAGATTAGAATTGTGTTGATGTCCCAATATTTATGGACCTGACTGTATATCTTATCTGCTCCCTTTGGTATGTTAAATATACCATTAAACGTGTTTTGTTATAACTGTTTGATAACTGCATAAAATACCCATTCCCGTCTGAAAGTCAGAGATGTCCTGTGTCTTTTGCACTCCTTATCCCAAGGGGACTAATTAACCCTCTTAGTTCTTGTCTTGGGACTACAGATCAATTAGCTTTTACTGTATGTGGTGTAGAATAGAAAAGGGGGATGGTTTGAGTAGTTTAGCAAGAGATAACTGGGAGGGCTGACACCATCCAGTCTACAAAAATGCTGTGCATTGTGAGCCCACAACAGTAATCAGAAGCTAAGAACATTTCTGGCAGACCGACAGGCATCTTTCTAAACTTGCAGGGACTTTAAAGAGATAAAACATGGGAAATGGTGCATGTATTGCAGAGATGCACTTGATATTTTTTATTTTGCTTTGATGCTTTACTGTGATCAGAAGTAAAACAGGATTGGGTAGAGTTGAGCGAACCTCTGGAAGTTCGGGTTCTGCTGGTTCGGCCAAACTTTGGGACAAAGTCCGGGTTCGGGTCCGGACTAGACCCGAACATTGGCACGGACCCCGAACCCCATTGAAATCAATGGGGACCCGAACTTTTAGGCACAAAAATGGCTGTAACAAAGTCCTGGAAAGCCCTAGAGGTCTGCAAAAGTAAGGAAAATGGGGGTAAGAGTAGGGCAATTGCCCTACAAAGAAATGGGGATAGGGTAATAACCTAAAATAATTTTTAAGCTAAAATCACATAAAAAAATCAAAAATGGAGGTGGATGTGGAGTTGGAGGTTGAGGAGGCAGTGAAAGTGGCGGTGGAGGAGGAGGAGGTTTTTTTTTAAAACCAGCAATGTAGATGCACTTTTTAATTTTGTGCAAGAAACAATAATCTGTCCCTTTAAGCAACAATAGGAACCTCTCCCTATAGGACTAGGAGAAGATTTTAGATTCTACAGATTGTACAGGGAAAGCCTCCAGCTGTTTAAGGGAAAGATCAGTGTTCTAAAATCGTCTTCAAATTGTGTGGGAAACCCCTATATCAGCCGCAGGGAGCCATATTAGTGTTTTAAAATCATCATCAAATTGTATGGAAAAAGGCTATCTAAGCCGGAGAGAAGCCATATTAGTGTTTTAAAATCATCATTAAATTGTATGGAAAAAGGCTATCTCAGACGGAGAGAAGCCATATTAGTGTTTTAAAACACACAATTTGAAGATGATTTTAAAACACTAATATGGCTTCCCTGTGGCTGATATAGGGGTTTTCACACACACTTTGATGATGATTTTAGAACACTAATCTTTCCCTTAAAGCAACAGCTGGAACCTTTCCCTGTAAAACTTGATGATTTTAGAACACTAATCTTTCCCTTAAAGCAACAGCTGGAACCTTTCCCTGTACAACTTGGAGATGATTTTAGAAGAATAATCTTTCCCTTAAAG
>BLSH010434273.1:129445-140082 GCA_018402905.1 Glandirana rugosa
CATGCAGGAGAGGAACACGCTGTTGTGTTGAGGTACCAAAGGAATATAACTCATTCGTAACATTTATCACAACTCGCTTGGGCCTGACATTGCAAGCCCAGGCATGGCTTTAAAGCCCACAGGCACCGTGCCTGGGCCTGTAAAGTTTTTAGCAAGCCCAAGCCAGACCCCAAGACGATAAAATGAGGTGCACAACTCTTCGACGTCCCGTCGGTTAGTTGTTCGCAAAGTGACCAAACGGGAATCTTCGGTAGTGTCGGTACGGATGATTACCGTACCGACACTAACCGGTCACGTAGTACACTGGGTCGGTGTTGATTGGCTGCCCTGCAGCTTCTCAACACGTGGAGTAAAATAGCAGAACCCCAGACCGAACCCGAACGATTTTTGAAATGTCCGGGTCCGTGCCACGGACACCCGAAATTTCGGTACGGACCCGAACGTTACAGTCCGGGTTCGCTCAACACTATTTACAATGCTTACTCAATATAAGGAAACCATGGAGTTGTGTTGTCGCACAAGGAGAGGAAGTACATAAGGCCTAAAATATATCTCATTCTCTTTTCTTGGTGGTGTTCTGTAGTACTAATATACTATGGGGTGGATTTACTAAATCTGGAGTGGTGATTCACACTTGTGCGATGAGGGAACCCTGTGAATCCAATACGGGTTCCCGCATCGTACCTGACTCATATGGCAGTTAACACTGCCATATGCGAACTACTGGGAGTGTCAATACATTGTTAGTGACATCCTCATTTCAGCTCGCATATCACACTGCGAACTGACAGTTCGGGCATGAATCGGATAGCATGGGTGTGAACACCCATGTGATCTGATTCTGGTGCGGACCAAAAAAAGGGTCCTGTGCGAGTTGGGTCTGAATGAGATGCAAATTCATCCATACTATATGTATGGCTGAAATTGCATCGCACAGACATCACATGTGATTTGCACTGCAGTGCGGTGCGAATCACATGCGATCTTGCACAGCGCAGTAGTGTGAACCGGCAAAATGTGGTGCAGTTGTGCATGGTAGCCAATCAGCTTCTAACTTCAGCTTTTTCAATTAAGCTTTGACAATAAGCCCTGGTTCACATTGATGCTACTTTGAAATCGTGCCACTTCACTTGAAGTAGCGTGATTTCAGATGCAACTGTGCACAGATGTCTATTGAAGTTGCACCAAAAATCGGCAAAAGTAGTGCTGGAACTACTTCGGCAAATCTGTGCGGCACCATTATGATACCACAATGATGACTCCAGCAAACAGATAGATACCAACACTCAGAAAGATTGTATCCTTCAACTGCAATGACTGCAGATCTGGATACTAGAACCAGTTTACTGACATCCATATGCACCATCCTCTTGCTGGGATTGCTGAAAACTTAGCAATACCATTCCCAGTTACCATATGATATTGTTGTCTTTTTCTGGAGTCATCATATACTCCCCTCCAAAGCCGCAGAATTCTTTAGTTTGACTGGTCTTCTGCCAGGGAGTGTACTTTTCTTATGAGGGTGGTGGGGTGGGGTGCCGCTTCGCATACTGGGCATGCCATTTTGGCTTATCTTCCCCCCACCCCCCTCTTTCTCTCCCATGGGGACACTGATGAGCAGCGGGTAGCCTGCACCCAATTGTAGATGTTCTTAGAATGCTAAGTTTTGGATGCAATTGTCTCCTTCTATGACATTGCTGTAACTATATGACCACTTACCTCTGAGGAAGAACTTCAATTATAATTCGAAACGCGTTAGATTCCCTCTATTTTTTACATAAACAGAATGTGGTATCACATCACACATTCGTGTATTTTACATTTTTTTGTCACAACCTATATGCATCTATGATATGTACATGTTTGCACTTTCTTTGTCCTGGTGAAACCTGATTCATGTTTTTTTTTTTTTTATGTAACTTTAAAAATAAAAATAGATTTTTATATGTAAACTTTATTATACTCATATGGAGTTGGTCCTCCCATTAAAGTCCCAAGTGGGGTTTTCTCTTTAGTCTGATATGTAGGGATGTGGGTAGACCTACCATCTCTGGTTGGCCATGCACAACAACAATAATTTTTAGCCATACTATCTGTATGGCTGAAATTGCAACGTACCGATATTGCATGTGATTTGCACTGCAGTGTGGTGTGAATCACATGCAATCTCGCACAGTAGTGTGAATCGACACAGAGAGTGCAAAATGTGGTGCAGCTGTGCATGGTAGCCAATCAGCTTCTAACTTCAGCATGTTCAATTAAGCTTTGTCAATAATCCCTGGTTTACATTGATGCTGCTTTGAAATCCTGCCGCTTCACTTGAAGTAGCGCGATTTCAAAGTAGCAGGTCAAGTCGACATCACACCAATTGGAATGGTGCCATTGACAGCAATAGGCTGCGACTTGTGATGCAATTTTACCTATCAAATTGCATGACAAATCACTCCAATGTGAACGAGGGCTAAAACCTGGAAGCAGATTGTTTTATATGCAGAGCTGCAGCAGATTTTGCAGACAAAAAGGAGCAAGTTCATTGTTAGGGGTCATGTACACTTGGTAACCCTGTTGTTATATTACTGGAAATTACTGGAAAATCCAAAGTCTTTTAAAAAGGCTTGAAGAGGTTATTATTCTTAACCACTTGCCCACTGGGCACCAGGGCTGTAGATAAGGGGGGGGGGTTGGGGTGTTCAAACCACCCCCAGAGTATCCTGCCAAAAATAAAAAGTATATCTGCCCTGTCGTCTCTCATGGCGCCAGCACCGCAACAACAAACAGTGGAACACAGCAGTCAGTATTGCAGGTGAAGTGGTTGCAGCAGGTCTGGTGTAAGGCACACTGTCACAGGCACTTGCGTCACGCTGTTACAACTAGGCTATGCTGGGTTCCCACCTTGGACTTCGGAGGAGAATGGAGCGGCGAACGTGCAAGGTAGCAGTACTGCTGCTAAGGAGCTGAGCCTCCCTCTCTCCTTTTCTGCTTGCTTGCTGCCTGAGAGACGGTCATCACAGACCACTTGCCACCACTGCTGTGCTGCCATTGAGGTAAATGAGTCTGTGGCAACTGGCAAAATTATTCACTAATCACCCAAGTCGTGGGTTACCATTTTCCACTGCTTGGTTGGTACTGACAGTCTAGCCTGGCTCTGTCAGCTATGTTGTGGTGCTGACTGCAGAGCCAAAGGGCTGAGGGTTTGCCAGGCACAACAACATGCTGCCAGAGCCAGGCTGGGCTGTTTGCTGCCCTTGGTGCCCTGGCCCTTTTTTAATTGTGTTGAAAAGGCAATAATAAGCCCTGGTTCACACTAGGATGTGGTGCAGAAAACCTGCAACGCATCTCCCTCACAAGGTTGTCTTTAACGTGGGGCAAAAGTGGCAGTTGCCCTGGGCCCAGCCCCAGTAATTGCTGTGGGGCACAAAGCAGCTGCCCCTTGCACCTGTGCTGCCCATATATAAGATGGCGGCCAAATACTACTGGAGTGGAGTTGGACTACAGCTGTGCGGCTTGGTTCCCGGCTTGGTGCTCCATCATCTCTTCCAATCCCCAACCAACCACTGCCTGACCTGCTGTCACTTGTCCTCCACATCCCCCTAACAGCCAATCACTCCACCCTCTAACAACCAGACCTGTGATCAGTGGGGAGGAGAGGTACAGTCCATGCTGAAAGTCTGGTACCTGTTCTCATTGTCGGTGTCACACAGGAAGTAAATAGCATGTGTGGGGTGTGGGGACACTGACAGCACCTGTTGTGGTGATCAGGAAGGAACATTGTGAGTGTTCAGCAGACAATGTACAGGCATAGGAGATAAGACAGTACATGGATGGTCTCTGACCATCTCCTGTAGTACAACTGCAGTCTCTGACCATCTCCTCCAGTATGTCTGCAGTCTCTGACCATCTCCTGTAGTACATCTGCAGTCTCTGACCATTTGTTGTAGTATGCCTGCAGTCTCTGACCTTCTATTGTATGCCTGCCGTCTCTGACTATCTCCTGTAGTAGTCTGCAGTCTCTGACCATCTCCTGTAGTACACATACAGTCTCTGACCCTCTCCTGTACTATGTCTGCAGTCTCTGACCATCTCCTGTACTATGTCTGCAATCTCTGACCATCTCCTGTAATACGTCTGTGGTTTCTGACCATCTCTTGTAGTACATCTGCAGTCTCTGACATTCTCTTGTATGCGTGCAATCTCTGACCATCTCCTGTAGTATGTCTGCAGTCTCTGACCGTCTCCTGTACCATGTCTGCAGTCTCTGACCGTCTCCTGTACTATGTCTGCAGTCTCTGACCGTCTCCTGTACTATGTCTGCAGTCTCTGACCATCACCTATACTATGTCTGCAGTCTCTGAACATCTCCTGTACTATGTCTGCAATCTCTGACCATCTCCTGTAGTACGTCTGCAATCTCTGACCATCTCCTGTAGTACGTCTGCTGTCTCTGACCATCTCCTGTCCATGGTGTGTAGGCAGTGAGATGATGTGCTGTAACCTCCAGCAACCAATCGATGTGTGAGCAGTCATGATGTGAATGGGGGGGGAGAAAATGTTTGCCCAGGGTCCAATCAATATTAAAGGTGACCCTGGTCCTGCACCACATTCAAATTGCACTGCCCTTGCAAGCGGGTGTCAGTAAAATTTTAACGACAACCCAAATGCTCTGTGCAATGGTTTTGCACAGAGTGGCCCTGATCCTCTCACAATAGAAACCTGCTTGCTACGGGGCACACAGTGCATGCTCACTCCTGTGCATAGACCCACACAGCGCTGCTTGGTTCTCCCCCCGACCCCCCCCCCCTCTTCACCACTTGGTACCTGCTTCTGAACCCCCCCCAGGACAAAAAATTATCTACAGCCCTGCTGGGCCCTTATACCCCCTTCCTAACCAGACCAATTTTCAGCTTTCAGTGCTCTCACATTTTGAGTGACAATTACTCAGGCATGAAACATAGTACCCATATGAACTTTTTGTACTTTTCTCACACAAATAGAGCTTTCTTTTGGTGGTATTTCATCACCACTGGGTTTTTTATTTTTTGTGCTATAAATGAAAAGACTGAAAATTTTGTAAAAAAAAAGCATTTTTCTTAGTCTCTTTTATAAAAATTTAGCAAATTTGTAATTTTTCTTCATACATTCTGGCCAAAATTTATATTGCTACATAACTTTGGTAAAAATAACCCAAAGTGTATATTATTTTGTCTTTGTGAAAGATATAGAGTGTACAAGCTATGGTGCCAATCACTGAAAATTGATCACACCTGATGTACTGATGATGATGACCTATCTCATTTCTCAAGACGCTAACAAGCCAGGACAGTACAAATACCCCCCAAATGACCCCTTTTTGGAAAGTAGTAAGAGGCATGGTGAGTTTTTGAAGTTGTCATTTCTTCCCACAATTCTTTGCAAAATAAAGATTTTTTTCTTTTTTTCCCCCAAAATTGTCATATTAACAGGTTATTTCTTACACACAGCATATGCATACTTGCAACTACACCCCAAAACAAATTCAAACAAATTCTACTACTCCTCCCGAGTATGGCAATACCACATGTGTGAGACTTTTACACAACCTGGCCACATACAGAGCCCCATCAGGTGTTCTAGGAGCATAAATTACACATTTAATTTCTTGACTACCTCTTACACTTTTGAAGGCCCTGGAGAACCAGAACAATGGAAAGACCCCAAAAATGACTCAATTTTTGGAAAGTAAACACCCCGACATATATTCTGTAAGGCACAATGAGTCTTTTGAACATGTGATTTTTTTACACAAGTTTTTGAAAAATGTGGAAAGAAAATAAAAACGCATTTATTTTACACAAAGTTGTCCATGTATAAGATATTTCTAACACATAGCATGTACATAGCAAAAATGACACCCCAAGATATATTCTGCTACTCCGTCTGGGTATGGCGATACCATATGTGTGAGACTTTTCCACAGCCTGCCCACATACAGAGGCCCAACATACAGGGAGCACCATCAGGTGTTCTAGGGGCATACATTTCAAATCTAATTTGACTACTGTGGGAGATTAGCTCATGGGGATCACTTTTAAGAGGAACATAATCAGCATGGAGGTCAGTTTCTTTAAAACCTGGCAGCTTGTCTGGTTTATTATCAGAGGTTTTGCAAGGTCAAAACACATGACAAAAACAGAAACCAAAACCTCGCTGTCCAGTACTAAACTAAACAATCGGGTCCCTCCCTATCCAGTGTGGGGCTGTCCCCTACGCCCACAAAACATAAGCATAGCGCAAACCTTGATCTTTGAGTCCAAATTATCACACAGAGCTCACTCAGCTTTCTCCTTCTGAGATCCAGGATAGAGCTCTCCTCTGCTCTCTTCCTGCTCATTAAATGCAGGTGGAGAAGGGTTTGAGTGGACCAGAAAGTCCAGGCTGGAACAAGCTCTGCCACGGTGGCTATCAAAACCCGGGTCGGACTCTCACTAGTCGCCTCAAATGGATTGCATGCGAGGAGACAAGTATAGCCCATCCATTATGGTGCCTCGCATAACGTCACACTATTACACCTATTACACTTTTGTGAGGCACTGTAGTGGCATGGATGTGGCATGGATGAGCACTGATGTGGCACGGATGAGTACTGATGTGGCATGAATGTGGCACGGATGTGCACTGATGTGGCATGAATGTGGCATGGAGGAGCACTGATGTGGCACGGATGAGAACTATGTAATATGGGTCACTCGCGCCTCGTGGAAAAAAGGGGTTAATGCAACAGGGGGGTGCAGCTATATGGATTACCCCCTTTGAGGGGGCAAATTCATTTTTATGCGAGAAATACAGCGCTCCTGTTCCCTTAAATGGACAATTAAACACGCAGTTTAAATGTCAGTGCACACTTGTGATAAAAGTACTGTGCATAAAGTGCCATATGTTTAAAGTGCTATATTTTACCTTTCATGTGCAGTTAGCAAATGTGACAACACATTTTAACAAATTATATGTACTATTACAAATGAATTATTGTGCAAAAAATATAAAATAAATAATAAATAAATTAATGATTATTGATATCAACTTAATAAGAAAAAAATGAATAATTACGACAAAATAGGAAAATATATATTGTGACAAACAGCCCATGTCAGTTGTGGATGGAGTATATCTGCCACATAGAATCCTGAAATTCCTAAGGTAAATGGCTGGCAGGGAGAGGTCTGTAGGCAGCAAGGGGTTAAGTATTGGTCACACCTTGCTCCCCAGCGGGGGTATAATTGCAAGTCTGAAGCAGAACCTGTGAGGTCTGTCCGTTAGCCAGGAGGCTTATTTTCAGTTGATGGACGTTGTAGTTGTGGGACTGTTTTTCTACCCCTGTGAGGGAGAACTTTCTGTTCATTCTTTTGTCTGAGTGAATAAACATGGGCAGGAAGCCCTTAAACCTGGCATATGGCTGGCTTACATGTTTGGGGAACCCCCCCACAATTGGTGGAAACGGATGTGTGCAAGCCCGCTACTGATCCACGCTGAAAGGCTACACTGTGTACCTGGTGTTAAAAGCCTGCAGTGAAATAAGCTGTCTGACCGTTGTGTCAGCGGTGTTAAAAGGACAGCAGTGTGTATATACCACTTAAAGGCACAGTGTACTGCAGTAGAAGTGTGAATTTGCAGCATGGAGGACTTGTTAAAGGCCTTGCTTCAGAGTAATTCTGCACAGCAACAGGCTTATAAGCAATCTATTGCTGCACAACAAGAAACTAATAGACTGTTGGTGGCTCAGCAGCAGCAAGCCCAAGCAACCAGCCAGCAAGCGATGGCTGCCCTCGCTCAGGCAACTGGGGCTCAAGTGGCTGCTCTGGCTCAGGCAACAGAGGCACAAGTGGCTGCTTTGGCTCAAGTGGCTGAGAAAGATCGACAGGCCTTAGCTGAAGTACTACAGCTTTTGCCGCCCATTTCCACAATAACTGCTCCTCTCCTCTTTATTTTACTATGGGGAGGGGGCGGGTTGCCGCTTATCACAATCATTCTGGGAGACGTGCAGGGGCCAGACTGCAGCAGTGGGGAGAGCGGTGGCGGTGAAAGAAGAAGGAAGAAGAAGATGAAGATTGAAGATGAAGAGTGGAAGCAAGAAGATTAAAAGAAGAAGCAGAAGACCAGAAGAAGGACTGGTCCAGGAGAAGATGGAGGAAGAAAGAAGAAAGAAGAAAAGAGCTATTTTACACAAAAAAGGACTTGCAAAAACTGCCTCTTGTTTTTTTTAACACTACACTCCTTTTTTGGTGAATGGGTAGGGGTACAATGTACCCCATACCTATTCACATAGGGGGGGTCGGGATCTGGGGGCTCCCTTATTAAAGGGGGCTTCCAGATTCTGATAAGCCCCCTGCCCGCAGACCCCCACAACCACCAGCCAGGGTTATGGGGATGAGGCCCTTCTCCCCATCAACATGGGGACAAGGTGCTTTGGGGCGACCTCAAAGCATCCTCCCCATATTGAGGGCATGTGGCCTGGTATGGTTCGGAGGGGGGTGCTTGCTCGTCCCCACCCCCTCCTGCCATGCCATGGATGGGCATGAATAAGCCATGGATGGACATGAATGAGCTAAGGATGGGCATGAATGAGGCATTGATGAGCATGAATGGAGCATGAATGAGCCATGGATGAGCATAGAGGGGCATGAATGAGCCATGGACGGGCATGAATGGAGCATGAAGGAGCCAGGAAGGGAGCATGAATGAGCCATGGATGAGCATGAATAAGCCATGGATGGGTATGAGCCATGGATGGGTATGAATGGAGCATGAATGAGCCATGGATGGGCACAGATCAGCACTGTAGGCACTTCAGATCCAGCACATAAGCACTGCTGCACCGGCTTCCTCCTCTCCTCACATACTGTACCGATTGATGTGAGGAGAGGGGAGGAACTGAGCTGGATATGCACCCGTTTGTCGACAAGAGATCGCTGCATCATTGGACGTCATGTGGTAAAGGGCCGCTGACATTGGCCCTTTACCCTGATCCGTACCAGGCCAGATGCGGAGGACCCGACGGTCACGTACATACCTGGGTGGGCGCCCCAGGGGGCACACAAGAAGCACACTGGCCCAGTCAGCAAGTGGTTAAAGAGTATAAACTGGGTGTTATGAGTATATTACTACATATTGGGCTCCATTCACAGAACCAGATTGCATGCAGTATTTAGGTGTCTGGACACATTTGCCTAAAATATCGCATGCAATCCTGTAACTGTCAATTGGCTATACCCTTTTACCACAAAATGCTGAAAATGCTTGGTAAATACCGCATGAATAAGGTGTTAAATTCCATTCACAGAGGAAATAAATAATTAAATGCATGCAGTAATTAAGTAGTGGTCCAGGTATGTGGTAATGATGGAAGTGATGACTTTGGTCATTCAGTCACATCTGAATGGGCAGGACATAGAAATGTTTAAAAAAGGGCACCTAATCACTATCTAATGAGCATTTAGCAAGTCCAACCTCATTTGCCAGTTAGACATTGCATTACTCTCTACTACATCCTTAATGGAGCTATTTGAGGCCAATTTGTTGGAGTTTCAGGCCATTCTAAGGAGGATGAGAAGATGAAGAAGGGTGGCTGTCATGCATCCACGTTCCTTTAAGCAGCGCATCTTGCTGAATGATTTCCCTGAAAATACATGTCCGCTGACACTCTCCACCATCTGATCCTGTCTGTCAAAAACAGACGGATGGTGGTCCTATTTTCCATCCAGACAGGAAGTCAGTTTCCATCCGATTGCCCCATAGAGGAGAGCAGGACTGTGTCCGTGTGGACACCAGGGCCCTCTTTAATATGGTTTGGACCCTGGGCAAACATTTTCTTGCCCCCCCCAATTCAATTTTGCTCTTCACCCCAACATCTCAAAAAAACCCCACACATAGAATTATAAAAAATAAACTTTAATAATATAAACAAAGAATTGGTCCACAAACAAGTCCTTAGCTAGATCTGTAACAGTACGTACTCGCCAACTGTAGTAACACTTATATGTTAATATCGTAATAACTTTCAGTAATAAAGTGCAAATTAACATTATGTTTTGTGTGTAAAATAAATAGCTATGTTGTCTAGTAACACAAAAACAAATAGTAATAAATAATAGAACAATTAGCAACAACACATAGCAATTAAATGAACAATATTAACCACAACAGTACCTGGCACGAAAACCCCCTTCCTGTCCAGGCCATTTTTCAGCTTTCAGCGCTATCACACTTTGAATGACAATTACTCCGTCATGCAACACGGTACCCATATGAAATTTGCATCCTTTTTTTCACACAAATAGAGCTTTCTTTTGGTGGTATTTAATCACTAGGAGGGGGTTTATTTTTTGTGCTATAAATAAAAAAAGATTGAATTTTTTTTGAAAAAATGCCTTTTTCTTTGTTTCGGTCATAAAATTTTGCAAATTAGTAATTTTTCTTTGTAAATTTTGGCCAAAATTTATACTGCTACCTATCTTTGGTAAAAATAACCCAAATAAGTGTATATTATTTGGTCCTTGTGAAAGTTATAGAGTCTACAAGCTATGGTGCCAATCATTGAAAATCGATCAGATCTGATCACACCTGATATACTGACAGCCTATCTCATTTCTTGAGACCCTAACAAG
>BLSH010434273.1:154723-166029 GCA_018402905.1 Glandirana rugosa
TTTAGTGGTCTAATTAGTCACACAATATTCTATGTTTCCCCGATTAAATGATAGTGAGGTTTTAGGTCGTCACGAAGTTTTATGGAGGGTTAATTTCTATTAATTCTGAAGTTGAGAGTGTTCGACCCTCCTTTACGTTTGTCTTGTCTCGAGATAAACGGACCTTTGTACGGAGAGTCTAGTGTATACGGCATGTGACCGACAGTTAGCCTAAGCTTGGACGTCCCGTCCCCGGTCGTGTCTCCGCCCACCTCTGTGTCTCCGCGTCCGTGGTCTTGTCTCATCTACCCACTGTCAATCCTTCCCATCTTCCCTCCTGCGCCTCTGTGTCTCCACCCGCCTCTGTGCTGGCCCCTGCCCTGCAGGTTCGAATCCGATTGACAGCCAGTGTACGGCATATGTGATCTGAGAGGCATGTTTCCAGGCAAATAGAGCTCTGTTCTGTTTGCATTTCCTCCCAGCTTGTGAGAGTTGAAGTCTTAATTATCTTTAATTGGGAGGTATTTTGAAGCACTGCTGGATTTTGGAGTGATAGTAAATTAGCCCCTTTGTATCTTATAACACACTGATTAATCTGGTGATTTCCTGCTCGTCAGCCAGCTCTGCTGGCTATTTAAACTGCCTGGATCATATCTCCTGTGCCTTCACTTTGGTCAATATATCCGGATAACCCTTCTGGTTACTGATCCTGTTTGCTGCCTCTGACTATGCTGATCTCTGGATACCTGTTTACTGGCTTGTTCTGACTACACACTCTGGTTACCGAACCCTGACTATGTTTTGACTACATTAGAACTGTTTGTACTATTTTACCATTTTATTAAAAAGTGTGATTTTTACTGCACTTCTGTCTCAGTCTGATTCATGGTTCCTGGCATTAGGCAAAGGACATGAATTCAGAATATACAGGCAACCCATTTGCTGGTAATATTTTTTCCGGATTGGACGAGCAGGATCACCGCATGGATCAGTTTGCCATAGCATTACTGACGCTCCTTATTCACATAGGTCCTCCCACTGTGGCTGTTCTGGTGCAACCTGTGTTGCAGGCCATCTCTGCTGCTGCTCCAGTCTCAGCGCAGGCACCCAACTCAAATATTACCTCTATAAGAGGTACGTCTGGCTCCGCGATGCTTCCCCAGCGATTTGGGGGCGATCCAGTTCAATGAAGAGGGTTTCTCAACCAGGTTGGGATATACTTTGAGATGCATAGAAGGAGAGAGTTGGGACTTGCAAAACACATCTCCATCCCTGGTACTAATGATAAAAGAGGAGGTTTTAAGACTTTAAGTGAGGTGGGCATGCGAGAACATAGGGTCAATATAGTTGAAGCGATTGTGTCTTTATTCATGACGTATATAAAACCATATCATATCATGTATGCCCAAAGTGGTGGGCTGACATAAGTCAATATACAGTATACAAAGTAATGATAAAATAATGTATACAGTGTCACAACCCCAGGGAGGTATAGCCCAGGGGTACACCGTGTATACAGTGTCACAACCCCAGGAGTGCGTAATGTATACAGTGGTTGAATACACAAGGGGAGAAGCCGCTCCAGGTGAGAGCAAAGAGTCCAGAAGACTGTGTGCACGTCCGGTCCTTGAGCCGATAGCATAAAATCCACTGATAATAGGTTGACAGCACCACAGGAACTTCCGAAAAAATGAAATTTATTGAAGTAAAACAGCATACATATAACTCACATAACAGTCCATGGGAAGTACATAACAAAGGCATAAACGATTGACGCGTTTCACGGGAATTTACACCCGCTTAGTAATAATCTCAGTGGTGCTAATGAATAACAAGTATACAAAATGTATATTCTCTGGTCACTGATAATAGAGTACTGGTATGAGAAAATGTGTGCATATCATAACCCAAATGTCCTATTCTCTATTCATAGGTAATAAATTGCTGGTATGAAGAGATATGTGCATATCGTAAGCCCAACGTGTTTCGAGAAGAAAGCACACTCTTCAGGGGCAATGCAACAGGATCTGCAAATATATATATATATATATATATATATATATATATATATATATATATATGAAAAAAAGAATGTCAGTGCGGGTGCAAAATAAATAAAAATAAAATGGTAATGAATAAAAAAGGAGGGAAAATATCCACTCCTTATCAGAATATATATATGTATACACTTACATACCAGTGGAGTGTATGCTACGGGAGGCCTGGAGGTGCTGACCGCCCACCGTGCCTACGACGGGAACTGAGGAAGGAGGCTGCTGAGAGAGAGCCATATACACAGCACAATCCCTTTGAATACACTACTTAATTTCCCCTAGGGATCGTGCTGTGTATCTGGCTCTCTCTCAGCAGCCTCCTTTCTCAGCTCCTGTCGCAGGCGCGGTGGGCGGTCAGCACCTCCAGGCCTCCTGCGGCATACACTCCACTGGTATGAAAGTGTATACATATACATATTCTGATAAGAAGTGTTTTTTTCGCCTCCTTTTTTATTCATTACCATTTTATTTTTAGTTATTTTGCACCCGCACTGACATACTTTTTTCATATATATATATATATTTTTGTAGATCCTGTTGCATTCCACCTGAAGAGTGTGTCGGTCTTACGATATGCACATATCTCTTCATACCAGCATTTTATTACCTATGAACAGAGAATGGGACATTTGGGTGGTGTTGTTACGTCCCCAGTTATCCTGAAGGATAAGCCCCTGGTTCCGGTTACCCTTTCTTGGTCTGCGTCGTCCATCGCGATAAAGGCTCTAATCCTGTTCATAGATGGTGCCTTTGTATCTAAGCACTCGATTCTGCTGCAACTTTGTGCCACTCCACTTGCCATTGAGGCTATTGATGGGAGACCTCTACAGCCTGCCCATGTGACTCATGAGACTGCTCCATTGACCGTGGCCGTAGGGGCAATTCACCATGAGATAATTCAATTCCAAGTAATTTCCTCACTTAATTTCCCAGTGGTTATTGGTTATCCTTGGTTACAGAGGCACACCCCCTCTTTTGATTGGCTTTGTGCTGAAGTTCTTTCCTGGTTGCCACAATGCAGTAAGACATGTTTTCAGAAAGTGGCTAAGGTCTTGTGCACCTCTTCACTCTCCTTGACAGAGGAGTACCGTGAATTTAGCGATGTCGTTGACAAAGGTCAAGCCAGTATTTTGCCTCCATACCGGCCGTATGAATGCGCAATTGACCTTCAACCTGGTACCATACCCCCTCGTGGCGGGGTTTACCTTTTGCCTGCCTCGGAGGATAAAGCCATGGAGGAGTATGTTGCCGATGATTCTTGCTTGCTCGAGGATTCATCCGCAGATCCTTGTCTCCTGCTGGTACTGGTTTCTTCTTTGTGAAAAAGAAGAGTGGTGAACTGAGATCTTGTATTGATTAATCGCTTCACGATTAAGAATGCTTATCCAATTCAGTTGATTACAGAGTTATTTGACCAGCTCAAGGCAGCAATGGTTTTCACAAAAGCTTGATCTGAGAGGGGCATACAATCTTGTGAGGATCAAGGAGCGTGACGAATGGAAAACTGCTTTTAACCTCCTGCCATTCGCGCTATAGCCGAATGACGGCTACAGCGCAGCTCTAAAATGCCGGGAGGACGTCAATAGACGTCCTCCCATTTGGCTCGCGCTGGGCACGCTCCCGCGAGCGGCGCGTGCACGCGCCGGCGCACGCTGCGGGAGCGTGGCCGCGGGTCGGGCGGACCCGATGTCCGCCGGAGACCCGCAATCTCCTTACAGAGAGGAGGAACGGGGAACCGCCGAAGTAAACACGGCGGTTCCCCGTTCTGTGAGGGGGGCATGCCAGATCTACTGATCCCTGTCACTGGGATCAGTTAGAGCTGTCATGCCCCTGTTAACCCCGCCCCGCACAGTTAGAACACACCCGGGGAACATAGTTAACCCCTTCACTGCCCCCTGCAGGTTAACCCCTTCACTGCCCCCTGCAGGTTAACCCCTTCACTGCCAATGACATTTATACAGTAATCAGTGGATATTTACATTTCTGATCGCTGTATAAATGCCATTGGTCCCAAAAAAGTGTCAAAAATGTCCGACATGTCTGCCCCGATATCTCAGCACCGATAAAAATTGCAGATCGCGCCATTACTAGTAAAAAAAAAAAATAATAAAACCGCCATAAATCAATTTCCATAGTTTGTGGGCGCTATAACTTTTGCGCAACCCAATCAATAAATGCCGATTGCGATTTTTTTAACCAAAAATATGTACAAGAATATATATCTGTCAAAACTGATGAATAAATTTGTTTTTTTATTTTTTATTTTTGGATATTTAAAAAAAAAAGTAAAACATATTGTTTTTTTTTTCAAAATTGTCACTCTTTTTTTGTTTATAGCGGCGATCAGAAATGACGCAGAGGGGATCAAATACCACCAAAAGAAAGCTCTATTTGTGGGAAAAAAAGGTTGTCAACTTTGTTTGGGTACAACGTCGCACGACCGCGCAATTGTCATTCAAAGAGCGACAGCGATGAAAACTGAAAATTGGTCCGGGCAGGAGGGGGGTTTAAGTGCCCAGTAAGGAAGTGGTTAATACCAGGACAGTTGCGCTCATAAACAGTGAAATAAAACCATATGTAAAACAACCCCGAGCCCCTGGACGACGTCACGTTTGACGAAACATGTAGGGCAGAGGTACGTCTGACGTCACCACGCCTACTACGGACCCAGGGCGGGGACGCTGAATGTCTATAGCTATTTGCCTGCAATTTTTAACCAAACGCAATTGTTTTAGCTTCGTATGTGAGTATCCATTTTTATGTTTACAATAAATGCATTTGATGGAGTTACGATATGAGGTTTCTTCCTTTCTATGATGCTTGGACCATGAATATTATGTGATACTGCGGAGAAGTACTGCCTACTGGAGGGAGAGGAACATCATCAGATTTATACCCCACAGAGGGTTTTTTATGCAAACGCATTCGATCTGTTAGCGATAACAGGTCCTCTCGTTATGGTAAGAGTACCTCTGTGTGATTACACTCGTGTGCCTATCATCGGTGCTGGTCTACACGTTTCTGGGTGAAATTTATTTGATGAACAATTTGTGGATTGATTTCACACTGGATGAGGAGGATTTGCTTCTTACTTTACTTTTCCATTTCTTTGGATCACGGGATCTAATGAGACTCTTGGTTGAACACTTAACCCCTCATTGGATAATTGTTTCATTACCTATTGTGGGTTATCCACTGGGACTTATTCACGGATCTATTTTCTCACTGTTATTTTGTGTTGTTTTACATATGGTTTTATTTCACTGTTTATGAGCGCAACTGTTTTATTACTTATTTTAGTTGGTGACATTATCGCACTAGTTGTTGCTGCTGTTATCTCCTATCTTAGCGCAATACTTTCCCACTACAGTACATTTAATACCAGGACAGGCCATTACGAACACCTTGTAATTCTGTTTGGTCTTTGCAACTCTCTGGCAGTTTTTCAGGAATTTATCAACGATGTCCTTCAAGATTTGTTGCAGCAATGTGTGGTGGTTTATCTCAACGATATCCTCATATATTACAATTCACTAGAGAGCCACCACATAGATGTCGGCCATGTGCTTCAGAGGTTGAGGGATAATAACCTGTATTGCAACTTGGAGAAGTGCACGTTCCAACCTGAACAGGTTAAATTATTGGGTTGTGTCATTTCCACTGCTGGTTTTTCGATGGACCCAGAGACTCTTTCGGCAGTTCTACGGTGGCCCCGACCCGTGGGTTTACGTCCACCGCAACATTTTCTTGGCTTTGCCAATTATTATTGGAAATGTATTTGTAACTTCTCGTCTCTGGTCAAACCCCTGACTGATATGACCAGAAAGGACAGTAACCCACAGAATTGGTCTCCGGATTCCATTAATGCCTTTGAGAGTCTCAAGGCTGCCTTTGTTTCTGCTCCAGTGTTGGCACATCCGGATCCTATGTTACCCTTCATCTTTGAGTTCGATGCATCTGAGACTGGAGTTGGTGCCCTTCTGTCTCAATGCCCTAACTCTGAGAGAGCTATGCATCCTTGTGGCTACTTTTCCAAGAAATGGTTTCCTGTGGAATGCAATTACGAGATTGGGGACAGAGAGTTGTTAGCGATCATTTTAGCCCTTAAAGAATGGATGTATCTCCTCAAGGGTACCACTGTGCTGGTTCTCATTTTGACTGACCATAAGTATCTCACATTCTTGTCTGAGGCTAAACACCTCTCTCCCAGAAGGGCACGATGGGCTCTTTTTTTTGGTCAAGCTTCAATTACATAGACTCATTCTTACCCGGTATTAAGAATGAAAGGACTGATGCATTGTCACAACAGTTTTCCCCCGCTTCCAAGATGGAGTCAGTTCCTGTACCTGTGATACCTCCTGATCGTATTCTGGCTATGCTTCATACCCGTCTCACTTCACCTGTGGGTGACAGAATTCTTGCCACTCAGATTCATTCTCCTCCCAAGATACCTTGTGACTGCTGCTTTGTTCCTGAGAGTCTCTGCACTGCTGTGCTCCAGACTTACCATTCTCCCAAGGCTGCTGGCCACCCAAGGAAGAATAAACTCATTTGGGCTATTTCCCAACAATTCTGGTGGCCTAGTCTCCACGATGATGTAGCCTCCTTAATAGCTGCTTATTCCGTGTGTGCTCAGAGTAAGACACCACAACACCTTCCAGTGAGCCTCCCACAATCCATACCCAATGGAGAGAGACCTTGGACCCACCTGTCTATGGATTTTATCGTGGAGTTATCAAACTCCCAGGGCTACACAGTTACCCTTATGGAAGTTGACCGGTTCTTGAAAATGTCACATTGTATTCCACTTAAGAAGTTGCCCATATCCAAAGAACTGACATCCATTTTTGCTCAGGAGATCTTTTGCTTACATGTGCTACCCAAGGTTATCATCTCGAACAGGGGTAGCCAGTTTGTGTCCAGGTTTTGGTGAGCCTTTTGTGCACAATTGGGAATTCAGCTTTCCTTCTCTTCTGTGTATCACCTGCAGTCCAATGGGGCAGCAGAACAAGCCAACCAGTGCTTGGAGCAGTTTCTACATTGCTATATTTCTGACCACCATAACAACAACTAGTCATACCTCTTGCCTTGGGTGGAGTTTGCTCACAATAGTGCCGTTAATACTGCTTCCCGATTGTCTCCAGTTAATGGCGAATTATGGTTTACAACCATCCATACTGCCTGACTCATTTGTTCCTCAGAGCATTCCTGCATCAGTGGAGCATCTCCGTGGTGTTCGATCCACTTGGGTACAGGTCCAAGAGTCCTTGCAATGTGCCAATGATAGGTACAGACTCCATGCTGACCGCAGACACCTACCTGCGCCTTCCTACCAAGCTAGGGAGAGGGTCTGGCTGTCATCTCGCACCTCTGACTCCGTGTTCCCTCACTGAAACTGTCATCACGGTTTATTGGGCCTTTCTGTATTCTCCGTAAGATCAACCCAGTGGCTTACGCTTTAGACCTTCCTTCTAATATGCATATTTTTTTTAAATCAAATTGTCTTTCCAGTAATCTTTTTTTTTGCAATATACAACGCATAATACATTTCATACAAAACATACCCCCAACCACGTATGGAAAGAAAGAAAAAAAAACCCTCCTCCATCCCTCTGTCATGTTTTATTCTGTCCTCACCTCCATCCATTTTTTACAAATTTTTTTAAATTTTCCTAGTTGATCCCTGTGTGTAAAGGTATACCTCTCTTTCAATATAGTCTCACTCATTCGTATTTTCCATTCTTCTACTGTCGGTGGATAGTGTGAAATCCATTTTTGAGCTATGAGATTTTGAGCCTGGAACAGACTCCTTATAACTGAAATGGCATTGTCTCCCGACACCCCAGAATTGTCTCGGATGTTCAGGAGGCAAATCCCTGGTTCCATTCCTACAAATGTTCCAACACGATCATTAATTGTGGATATTACTCCATGCGAGTACCGATAAAGCTTGGGACATCTCCACAGCATTTGGATTAGCCGCTCCCTCTCTTTTTTACATCTAGGGCATTGATCTGTATCCCTACGTTTCCATTTATACAGTTTCTCTGGAGTGTAGTACGCTATGTGAACCTTAACCACCTCCCACCCGGCCACTGTATATATATGGCCGGGTGGGAGCTTCCCCGTTCTGACAGGAAGTGTATTTACGTCCTGCAGAACGGGAGCTCGCAGCGCGGCCACGCGCCGCGCTGCTGCTGGATCCTGTGATCATTATGATCACAGGATCCAGCTGAGCAGAGATCGAGATACAGGTGCAGTGACTGGCCCTCCCGATCATGTGAAGGCTGTGTCCAATTACAGCCGTCACATTGTAAACAGAGACGAACGTCTCTGTGACAGTTCTCCCCCGCCGAGCTCAGTGAGAGCTCAGTGCGGGGGAGGGGGAAGGGGAGGAGCTGCAGCTCTGTGACAGCTTTCTGCATGATGATGATTTCATGCAGAAAGCTGTCACAGATCTCCCCCCACACAGTGCACCAAGCACACTGATACCCCTGTCCCCATACACATAAGTGTCCCCATAAAACAGCCCCCAAAACATCTGTATGACCCCCATCACATCTGTTACCATACACAAAACATCTGTCACAGTCCCCAAAACAGCTGTATGTCCCCAAAACATCTGTCACAGTCCCCAAACATCTGTATGACCCCGTCACATCTGTCACCATACACAAAACATCTGTATGTCCCCGTCACATCTGTCACAGTCCCCGTCACATCTGTCTGTCCGCCAACACCAAATAAACTCCAATTTGGGTTATTTTTACCAAAGTAATGTAGCAGTATCATTTTTGGTCAAAATTTATGAAGAGAAATTACTTATTTGCAAAATTTTATAACAGAAACGCAGAAAAATGCATTGGTTTTTTTTTCAGTCTTTTTTTAATTTATAGTGCAAAAAATAAAAAACTCAGGGGTGATTAAATACCACCAAAAGAAAGCTCTATTTGTGTGAAAAAAATGATAAAAATTTCATATGGGTACAGTGTCTCATGACCGCGCAATTGTCATTCAAACTGCAACAGCGCTGAAAGCTGAAAATTGGTCCGGGAAGGAAGGGGGTTTAAGTGCCCAGTATTGAAGTGGTTAAACAATTGAGTAAGGCACTGGGCCAGAGACACGGAAACCTTGGAAAGAGCTGCCAATGCTCTTGTCCATTGTTCGTCCGTATCTCCGCCCAGTTCCTCATCCCATAATCTCTTTGCTGGTAAAACTATTTTTTTCTGATATTGCTCTTGTAGCTGGTCATATGTCTGTGATATTAAACCCTGCTTTTTATCCCGCTTACTCAGTATTGTTAATATATTAGGTTTATTTAATTTAAATTCCCGAAGGCCTGCCTGTATCCTAATAGCATGCCTCAACTGAAGATATTGAAAAAAATCTTTGGTTGGGCCGTCCAAATTCTTTCCCAAGTTGAGCAAAAGTTTTTATCTCTCCTTCCTGGAACAGTTGACATATATATTTTATATCTTTTGCCTTCTATAAATCAAACCCTTCTAGTTTTAACAATTCCACATATTTTTTATTGTTCCAGATAGGAGTGAACAATATGTCCCTTAATATCTAGAACACTCCTAGTTTCCTGCCATGTCTTCTCAAACAACTCACCAGTCTGGCACTTTTTATCTCTCATTATATTACCTGCTTCCAAGAGGGATATCAAAGGGTACCCATCTCCACATAGGGAGCATAGAAGAACCTGTATGCTATCCATCTCTATCACTTCCATCCAACCGCTAAAATGCTGTATCTGTGATGCTAAAAAATTATTACTCAGGTGGGAGATGGACAAACCACCACTCTCTTTAGCCAGCATCAATGTGGATAGTTTAATCCACAATGATTTTCCTCTCCATATTAATTTTCTAAAGATAGATTCTATTTTCTGAAACCAGAATTGTGTGATCCAGACTGGTGAGTTGTGGAAGACATAAAGTAATTGTGGTGACCAGATCATTTTTATAAGGTTGGCTCTGCCTATTACCGTCAATGGCAATTTGCACCAGCTTCTGCTTTCATCTTTAAAATTAGCAAACACGGGTTTTAGATTTAAATTTATATATTCCCTAATGTTCTGTGATACGACTATCCCTAGATATCTTGTCCTTAATTTGGATTTGGGCAGCTTGGCCTATTAATGGAGTTTCAATATCATCCAGCGGAAGTAGCACAGATTTATACCAGTTAATTCGGAAGCCGGAGAACTGCCCGAACCCGATAACAATATTCATCAACTCCTCCAGTGAACTAACGGTGTCCTCAAGAAAAATCAGCGCATAGTGCTACTTTATCCTCCCTCCCTGTTCTACAAAATCCCTTTATTTTCGATGATTGTCTTATGGTTGTGCTAAAGGCTCCATAACCAGAGCAAACAGCAGGGGTGACAAAGAGAGCACCCCTGCCTTGTCCTTCTATTTAATGTGAATAATTTAGAAACAGTATTATTAACTTTTAGCCTTGCTTTGGGTTCCTTATATAGCATCTTTACCCATTTTATGAATTCTGGCCCTATTACAAAAATATTTAAAACAGCCCATAAATATTCCCATTCCACCATGTCGAATGCCTTTTGTGCATCCAGACACAAAATTGCCCTGGAGCCTACATTTTCCATGGGGAGCTGCATATTTGGAAACAGCCTTCTTATATTAGTAGAGGTTGATCTATTTATATATTTTGATAATCTATTTGCAAGAACCCGTGCAATAATTTTGGCATCTGATGTTAGAAGGGATATTGGACGATATGATTCAGGTGATAATAGATCTTTATCCTTCTTGGGGATCACCGTTATCACTGTGTCCTGCATTGACCTAGGCAGCTCCCTGGCTTCATAAGCCACATTAATCACCTCTAGTAGAGTTGAGCGAACCTCTGGAAGTTCGGGTTCTGCTGGTCCGTCCGAACTTCGGGACAAAGTCCGGGTCCGGGTCCGGACGGAACCCGAACGATCGCACGGACAACGAACCCCATTGAAATCAATGGGGACCCAAACTTTTATGCACAAAAATGGCTGTAACAAAGTCCTGGAAAGCCCTAGAGGGCTGCAAAAGGAAGTAAAATGGGGGTAAGGGTAGGGCAAGTGCCCTACAAAAAAATGGGGACAGGGAAATAACTGTAAATATTTTTAAAAAAATAAAAACATAAAAAAAGCAAAAATGGAGGTGAATGTGGATCATCTTCAAACTGTGTCTGAAAAGTATTAATTAATGGTAGAAGCCATATAACTGTTCTAAAATCATCTTCAAACTAGGGCAAGTGCCCTAC
>BLSH010434273.1:170491-192201 GCA_018402905.1 Glandirana rugosa
TTATATTTTATGCTGTGTTCTTCATAAGTCTTATAGAAACAACTAAAAATATGTTGTAATATATTTAGATCACGTAACCCTCACAGCTTTTTTTTTATTTAAGAACCTACCCCACTTGAATGGATTTACATTAGGACGTCTCCTTCTCAAAGAACTATCGGGACATGTCGTCCTGTTCGACTTTGTCCGTCAGAGGGTTTAAGTATTACCATTCCGCGGACCATACCTGCCTGACGGTAGGCTCTAAATATTTTTTATACCATTGTAGAATAACGGTTTTAATGATCTCCAATCACAACTCGCTTGGGCCTGACATTGCAAGCCCAGGCATGGCTTGAAAGCCCACAGGCAACCGAACCCGAACGATTTTTGAAATGTCCGGGTCCGGGTCCGTGCCACGGACACCCGAAAGTTCGGTACGGACCCGAACGTTACAGTCCGGGTTCGCTCAACACTAACCTCTAGTAATTTTGGCAATAAGATGTTACCATATTTTTTATAAATCTCGGATGGCAGTCCGTCCATACCAGGCGCCTTACCATTATGAATTTGGGAGACTGCCTGTTTCAGCTTGTCCTGCTGTACAGGGCTATCAAGAAACTCTTCCTCTGCAGGATTACATTTAGGTAAGTTCACCCCATCCAAGAATTTATTTTTTTTTCGACACTCCCAATGCACTAGATTTATATAATGTTGTATAAAAATCAACAAAGATATTCTGAATACTTCTTGTGTCGTATTTTATATTGAATCTCTAAGTGCTACTATTGTTGACTGGCCTTCTTGAACTCGCGTTATAATTGATAGGACTCGGCCTACCTGCTCCCCTGCCTCATAGTTCTTCTGACTCAAGAAAAATCTGCTATTCTCCGCCTTAGACATGCAGAAATCCCTATATGTTTTCTGTGCATCCTGCCAAGTTGAACGTTTTTCTTCCATGGGATCTGCGATATATTGTTTTTCCATCTTATTTACTAAATCCATTATATCCTCCTCTTTCTGTCTAGATACTTTGTTATCTTAGATATTTCTTTAATCAGCACTCCGACAAGAAGGCCTTCATGGAGTCCCAAATAATTATCTCATAGGTCTAACCTTTATTGTTTTCAAAGAATCCCCTCAAAAGTGATTTTGAAATGTTTTTTTTTACCTCTGCTGGATTTTGAAGTCTATCCTCCTCCTCACTCATTATGTTATTAAAATCCCCCAGGACCAGCGCTGGGAGATCTGGAAATTCTGCCATTTTCCCAAAGATTTTTTTCAGAGCCTCGTCATTATGGGGGGGGGGGGGGGGCAAGACATTCACCAGCAAAAAATTCCTATCATTCAGTGTACATCATAGCATTATATATCGTCCTTCAGAGTCTATCATTTTTTGATTACATGTAAGCCGTGTAGATCGGGAAACCAATACACTTTCTCCTCGTGAATATGTTGAATATACAGAGTGTATTTGAAAAAAATATCCTGAGTTACCAATGAGGTACTTAATCCTCCCGTGCTAAATGTGTCTCCTTCAGGAAGACTACCTCTGATTTATAAAGTTCCAATATTTCCAGTATTGCCTGCTTGTTCTCCCTGGCACCCATTCCCCTTACATTCCAGGAAATTCATTTGACTTTATCACTCATGAATATATTCTAACGAGTGATGTAGGACAGAGGACGAGAGATAGAGGGGGTGGAGGAATAAAGAAAAAAAAAAAACCCCTCCTTTACCCTTCCAACATAACCTTGCCATATGTGAGTTGGCACACATTCTCATAATCCCACCACCCATTCCTCCCATTGTCCTCACGGGACACATACAGGGGAGACTTGTAACCATGACTGTGTGTGGCGCTATTGCTCAGCTGGTACCAGAAATAAATATAGAGAAAGAAAAAGAAAAGGAAAAAAAAATTTTTTTTTTATACCAATGCAAAAAATGCAAAAATACAATACATAGATAAATCCTATTATTTTTCCTTTCCCCCTCCTCTCCCACCCCTATTATCTTTGGTTCTAATCACTTGATCATAGCTCCTTCTATGTTTTACCTCTGATGTGAAAAAGGGGGGAGGGGAAGAGAAAGAGAGAAAAAAAAGTCATCATACCAATACAAAAATACAATATATAAATAGATCCTGTTATTTTTCTTTTTTTTTTCAATTCTCTTCCCTTCTTTTTTTTCCCCATACCAATACAAAAATACAGTATATAATATGCATATTTTAAATGTATTTCATGTCTCCTTATTAAAACCTTTGGTATGCAACCGCTTCACCACCTCAGTACCACGTCCTCATCCAGTTCAGGTTGAGAACCATGAGGAGTATGAAATACAATCTATCATTGACTCCCATAGGTGCATACAGTACCTGGTATATTGGAAAGGGTAGGGTCGGGAGGAGCGCTCTTGGGTCTCATCCTCAGATGTGCATGCTCCTGTCCTCCTCCGTGCTTTACATACACTGTTTCCCCTCAAACCTAGTGGCCCTCTGAGGGGGGGTCCTTGAGGAGGGGTACTATCAGGGCTGGGCTCAGCCCTCCCTTCTCAGAGTTCAAGCTGCTCAGCTGTTGGTTAATTGCCAGTACTCATCATTCCACAGTGACTCATCTGGTGATCATTTGTTGCTCGTCAGCCAGCCCTGCTGGCTATTTAAACTGCCTGAATCATATCTCCTGTGCCTTAACCTTGGTCAACATATCCAGAGACTCTCTGCTGTTGTTTCCTGTTAAAGACTTTGCATGGCTGACTTCCCTTCTGGTTCCTAATCCTGATTGCTGTCTCTCTGGATTCCTATTTTACTGGCTTGTTTCAACTACCCGCTCTGATTACCGAACCCTGGCTATGTTTTGACTATGTTTGCACCGTTTGTACTATTTTAGCATTTTATTAAAAAGTGTGATTTTTACTGCACTTTTGTCTCAGTCTGATTCATGGTTCCTGACAATACCTAAGATGTCATACAAGGGGACGGAAGGGGAACCCACATAGTATAATTCAATTATATGAAAAGTAAATGTTTAAAATTACATAGTTCTACTCACTTGTACAAGACAAAAAAACACTATGAGACCTGGAAACGCTGCTGCGGCATGCGTTCCAGTGGCCAGAAATAACGTCATCAGATAGTCCCGCCCAATGCATTTCGCCAGCCTTCTTCAGAGGGACAGTCTCTGTAGCCTCAATTGCACTGAATATGAATGAATAGGAAACAGAGTCTCCTCTTCATTCACAAACTGAAGCAATAATAATCACAGTTTACTATGCTCAGTTATGAATGGACACAGGAGTGATCTGTAGTGATTGCTCACTGTATCCAATTCAAAAAAGAAGGGGTCGGTAAATTACATATTTACCAGCCCCTTCCCTGACTCTCCATCTGCCTTTGCATCAGCGGGAGAGGGAAGCCGGCGGAAATGCAAGGGTGGGGTGGGGGGTACACACAGAGGGAAATCAGATGTGGGCAACACAGGGAGGGGGATCAGTGTGGCAAGACAGGAGGACAATTACAAAACAATGCACTGTGTCTGTGTCTCTCCCTCCAGCAGCTGAAAGCCAGCAGGAGGTAGAAGGGGAGAAACCAGCCTTCAGCTACTGGTGGGAGAGACAAAGACACAGTGCATTGTTCTAGAATTGTCTTCCCATCCCGCAAAACTGACCCACCTCCCTGTCTGGGCCCTACAGGGTCAGCGGTCCTGGACATCTATTTTGTGTGAGGAACTGTTAGAACCCCTGCCAAATTTCCTCTGCTATCCAGGGCTCTGCTAGAGAGACATGACCTCACATCCTGTCCTGCTGACAACATTTGACCAGACTGGAAGTAACAGTAACTCTCCAACATCAATAGAGACAGAAATCAAGATGTTTTTTCTTTAATAAAATTGGGAAATGTTTGCAGTACAAGAGGGAACTCTGCAGATGTTGATGCAGAAGGGAACACAGTGGATTCTAAAGTAAAGGAGATCTATGAGGACTCTGATGTAAGAGGGAATGCTGCTGACTCTGGTGTAAAGGGAAACTCTCATGTAAGGGGGGCTCTGGTAACCAGAGCCCCCCTTACACAAGAGTCCACAGAGCTCCTCTTTACATCACAGTCCACAGAGTTCCACCTTACATCAGACTCCAGAGTTGCCCTTTGCATCACAGTCCACAAAGTTCTCACTTACATGAGAATCCAGAGAGTTCCCCTTTACATCACAGCCCAAAGTATGCAGTTAAAGTGTAAGGTGAACTCTGTAGACCCTGATCTAAAGGGGAACACTGCAGACTGTGATGCAAAGAGGAACTGTGATGTAAGGGGGTCTCTGTTCACCAGAGACTCCCCTTACACAAGAGCCCACAGAGTTCCTCCTTACATAATAGTCTGCAGGATACCCCCCCCCCCCACACACTGCAAGGGGGAACTCTGCGGACCCTGATTTAAAGGGGAAATGAGTTCTTATTCTTCCCCTCTTTATCCAAATTGTAAAAAATCTTTGGGAATGACATACACTAACTTAATTCATCTTTGTGTGAATTAACAAGCATGGTTAATATTTGAATACATGTGGCACAGTAAAGCATCACCCCCTTCCACTAGTAGATATTGGTGAATGCAAAATTGGAAAATAACTTATCCTTTTTTTATGTAGAGGATACTGATTGTTTTTAAACTATTATTTGCAATAGTGGCCAAACATAATAAAAAAATAAAGCCTCTTAAAATGTATGAGCCACATATCTATTCAAAATGAGCTTTAAGACACGTTTGTAATATAAACACAAACAAATTTAAAATATAGCATACATTATAAATAATCCAGAGACAACAGACCTGCAAAGTAAGTGACAGAATGAGAAAAACTGATTTGGGGCTTCACATAAGGGCTCAGTTATTGAAAATTATCATAATCTTTGTGGTGCCGAATATTTTGCTAGTTTCAAAGTAAATATGAATGCACATTTCCAGTTTAGCAGTTTCATTACAATTAATGGGATGTAATATAATCCAGAACATTTCCTTTTATTTCCTCTAACGTACACAGCAATCTCACTTTTTCTATTCGACAGCCCCGTTCTTCTAGCAAGGCATGAAAGGGTTTTATTTATTATGCCATTGAAATTGCAAATGAAGGTAATAAAATCAGCAGCATGCCTCCAGTGTGTTAATGGTAATATAGTGGCTTAATATAACTCATGTTTGTGTTCAACATGCTGCTAAAAGTCTTCAATGCAAATGCAATTACTACCATTAATCTCAATACCTTGCAGCCATTATTTGCTGTGATGTTCACCAAGTTGTCATTCATTGTATTTTTATGTGTAACTAACAGTTCTAATGTTCTTGTCTCTGCCAGAAAGCCCTTGGGCATCCTGTTGAACAGGGACATTATAGTTCTAGGCCCCGTGCCTCTTTCAAGTCAGAACCTTCTTCATAATCAGAACCAACACCTCCGTGCAAGTCTATGCAGCTAAAATGGTACGCACAAACAAATACAATATACAAGGCTATAAAATTCAAGCCATGGACTCTCATTTAATGCAGTGGTGGCTGGTGTTTTTTTTTGAGAGATGGCAAAAAACCCCCCCCACCCCCGGTCTGCCGGTGGCACTCCCTCTCGCTCCGTCAGGTCACAAGCTCCCCCCCGGGGGTCTCACGATCGTTCGGCACTTACCTCATCAACAGTTGCGGGCAGCACTGAGATGGGCTGGCATCTCCTTCTCCTCTGCATCGCGGCAGCTTCTGCCATGCATCTCCTCCCTCCTCCTCCTAGGTATCCAATAGGATCGCCTGTCCTTTCAGCCAATCCGGTGACGGGTCTCAGGACCCACTTCCTTATTTGCCGGGAGGAGGATCAGTGTGAAAATAGCTAATATTTATTCTCTATTATCACACAACTGGGTGGGCATGGAGCGCAGTGCTCTGTACCCCAAGCCCACCCTTTTTTGAAGCCTATTAGAGCCTCTGGCTCTAATCATGTGCTTAACCCCCCCCCCCCATTGGAATCCTTGTGTCTGGCGTCCTGGATGTAGATAAGGGGGCTAGACGCATGGATGGGGGGCCGCCACTGATTCAATGAGTGATCATGATTTGCATAATGACCTAACCTTGCATAGCCAATAAGACTTTAGTTCACTGTACTCAGATCTGTTACAAAATTATAGGTTGCTATGAGTTTCCTTTGCATTGCACCTTATATTTATACTTTACACTGACTTACCGAGAAAGCTCATTAGTTATTTTACTTAAAACTGAAGATTAGGTATGGACATAGTTACATTGGTTCAACTGTAATAGTGGTGCCTACTACAGTGATCTCCAGCTTCCAGAGCCTCCCACGGTATGGGAAATACATTACATAATAATTAATAATAATAATAACAAAAATAATCAATATATATTATAATATAAACAAATAATTATAATACATAAAGATTATTATGTTGGTCCAGCTTGGACCAACATAACTACTGTATGTAAAAACTACCATTCCATGTGCGCATGCGTGAGAGCTCCGTGATTGCCGCCTAAGCCAGGAGCTCTGCACCAGGTCGAGCCAGCGGCGCTTCACAAACCCGACACAGCAAGCAGAGAAGCCTGATCTCAGGACCCCTGATCACCGGACCACCCTCCGCACACCCCCAGATATCCAGTGATTCGGCCAGGAGGAATCTAGAGCCGCAGTTCAACATCCAGCCAGCCGAGGGGTGTACCAAGATGGCCACTGCTGTGGCCCAGTCACATGTCTCCAGTGACTCGGGTATAGCAGATCTCAGACAGGTACTGTCCCCAGCCACCCTCACCTTCACTCCTGGGACCCACGGGCAGAACCAGCTGATCACAACCCCATCCCCAGCCTCCACTGAATCACTTTTTGTTTGAGCACACCATGGAGGACTATGCCTTAACTCCCCTCGGGCCTACCCAGGCCTCCCACTCAGGTGGTCCAGCCCCGACCCTCAAGCCCTCAAGCCTAACATACATTCTACAGACTTCTGTTAGGTACCAGGTAGTGAGCCTGACGGTCAGGGGTGGCCTCTCCTACGACTCCGGTTTGTGGGACCGCTGGAGTGGGGACAGCGGCCACAGGAGCATGGTGGGGTAAGAGTGCCTGTAGAAGTCCAAGAGTATCCGTCAGCAGTGGTCAGGAGATGTGCTGGTGTCCAGAGCAGGATACTTGATGGGACCAGGTGGTCGCAGGCACAGCAGCAAAGTCAGGGAAGAGCAGGGTCAGCAACGGGCTGGCAGCAGAAGTACAGAAGGATCAAGCAATCGGGTGGTCGTAGGCAAGCCGGGGGTCGGTACAGGCAGAGTTCAGGCAAGGTCACAGGAACAGATAACAGGTCACTCAGGAAAACAAGTCACACACTGTAGATCAGACAGCACTCATTGGAGGGTGTGCACATCTTAAGTAGAGCTGTTTGGCGCTGTTTCCAGCGTGTGCACGCGCGTGAACGCGCATGAACGCGCAAATAGCGCTCAAAAAGTCCAAAATGCAGGATTTTCCCTAACATTGCCCCCCTTTACGGGCAGCCTCCGGATGCCCAGCTGGGCCCCTCTTTGCGGGTGACTGCGGAGGAAGAAATTTACCAGATCCGTGGCATGCACATTTTGTTCAGGCTCTCAGACAAAGTGATGACAAAACGCATCAGTGCGTGACCACACGGTTGTCAATCAGAGCCAGCTGGGACGCTCCGTACCCAGGAGCACTGCAACAGTTTACACTAGTGGTGAGACGGACTCGTCAGAAGCTGTGCTTTATTTTATACCTTATTCGGGAGACACAGTATGATTATATGCTGTAATTTTATGTGCATCTTGTAAGTGTATTTCCTAAGAGGGGGGCGTTTTACATGGTATTTAATAAATTATCCTCAAGGTAATGCACTATGTGAGCGCTTTCTTTTAAGGAATAGTCCTATGTATATAGGACGCATTATCTATTGCCAATATACCAAGGGAGAGAGCGGTGGAAAGAGGAGTGGATGCTAGCACTTATATTAGAGTTGACAGCTGTGCTTTTTGTTGGCTGCTTGCTGGTGAGTCTTTCCACATGGGGGGAACCCCTTTGCTTCCTTATCACGAGGTGTGGTGACGGTGGTTAATAAGGAGTGAACCAGCCTGTCTATGGATGCATTTATTTGCATTATATGGACTATTATATATATGGACTCATGTTTTAACAATTACACTTACCATTACTTATGTGATGTTATCATTATAGGGTGGTTTTTGATTTATTATTGTTTGCTTTTACTCATAAGTGGCTGCTAATGTATTAGTTTTCATTTTAAACATCCAGACAGATGTCCGGTTTGTTATAAATTGGAACAAATTTATTGAGAGATATTGATTGTGGTTGAGGTTTACACCATAATAAGACATACATTTTAATTTTTAATATTGTTACTATTTGAATTTGAGTGTATGTTTATCCTTGAGTGCTGATATCAGTCACGATAGTCTAGACTGTGGAGTTTTGATTCATTCTTTTAATGATACGTGAAAGACTGGATGAATCCTGAGATTGTCTGGTAAAGTCAGCTCATAGCAGACCTTGTTGATCCTCCTTTTCACTGGGAACGAACCTATGAATCTAGGGCCCAGCTTCCTAGATGGGCATGCCAGCTTTAGGTTGGTCGTGGCCAGCCGCACAGGGTCTCCTATTTGTAAGGCTAAATCCCCTCTTCTCTTCTTATCAAAAGCCCTCTTGCTGTCTTTCTGTGCCTTGCCCATAGCTTCCTGCAACAGCTTATTGTTGCGGCAGAAGAAGTCTAGAGTGCTTTGAACAGCTGGAATTGAAGACTCCGGGATGAGGTCTGGTAAGAACGTAGGATGGAAGCCATGATTTGCAAAAAATGGAGTTTGCTTGGTGGCTGAATGGCAGGAATTATTATATGCAAACTCCGCCATTGGCAGGAATGACACCCAATCATCCTGCACGAAGGACATGAAACACCGAAGGTATTGCTCAAGAGTCTGATTTGTTCATTCTGTCTGCCCATTAGACTGTGGGTGATAAGCAGAGGACAGAGAGAGCTTTATTTTCAGGATTCCACACAGAGCCTTCCAGAATCAGGAAGTAAATTGCACCCCCCCGGTCAGATAAAACGTCCAAGGGCACACTGTGGAGCCTGACAATTTCCTTAATGAACACCCGGGCAGTCTCCATGGCCGAGGGGGTGCCCTTTAGAGGCAGGAAGTGGGCCATCTTCGTCAGCTGGTCTACCACGACGAAGATAGCTGTGCAGCCGTCAGAAGGAGGCAGCTCCACTATGAAGTCCATAGAAAGCATGGCCCATGGTCGGCTGGGAACAGGCAGAGGTTTTAGCAGGCCCCAGGCTTTGTTCCGGGGATTCTTGTTCCGTATGCAAGTGGTGCAGGCATTTACATAATCCTTGCAATTTTTTGCCAGATCGGGCCCCAAGAAGGTGCGCTGCACCAACTACATGGTCTTACGGGCACCAAAATGCCCTGCTAAGGGATGATCATGGCAGAGTCCCAGGACGGTGACTCGAACCTCTTCCAGGACAAAGATCAGTCTCCCTTTCCACAGAAGACCCTCCCGTGCCTGTAGATTGTCCCTGATTGCACTAGGGGTCCTTACAGTTGCTTGTTTGAGCTGCGACAGGAGGTCCCTCTGTAACAACAGGAAGTTCCCTGCTGGCAGGATGGTGTCCGGAACTGTGGAGTCCTTAGCATCCTCGTACATTCATGAGAGGGTGTAGGGTTTAACATTCTTGGACCCTGGTCTATAGGTGATATGAAAGGTGAACCTTGAGAACAACAACGCCCATGGGGCCTGGTGGAGTCTCAGACGTTTGGCAGACTTGAGATACTCAAGGTTCTTGTGGTCTGTATAAGTCAATATTGGGTGTGCTGCCCCTTCCAGCAGGTATCTCCACTCCTCTAAAGCGGCTTTGATAGCCAGGAGTTCCCGGTCGCCCACGTCGTAGTTCCTTTCAGCCAGAGCAAGTTTCCTAGAGAAAAAGGCCACTGGATGCACTAAGCTCTTGAGACCAGAGCGTTGGGAGAGGACCACCCCTACAGCATTTTCTGAGGCATCTACCTCTAAGATGTAGGGAAGGGCCTGATTAGGGTGGCACAGCACTGGGGCAGATGTGAAAAGTCCTTTTAGTGTTCCAAAGGCGGACTGAGCTTCAGGAGACCAGCGGAACCGGGTTCCCTGCTTGGTGAGCTGGGTGATGGGTGAGATGATGGCCGAGAAGCCTTTAATAAACTTGCGATAAAAGTTTGCGAACCCAACGAACCGTTGGACTCGCTTTTTATCTGTGGGTGCTGGCCACGGCAGTATTGCTGTCACTTTTTGCGGGTCCATTTCAATGCCCTCAGAGGAGAGGATTAGACCCAGGAACTGGATGCTCCGATGCTCAAACTCGCACTTCTCGGGTTTGGCGTAGAGGCGAAGTTGACGAAGACGACAGAGGACAGCTTTAACATGCCGTTGATGGTCTTCTAGAGAGGAGGAGAAGATAAGGATATCGTCCAAATAGGCTATAACAAACATATACAATAAGTCCCTGAGGATGTCGTTGATGAAAAACTGAAAGGTGGCTGGAGCATTGCATAAGCCGAAGGGCATAACAAGATACTCGTAGTGGCCGAATCTGGTGCGGAACGCTGTCTTTCACTCATCTACTTCCCTTATACAGATGAGATTATATTCCCCTCTCAAATCCAGTTTAGTGAAGACTGTGGCGGAGCGTAGTCTCTGGAATAGCTCTGGTACCAAGGGGAGTGGGTAGCGGTTTTTCACCGTGACCCTGTTCAAGTCCCGGTAATCTATACAGTGTCGAAGGGAGTGGTCCTTTTTTCCACAAAAAATATGCCTGCACTGGCAAGAGAAGTGGAAGGGTGGATGAAGCCCTTCTGTAGGTTCTCATCAAGGTATTCCTTCAGTGCTCCCAAATCCTTTTCAGACAATGGGAAGATCCGGCCAGGGAATTTCAGCCCCGGGGAGGAGCTTGATTGGGCAATCGTAGGGCCGGTGCAGGGGAAGGGAGTCTGTGTCTTGCTTGCTGAACACGTATAAGTATTCATGGTAGGCTCGGGGCAACCTCTGGCAGAGTTCATGGTCCGAGTCCAGGCACAGAAGAGTTGGAGACAAGGGTGTTGGAGTGGGGAGACAATGTTCTTGGCAATATGGGGACAAAAACTGGATAAGTCCGGATTGCCAGTTGATCTGCGGGTTATGGGCTTGGAGCCACAGCAGACCCAGGATGACAGGAAACAGGGGTGAGGTGATAGCGTACAGACGTAATAGCTCCTGATGGCCGGAAAGAGTGGTGGTCAGTAGAGCTGGGGTCTCCTTTACTACCAGTCCAGATCTAACTCGAGACCCATCGGCCAGGAGCACCGTGAACCCTTGTTCCTTGGGCAGGAGAGGAATACCTTGTTTGGCAGTGAACTCGAGGTCAATAAAACAGCTGCAAGCTCCTGAGTCGATGATGGCTGTAACTGACACTGATCTTCCAGGTAGCTGGAAGGACACGGGAAGGGCCAAGTGGGCTGAATGGGCTGGCTGGAGTGAGGGTCCTATGGATGACCCGAGGAGGCCCTTCTGCTGTTTAGCTGGGCAGTTGTGCACATAGTGGCCTGCCTCACCACAGTAAAGGCAGAGGTTGCCCTGGCCCTGGCCTAAGCGTTCCTGAGGAGGCAGCAGGGAGCGGGCCGAGACTTTGGATAGTATCCGTGCAGGCTGTGGTGATGGTGCGGAGGCCTCCCGTCTGCGTTCACGCAGGCGACGGTCAATCTGAATGGAGAGCATGAACAGATTGTCCAGGGAACTTGGGACTCCCACACGGGCCAGCTCATCTTTGAGGTCTTCTGACAGACCCAGACGAAATTGATGTCGCAATGCTGCGTCATTCCAGCGGGTATCCGCACTCCACCGCCGGAAATCAGTTACATAGTCCTCGGCGATTCTATCACCCTGCTGGAGTACATGGAGCATAGATTCAGTGGTGGCGGACCGCTGAGGGTCGTTAAATAGCTGTGACATCGCTTGGAACAGGGAGGACAGGGTATTCAGCTGGGTGTCATGGGTCTCCAATAGGTGGTGAGCCCAGGCTTGGGGTCCGCCTTGCAGCAGAGATATGACAAACCCCACCTTGGTTTGTTCTGACTGGAAAGTCCATGGATGCAGGGAAAAGTAGAGCTGACAGGCATTTAAAAAGGCTCTGAACTTGGACCGGTCTCCGGAGAACCTTTCAGGAGTAGGCACCCGGGGCTCTGAGATAGGCATCACAGTAAGCGGATCAAGGCTGGTCATAGTGGCAGAGCCGGAAGTGGTGGCTACAACTTCCTCCTCGAGAAGGGCGTGCTTTTCCTGAAGCGCCCTGATGGCCTGTGTAAGGTCTGCGAGGTGTTGGTTGACCTCATGTAGACCAGAGGCCCCTCTGCAGGCTCAGTCATGGCTGTCTGATATTGTTAGGTACCAGGTAGTGAGCCTGATGATCGGGGTGGCCTCTCCTACGAATCCGGTTCGTGGGACCGCTGGAGTGGGGACAGCGGCCACAGGAGTGCGGTGGGGTAAGAGTGCCTGTAGAAGTCCAAGAGTATCCGTCAGCAGTGGTCAGGAGATGTGCTGGAAGGGTGCTGGTGTCCAGAGCAGGATACTTGATGGGACCAGATGGTCGCAGGCACAGCAGCAAAGTCAGGGTAGAGCAGGGTCGGCAAAGTACAGAAGGATCAAGCAATCGGGTGGTCGTAGGCAAGCCGGGAGTCGGTACAGGCAAGGTCGGGACATGCCGGGTCAGAGGAACAGATAACAGGTTACAGGTTGCTCAGGAAAACAGGTCACACACTGTAGATCAGACAGCACTCGTTGCAGGGTGTGCACAGCTGAAGTAAAGCCGTTTGGCGCCGTTTCCGGCGTGTGCGCGTGAACATGCGGACGCGCAAATAGAGCCCAAAAAGTCCAAAATGCAGGATTTTCCCTAACAACTTCTTCCTTAGAATCTCTGATTTACTAGAAAGGGGGCTTTCAAATACTGCTTCCAGAATTACTGGCGACATTAAGGCCGTCTTCCAGAATCTAGGGGCCAGGATGGAAGCTATTGAGCAGAAGCTGGACATCACTGTAGTGAGAACTAACCAAAACTCGGATCACATCAGGGTCCTACAGGAACAACTGGACATAGCCCTGGCTAAAATTGAGGGCATGGAAAATAGGTTCAGGAGACATAATTTTAGGGTCAGAGGCCTTCCAGAGTCCATCACAGATGCCCACGCTGCCGTCCAAGACCTCATGAAAAAGCTCATCCCAGATGCCCCCCAGCACTGCCTGGAACTGGACAGGGCTCATAGAGCCCTAAGGCCACAGAGAAAAGATGGCTCCCCCAGAGACATAATCGTAAAGCCTCACTTTTATGTGATGAAAGAGGAAATCATGTGATTATCTCGCAACAACTCCCAGGTGTCCTGCCTAGGCCATCAGATACAAATTTATGCGGACCTGGCTCCATCCACTATACAAAAGAGAAGAGCCCTTAAACCACTTCTATCAATCCTCTCAACCAAGAATATTAAATATTGGTGGGCCTTCCCCTTTGCGGTGAAATTCATGTGGAAAGGTAAAACCCTCTCTTTCACAACATTTCCAGAAGGCGAGAAAATTCTGCTGGTCCTTAAACTAATCTCCCAAGAAGCATCCATGGATTACACCAATGCCTCCACAGGCGCAGCAAAACGCCCACCGCCCGCCAGCCCAATCCCCCCTCTCTGGATCAAATCAAAGTCCAAGAAATCCAAGGACAACCAACCTCCTTAACCAGAGCTGATCCATCTACAGGCTTTCATCTATGTCACATTTAGTGGCCTACCTCCAGTGGAGTTCTCACTGTCGAATTGGGCTTTTGGCCCCTACCAATTATTGACTGCCAAAAACACAGACTACTTTTTAGCCCATTTGGCCCCAGTTTCCAGTTTTCAGTTACCCCTTTGTTTTATTGTGAGCACAAGAGCTAGGTTGGAACCACCCTAAAGGGGCCTCTCATAAAAGGCCTCCCAGTCACATCTGCCTGATCTTATAGACTTCCATCCTCATCTTAAAAAGCTCTTACTTCCGATGGACTGAACAGCCTTTCCTAAAGGCAGTTTCCGGAAAATATGCAGTTTAAAGCAATCTATGTGTTTCATTTGTGCTTCTTGCTGTGTCTTTAACATTTTTTTATGTTTAGGTAGTCTCATTGGGACCTGATCTGTCCCCATGTACATCCTCTTACCCTTTGATTGCGGCAAGTCCATCATCACGGGATAAGACGTCCACCCCTCCTTGTAGGGCGGACAACCTCTACTTAGGAATCGGGTGAGGGATTTCCCCATCTGGCACTAAATGGTCTACCAGAAGACCCACTTGCATGTTTAATATGCTCTCTTCCTGTTCTCTCTCTCTAACTCTTTTCTTCAGTCAACCAGGGGGGATGTAGCCCACTATCCACCGAAAAGCCAAGATTCCACCATACCAAAGGTTTTGAGCCAATCACCCAAAAAGAACCTGCTAGGTGTAAGTGACAATACTATAGCAACATGCCGCCTTTCTTACACCATGGCTGATCCCAGCTCCTCCACCTCTCTCCTCAAGATTGCTACACACAATGCTCAGGGCCTCAACTTCCCTATTGAGAGGAGAAAGGTCTTCGAAGAATATAAAAAGCTCAAATTAGATGTTATTATGATTCTGGAGACACATTTCCCAGTCCGGTAAAGCCCCAAATTCCTCCACTCCTATTTTCCAAATTTCCACTTAGCCAATGTGGAAGACAAGACCAAGGGGGTAGCAATATTATTCTGAAAGCACTGTAATTTTGACTGCCAATCCGTGCTTAAAGACCTGGAAGGGAGATTCATATTAATTAAAGGAACGATAGATGGTCAGCTATACTCCCTTATTTCCTACTATACCCCCAATAAAGGGCAGACCAGATTCTTTCAATCATTATTGAAAAGCCTAAATCCTCTGCTAGAGGGGTCAGTAATCTTTGGAGGAGATTCCAACACTGTGTTCAACCAAGGGTTAGACAAATCTAGACCTCCTTAGCTAACACGCCCCACCAAAACTAGCCTTAAAATTGCAAAACTCATACACTCACAAGACCTTGTTTATGTCTGGAGGGAATTAAACTCCTCCAAGCGAGACTTCACCTACTTCTCCTGCCCACACCAATCTTACGCCAGAATTGACCACATCCTGACCTCCCCTTCTCTTATCCCGGCACCTAGGTCTGCTACTATCAAAGACATAGTGTGTTCTGACCATTCGTTGGTCATCCTGTCCCTAGTGAAAACATTCACTAGACAACCTTCCTTCCAATGGTGTTGAAGAAATAGATGATTCAATTAAAGAATATTTTAGCCTAAATAACAGCCAAGAGATCTCCCCAGAAACCCTCTGGGCGGCCCACAAGGTGACTATCAAAGGCAAACTCATACAAATAGCCTCGCAGAATAAGAAAGCCTGTCAGGTAGAAATCCATAAACTTTAACAATCCTTCATGTCCCTCAAAACTAAACATAAGAAAAACCCATCTAATATCTCACTCGCCCAACTAGATGCTGCCAGGCTAGCTCTAAATCTAGCCCCACACTGTTTCTGCCGAAAAATACATTAGTTGGAACAGTGCAAAATTTTATTCCCAGAGAGACAGAATAGGCTCAATGCTAGCCTTAAAACTCACTCCGAGAATAAAAACCCACACCCAACCTAGGATTAGGGGAGGTGGACAACCCCCCACAGCTGACCCTAGCAAGATCCTAAAAGCTTTCCACAACTTTTACTCTAAACTTTACAGCTCTGATGGAGCAGTCAATGGTCAAGCAATAACCGATTTCCTGAAGGACCTACCCCTTCCCTCCCTCTCAACAACTCATAGGGACATGATGGAAGAACCCATCGCAAGCGAAGAGGTCCTGGAGGTTATCAAGAACATAAAAAAGGGCTCAGCCCCGGGCCCAGATGGCCTTTTGGCTCTGTATTACAAAACATTCGCTCCCTCACTAGCCCCTTTCCTGGTGAAATTCTTTAACTACAAAGCCAATGGCTCCCCTTGAGACCCCCACCTCAATACAGCCTACATTACGGTCATTCCTAAACCAGGCAAAAACCCAGAAGAAGTCAGCTCCTACAGACCCATATCCCTTATTAACAATGACCTAAATATCCTAACAAAGATCCTAGCAAATCGCCTGGCCTCCTTCATAAGCCTCTACGTTCATAAGGACCAGGTAGGGTTTATCCCAGGCAGGCAAGGTCCTGATCAAATAAGGAGAGCAATCAAAATAGTTTCTCTACTCCATTCTAACTGGGATAACGATCTTAAACAAAGAGGAATGCTCCTATCCTTAGATCTACAAAACGCCTTTGACACTGTCTCCTGGCCCTATATCTTCTCCCTATTAGAGCACTGGGGCTTTGGCAAACGCTTCAGGAGTATTCTCCAAGCCATGTACTCTACCCCAAAATCCATGATTCGCCTAAGAGGACAACTCTCGAGTCCGGTCAACATAGCTAAAGGCACAAGAAAGGGATGTCCATTATCACCATTACTCTTTGCTATTGCAATAGAATCTCTCGTGATAGCAATCTGCCATAACCCAAATATACAAGGAGTTAACTGCGGCCCCCAGATACACAAGTGTGGTCCGTTTGCCGACGACATCCTCCTCTTCCTCACCTCCCCACTGACCACCCTCCCCAATATATGTAAATTACTGACGGACTTCGCAGCTATCTCTGGACTAAAGATTAATTACTCTAAGTCTCAGGTCCTCAACATCTCGCTACAACCAGAGATGGTCTCACAACTCAAAAATTCCTTCAAATTTGAATGGAGCGAGTCATGTATTAAATACTTAGGGATCAACCTAGCTGCTAGAACAAACCTCCTCTATCCCCTTAACTTCCCCCCCATATATAAGAAACTAGAGGCAGACCTTAAGGGATGGGCCAGGAATGAGCTCTCCTGGCTCGGTAGAATCAATTCCGTCAAAATGACCCTCCTCCCTCATCTATTATACCTGTTCAGATCCCTTCCCATCCTAATAAGATAAGACCACTTACGCACATTACAACATAAGGTCCTCAAATTCATATGGCAGCGTTCTGGTTACAGACTTTCCCAAAAACCGTTATATCAACACAAAACAAAAGGGGGCCTTGGGTTACCGCAATTTCAATGGTATTACCAAGCAGTCAGACTAGCTCAACTATCTATAGTCTACTCGAAATTTGAAAAACCAGACTGGACGCATATTGAAAGATAGGTGGCTCCATCTTTCACTCTAGACTTCATACTATGGATGCTTTCAAAAAATCGCCCTCCCATCTTGTCCCCAATCCTCTCACAAGCTCTGGTCCTCTGGGACAAAATGAGAACTTCCAATTCCTTGGTCTCCGAAATCAGACCCCTGGCACACATATTCCACAACCCAGCCTTTCCACTGGGTCTTCACCTCACTTATTTCAAATGGTGGCTGGATAAAGGGCTGTACCAGATTGGACACTACTTTAACTCTCTAGGCCCAATTACACTGAGTCACTGTGTCAACAATCTTGATTTACCAGAATCTGAACATTTTCGGTTCAGACAAATTCACCACTTCCTTCACAACCTCTGGAAAAACAAACCTAATCCCCCCACAATTACTCCATACGAACAATGGTGTGGGCAAGCCAGGGATCAAAAGGGCGGCATCTCAATAATATATCAGTCACTATCCCTACCCACCTCCAAATCAAGCTACATGATAGCCTGGGAGGATGACCTCCAGCTGGATTGGGACCTGGAAAAATGGCAGGCCTCCTGTCTCAGAGCCTACAGAGGCATCTTAAACACCTCTTTAATTGAAGCCGGCCTTAAAGTCCTTACCAGGTGGTATCTTACTCCCTGTAAACTGGCGATCATCTTCCCTTCAGCAAACCCCCTTTGCTTTAGAAATTGCCACTTGCGTGGTACCCTACCACACATTTGGTGGGAATGCCCTAGAATTAGGACATTCTGGAATAGGATTTTCACTCTGATTTTCAAAGTAAGGAATTCTCAGCTTCCTAAATCCCCAGCAATTGCCTTCTGGAATGCTGACCTCCCCGGTGCCCCCAAACACTGTCGACAGCTAATTCACTTTATCCTACTTGGGGCCAAACTCACAATAGCTAAAGCCTGGAAACAACCCAAAGTTTCCTTCGGGGCGGCCTGGCGAAAAATCGCTTGGATCATGTCGCAAGAGAAATTAGACAGCATTCTTACGGACTCAACAACATTCTGCAGAATAAGCAACATGGGACAAAAGGGAGGATTCACAGCGTGATTATGCTTCGATATCTCTGTATGATTGAGGCCATCTACGTTGATCGTGGTGGGAGGCCGGCGTATTCCAAATAGGTGAAGACCGTGGAGTATTTTGTAGTCTGAGCGCCGGGTCAGGTTCCAACAAACCCAGCTTTATTAGCAATTCCTTTCCTTCGTTTAGGTTAAACAAAGTATAGGTTGTACCGTTATGAGGCACAGTTAGTTTAAAGAGGAAGCCCCAGTGGTATCTTATCCTGGCCGATTGAAGGACTGAGGTCACCTCTTTCATTTTTCTTCTTCTCTCCAGGGTTGCTGGAGAGATGTCAGGAAAATTTTGAATTTTACATCCATCTAATACGATATTAGGAGTAACTCTGGAGGCGCGTAAGATCTCCTCCTTAACTAGAAAATCCTTAATGCACATTATGATGTCACAGGGTGGTTTGTCAGCTGGGGGTTTGAGTCTGAGCGCTCGGTGGATTCTGTTGCATTTAAAGGCCTCTATTGGTTTATTTGGCAGCAGGTTTTGAAACAATTTATTCATAGCTGGGATCAGGTCAGTTACTGTTTCTGCAACCTCTCTGACCGGCAGGTTATTTCGCCTGTTCCAATTGTCCAGGTCCTCCATTTGGGCCTGAACAAAGGAGAGACTTTCAGCGAGAGATTCAAAGTCCTTTCTCAAGTCATTGTGGGCAAAAGATGTTTGGTCTCTAGGAGATCCGTCCAATTGCCCAGGGCTGCTATTTCAGAGAAGAGAGCGTTGGTGGATTTATGCACCTCTGATTGTATTTTAGCGGCTAGTTTTTCATATATAATTGTAAGGCTCTCATCAAGATCAGCTTTTGTAAGTTGAGAGGAATTTTCGCTGTTTGGATGTGTGTTAGGGGCAGGTGGAAAGGCGGCGGCCGAGGCCTGTTTTTTAGCGCCATTTTGACTCATCTTCCCCTTTTGGGCTGAACATAGCAGGTAGTTAGTGAGGTTGTGTTAGTTTGAGCGGCGGCTATGCGCCTTCTTACTACCTGTCATACAAGGGTGTATCACGGTAAAGAGAGAAAAGAAAGTATCATTCTCCTCTCTGTCGTGTCTCTTGCCTTCTTGACTTGGCTGGTTTTAAAATTTGGTCATGCGGTTATCATCTGGAGGGGAAAGGACTGGTGGAGCGGTTATTAGGTTAGTACATTTTCCATCACGCAGCGATGGATGCAAACCTGGGGTTCTTGATTAATCAGGATCAGTTTCAGGAGGGATCGGAGAGTTACATTGCTGCAATCCCCCATGTATAGCCTGGGATAGTTAGTTATAGAGGAAGTCTCTCCAGGGCCCAATAGGCCGCCCCTCATGTCCCTGTTATGATCTTTTTCTAAAGGCTTCTAATGCCAACTGGGGGGAGATTCCTGTCAGTGCAAGGGCCCAGGAGGGTAATCTATGTGCTGGCAGGGGTAGATGGAGGAAGGGGACTCCAGGGGCCATGTCACAAGGTCCGGTAGTGGTAGGCCGCAAAAGTCGCTGCCTTGATTTTAATGGCGCGGATGCCGGCCGCCGATCCGAGCAATACGGGGATCAAAGTGTAGCTGGGGAGATGAGGAGTTGGGCTAGGGTGTTTTTGTTTCTCCCCCGCCTTTCCTGTGCTTGGATTCCTGTAGATTGTCCTGGGCTTGTGCAGAGCTCTCCAGGAAACGTCCAGCCGCGATCGCGTCAAGCCATGCCCCCCATGTCCCCACTTCTAAAGACTTCCTGTCTCCATCACCTCCTGTTTTTATCCCTCCAGTCTCTATCCCTCCATCACCCCTCATCTCCATCACACCATCCCCCTGTGTACAGCGAATATGGCTTTAACCGATATTGAGGTCAGGCCACTTACAATGGGAACCTTCCATTAATTGGTAACCGTACGCTACCCGCCCGATCATCAGAGCTGGCAGGCGCTCTGAGCAGTTAACGCTGGAGCGAACACCGGTCCGGATCTTTGAGGTACAATGCACGTTCCGTGATGCGGGTATATTACCGTCAACCGGGAGGGCCCCTGTATTATGTGCAGATTAATCCTCTTGATGGGGATGTGCTTGCGGTATGGAATCATTATTGCCTTTTATGTAAGGATAATGGTCTATAAGCTTTCTGTCAGGTTTGATCCACATGACAGAAACCCACAGCTATATTCCTTTAATGGAACAGTAGTATAATCACTATTAAATATAGCTCTATGAACTATATTACAAAGGATTCATTGTAATGGTAGTTTTGGCTTCGCATGCGTGGGGATTTGGCAGGACAGCCTCTGTGAGGTAACGTGTTGGTTTCAATGGGAGCCATGTTTCCACATGGCTTTCATTGTTATGTGGGGTGTGTGCATCTCCGCCCACCCAACGGCTGTGACTCATATAAGCTGGCCAGCCTTTCCACGTGAATGCATGCCCTTTATATTATATTGTTTGAATATAAACAAGTGTGTCATTGATTGTTGTTTTGTATTGAGCTCATGTCATGTGACTGTGCCTTGGAGGCTGATTGGCTGATTGTGAAGCCACCAAGTCCCTTTGATATCCCTGTCTGATCCCTATAAATAAAGTCTGAAAGCTCGGCTACCCAGGACTGATGGGCTAGCTTGCAATGTGAGAACAGCTATTGTGTCTGTTTAACTTGCTTTAACACGAGTGCACTCAAATGCATTATGCAAAAGAGCTGAAAAGTGAGCTTATTAGCGCAAGCAAAATATAATGCACACAGCGTATTATAATTTCCACCACAGCGACTGTCTGTCAGAGTGAACAGAGACAGTGTGTGTGTCAAACAGTCACACACTCACTGTCCCGACTCTTGGCGGGCTTGAAGAGGAAGCGTACTGCACTCACCACTGTCACCAGGAGGCCTGCATGGTCAGCCATAGCAGGGAGGCAGGCAGGAATCAGGAGGATCCATCCAGAGCGTCTGCTCCGGTCAGGTGCTGGCTGGCGGTGGTGTAGCTGGAAAATGCAGTAACCTCATTTGAGGGCGGATGGGCTGGGCAGAGGCACTAGCTGGTAGCAGGAGGAGTGGTCGTCCAACTCGTCTCAGGGTCAGGATCAGATCTTCTTACTAGCTGCTCGGGGATTTCCATAATTGCACATCGCAGCTCTGACCAGGCACTTTTCGGCTGCTACGGACTTTTACGGACACCCAAAAAACTGCCCTGTTTTTACGGGCTGTCCGTAAATTTACAGATGGCTGGCAACACTGGCTGCATGCACCCTGGATTTAACAGTCCGCTAGGCAGCTGTCAGCCTTGTCCACAGCTAGAAACCACCTCAACTAATGAACATGCACATTTACTGCCCATCCCTATTGGCCCTTCAACCTGCTGCATGAGGCATCTGGCTCTCTTTGTACCTCTGGGTTTCAAGACTTAGGCTCAAGTACTTATGATTGAAGAGTTGCTATTACGCAGCGGGGGGGGG